>VDFB02105785.1:516250842-516296054 GCA_007258455.2 Sequoia sempervirens
ATGGACCAAGAGAAGAAAATAAGTGCCGAAGCCAAAAATTTTGCAGAACACATCAAGGATATACACGAGAAGGTAAGAGAACATATTAACAAGATGAATATGCATTATAAGGCTAAGGCAGATCAAAAGAGGAGGTATAAAGAGTTTCAGATTGGTGATGAAGTGATGGTCCACTTAAAGAAAGAAAGGTTTCCAGTGGGAACATATAACAAATTGAAGATGAAGAAGTTCGGTCCCTGTAAAATTTTGAAGAGGCATGATTCAGGGAATGCATATGAGGTAGAGTTGTTGGATGGATTCAACATTTCCCCTGTGTTCAACATTTCAGATTTGATAGAGTATCGTGAAGGTGGCATAGAGGAAGTACCAACAATGGAACAGTGCGGGATTCCAACACCTACTTCAGAAAAAGAGGAGATTGAAGAAATCCTGGATAGTCGTGTGGGAAGGAGTACCAGGAAATCGTGAAAAGGAAGAATATCCGTGAAATGAAAAGGAAGGCTTGTTGAAGATTCATCCTAGTTGCCTAAGGTAGAGGTTAACACCTTGGGTTTTCTCCACCATCCTGAGATGTGATGGGGTCACTTCTCAAATTACCTCTAGGTACCACGTGAGCATCTTCAAAGGGTGTAAGGGCAATCTTGCATCACCCAAAAATAGTTAAATTTCAAGTTTCTTGGTTTTTAGATGTTTTTACATTTTTGGATACCCTTTTCGTCATAATGAAATTCCCAATTTATGATTTTTATTTTCTATTCCTGGGTTGAAAGATATTGAAGTTTTAGTTTCCTAGATTTGCACCTAAAAATCTTCTGAGTTAGATTTGAGGCACTTAGAGTTCCCGAAACAGCCTCAAAACTTTCCGAAATTGATGTAGCAAATATCAAGTGCGTTATTGACTTCAAAACCTTTCCATTGGTTCAAATGGTTCACGAATTAGAGTCCTGGATCAAAAGTTATGGCCTTGGGAAGTTGGCACACTTTCTAGAAGATACAATTGCAAATGCTCTTTTGAAATTTGAATTTCATGTTGTAAATTTTCAGCACCAGACTGCCTAAACTCAAATTTTAATGTTGTTTTGGCTCCAAACTAATGATGAGCTCTATTTATAGGCAGGTTTCTAATTTTTGGGTAGCTTTTTGGGGACAAGCTTGTATATTGCGAAAGGGTTATTATGTAGCTTTCTGTAACTTGCATGTGTTGTAGAACTTGGGGATTTGAGATCCTCTGCATGTAAGAAGATCCATTTTCTGAATAATAAAATTATTCTCTTATTTTTGGGTTATTTTCTAAGTCTCGGGCTGCACCCTCATCAAATGCTCACTAACAAGAGCAATGGTTTTATCTCGACCAAAATTTCCAACCAATCATCCACCATGCTTCTCCTTGATTATATTATCTCTCATTTAACTCCTTGGAATGCATAGGTGGATTCCTCTAAACAAAATTCCATGTTGGATTAAGAAATCCAACCATCTTGTTCTATCTAATGTAATAGGTTCCAAACAAGCCTTTCAAGCTTCTACAAAGTCTGGATCTTCTAGATACAAACTCTTGAGTTCATTAAAACCAACAATGTCTAGATTCATCTCTATCAACAAAATTTTCCTTCTACTTAAGGCATCTACAAATCTATTTGACCTTCCACTCCTATGCTCGAAAAAAGAAGTATAACTTTGCAAAAACTCAACCCATTTTAAGTTCCTTTGGTTTAACTTTCCTTGACTATTGAGATACTGCAAAGCCTAGTGATCAATATATAAAACAAAATCTTTTGGCAACAAATAGTTTCTCCATTTCTTCAAAGCTTGAACTATAGCGTAAAAATCTTGATCATAGAAAAAATATTTCTTCTTAGGATCATTTAACTTCTAACTAAAATAGGCAATAGGCTTACCTTCTTGACTCAAAACAACTTCTATGGTAGTACCACTAGCATCACAATCTACCTGAAAGACCTAATTGAAATTTGGAAGTGCCAAATAGGTTGCTCTATAATTTTATTCTTCAACATATCAAAACTTTTGGCTGCTCCTATTGTCCATTGAAACTCTTTTCTATCCCCTCTCATTGCTTCAGTTAGAGGTGCACAAATAGTATTGAAATTCTTAATAAATTTTTTGTAAAAACTTGTTGGACCATGAAATGACCTTACCTCTATAACATTCCTTAGGATAGGCCATTCAATGATAGCTCTCACCTTCTTTGGATCCATTTTAAGATCCTCAGTTGAGACAAAAAATGCTTGATACACCAACTCTCTCTTCACAAAACTACATTTCTTAAAATTAATGAACTTATCCTCCCTTAGCTTCTCATAAACTCTTTGGATATGCATCAAGTACTCCTCCAATGTCTTACTAAAAATAAAAATATCATCCAAATAAACAAATAACAAATTTTCCTAAAAATTGTTTCAATACCTCATTCATAAGCCACATAAATGTGCTCGGTGCATTGGCTAGACCAAAAGGAATGACTAACGACTCATACAAGCCCTCCTTGGTTTTAAAGGATTTCTTCCATTCATCTCCTTCTCTAATTCAAATATGGTGATATCCACTCTTCAAATATATCTTCGTGAAGTACTTAGCTCCACTCAAACAATTCATAATGTCATCCATTCTCGGCAAAATAAATCTCTACTTGATGGTGATCTTGTTGATGGCTCTAGAATCTGTACAAATCCACCATTCCCCATCCTTCTTTGGTGCTAGTACTATAGGTACTGCACATCGGCTCAAAATATCTCTGATCAATCCCTTGTGCAAACTCTTGCACTTATCTATTCAACTCTTCACTCTCTGTTGGAGTCATACAATGAGCTACCTTATTTGAAAAAATGGCTCTAGGAACCAGGTCCATCTGATGACTAATATTGGTTATTGGAGGCAAAAATTTAGGTATATTATCAGAAATAATAGGTTGAAACTCATTCAAGAAGTCTAAAACCTCAACAAGTACATCAGTAGTATCTTCTTTATAAATTCTAGGGATCAATACAAAACACATATGCTCATGCCTCATAGCTTCTAGGAAATTTCTTCCATTAACCAAAAATATTCTTGCATTAGTGCATACCTTTTCCTCTACCTCTTTTAAGGGCTTCAAATTATGATGAACCCCATCCTTTATCAAAGAATAGATGTTGGCATGTCCATCATGTACTGCTCACTAATCAAACTTCCACGGTTTGCCTAACAACATATGAAAAACATTCATAGGAATAATATCACACTATACCTCATCATGGTAATTTCCAATCTTAAACTTTACCAAAAATTATTCATTACCAAGGATTTATGGTCTTTCTACAACCAAGAAATCCGATATGGGTTAAAATTCCTTCTTCTCTCCAGCCACAAGTTAATAACCATTTCTTCTAAAACAAGGTTGTTAGTACTACCTCCATCAATAATAACATTTCAAACATTACCTTCACACTTACATCTAGTGTGAAACAAATTCTTCCTTTGAATTGGTTCCTTCTCCTCATTCAACAAGGATCTTCTAGTAACAAGAACCTCTCCTCTTTCTACATCCTCAGAATGTGAAGACTCAACATCTTCATCTACATGTGCAACTTGTGCATTACCCTCAGGTCTTCTATTTATCCTTCCTTGATGTTGAGGAAACTCATGGGCTTTATGTCCTTCTTCTCGGCACTAGAAATAGGTTCTAGGAAAGCCTCCTCTTCCCAGTCCTCATTTAGATCTTCCTCTTCCTCTTTGGTCTCCATTATTTAGATCACAAGGGTAGTAGGTGTTATCTCCTTTCTGGTTCTAGCTGCTACTTGATCCATCACCCTTCTTTTGATCTTCATTTGAACCTCCATTAAACCATCCACTAGTCTTTTGACCATGGCCTCCACCTCATTGTTTGTTCTCAAACCTCTTGTTTAGTCATTCTTCAAACTTTAGAGAAACCTGATAAGCATCCATAATGGTGGTGAATCTGACTAGTACCAATTCTTCCTATATGCTTGGCTTCAACCCGTTAATATAACACACAACTTTCTCTTTATTCGCCTTAGAATGTCCTATCCAAATCAAGACCTTGAGAAATTCCTCTATGTATTCTTTCACCATCCTTGTTTCTTGCCTCAAGCTCCACATCTTCTTGAGAAACTTCAATTCATAATCGACTAGAATAAATTTTTTCTTCAATTTTGACACCATTTTGTCTCATCTGGAAATTTTATCTTTCCCATGTCTTCCTATTTCTAACAAGAAATATTTCCACCATATACTAGCTTGACCTTTCAATTTTGTATTTGTAAACCTCACTCTGTGAGGATCTTCATTCTCCTCAAACTCAAAAAAATCCTCCATGTCATTGATCCAATCAATCAATTCTTTAAGAATTAGAATTCCATTGAAAGTTGAAACCTCCATCTTAGGTCTCTTCCCAATGCTTGAGATCACTTGCATCAATATTCTTTCTCTAGGATCCATCAGATCCTACTCTTCCTCTTCCATTTCCTCTTTTGTTTCATCTTCACTATTGTCTCTTTCTCATTGTTCATCTCTTCTTCGAACCTCTTACTACAAGATTTGTAATTTCCTTCTAAGGGCTTTGGTTTCATCTCTAGGTGGGTCTCTTCCTCCACCACCTTAGCCTCTACCTCTACCATGTTGGGAAAGTCTTGGAGGCATCTTGAACTCAACCAATACTCATAGGTCCTATTGCAATTTCCTCACATTTGGTGCTCTGTTACAGGCTTAGAAAATCCTGCTCTGATACCACTTGATGAGGGCCAAACTTCCCTCAACCCACACAAATCACAGTAATAGATATTAACATAGAAGATGCAAGAAAAAAATAACCCACTTTCAATTATTTTTAGGAAATGAAATTACAGATTCAAAATTTGCATGCTACAACCTCATGGGCTTGATTCTTTACAACAAAATCAACTCTAAAAGGAAAATATATTTTCAAACATAATCTGCAATAATGGAGCCACCTTCTACAACCCCCACTTAACCCTTTTTATTTTACCCCAATAACCACCCTAGACTTTTCTAGAAAGTGTAACTTTCCCTTTTTTTTGGTGTCAAAAGTCTCGCCGATAGAATTCTTGGCTAGGAAGATGTTTTAAAGAAATTCACTTTTTAGTGGGTCAAATTTGCGGGGCCATAAATTTTGATTTGAGCGTCCAATTTTCTATTACATCATATTGTTGGAAAGATCTCAACGAGATTTAAAATGTCAAACCATTGAAGGCCCGTTCATCAACTTTTCAAGTTGTTTCGAGGCCTCTAAGGTTTTCATATATGAATTTAAAGTTGCATTGGAGAAATTTCTTGCGACAAAACCTTTAATATCTCCCAAACTGTGTAGGATATTGAGACGATTCTTTCACAAACAATAATTTTTTTTAGTTCCACTCCTTGGGGTAAATTTTTAGGTCCATACAAGCCCATTTAGGCTGATTTACTAAAAATAGTAAGTTCCCATTTTTCACTATTTTTTATGCCTGGCTGTCATACACCCCTTAAGTTCCATCATGGGACTCAAAAATACTAAAGAAAATAAAGAAAACAATGGAGGGACTGCATCCTTCTAAAATGGTTGCATTTAATTTTGCAAGCATGTAATTGGATAACATCTCATGTCTTGGTCATCACCATTGTTCTCATTCACAAAACCCTAATTTATGAAATCCATCACTCATCATTAACATCCTTCACACCCTATTAAGGATGACCATGCACAATCATCATGTTTTTAATAGTCATAATTGACTGTTCATTACATCTAAAAAGGTATACATAGTTCCCTATTCACAAATTTGACTATATGCTATCACTTCACCATTTTCTTTGATGCCATCAAAGTCTTCTTACCTTCAAACCCTATCATCAAACTAACACTTTACTATTTTATGCAAAACAATGTTGACTATCCATTAAAGAATCAGACCTTGACATAATCTACTACCTTGACTATGCATAACTTTGTATTGTCCTTAATGTGCAACAATAAGTTTCTTGAATTTATGTCAATGCTCCTCAAGCTTTTAGCAATGCAACTCCAAAAAACTCACTGTCTCTTAAAAGCATAATACAAGCTTTAAGTAAGATATAATGCTATCCTTGAGCTATGATAGTCAAGACTTAAGTAGGGTTGCACCATGAACATTTTTTGTAACAACAACAATCAATGACAACATGTTTAAAGAGATATGTCTAATACCATCAAAAAATAGGGATGTGGCACCATGAAATTCAATTTCTAGGTGTACACACTTCTCTTGATTAGTCTGTTAGGTGCATATGCCATTCACAATTCCTAGATTTGTTGAAATTATTTAAATGAGTAAATTATATATGTGTTTCTCTCCAATCAAAAAATTTCAAAGGTAGTACAATAAGTCTTTACTAGTAATTTAAGTTCAATAAAGACTATTCTTTTTGGTACTAGACTATTTTAAGTATTTTTAATATTTATCAAGCATTCATTTTATCTAAGCTACATTCTTTCTAGCATCTTTTTGAACAAGACAATTTCTTTAAAATAATTATTTTTCATAGTTTCATAATTTCCCTAGTATTTAAGTTGATCTTTGCTCTAAGTAGCTTTAAGCAATCAATTCTCTTTCTCTATGTAAAGGGATTACTAGTTGCAAACTCTAGGAAAATTTATAGCTTTCTTGGTCCATGCCTTTTAGAATCACTTTTTGCTTAGGTTTTCCAAGTTTTCTTCTAATAACTCTTTTTTTGGAGGATGTTTTTTAAATGTTCTTTGTTTCATTTCTCAAGCCTTACATGTTGCTCTTTGAAAGAGTGAAAATTCTTGATCCATGTTAGGGATGACCTTCTTGTTGGATATTGCTGATATGTGGTTGTCATTGATGTCAACACTATTGGAATTAATGTCTTTAAGGATGTATATGTCGAGGATATTGAGAAAATTGTAATAAAATAAGTTGCAAGTTGTCGATGATGCAATGAAGTTCAGTATAGCCACCATGCTAATGGCTAGCTCAATATGTTGATGATAAGAGGTTGTGGATTAGAAGGTTTTTTGACAAGTATATCTAGTTTATCCACATGAAGTTTCAAAGGTTCGCATGAAAATTTGATTGAGTTATGAGTATCTGTGTTCTGACAGTTGTTTTGTTGCTTGAGTTGGTGCTCTTGAAAGAAGATAATGTGATTCTAGTAATTTTATTTGTTGCAAATGCTTCTGTGGTGATTCATAATGCTTATGGACGTTTCTATATCATGCTTTATCTATGTTTTTGGTCCACATTGATCATTGTCCTCGTGATTGGTGATTTTCTTTTGTGAGTTAATGTTTTTCATGATCATGGCCGACAGGGTGATTGTAGCGTGTTGCAGATCTTTGAGGCATAATTTTTTAAGGTTTTTTATGTTTGAGAATTTTATTTTGGGTCCTTACTATGTTGTGGCCAACATTGTTTGGTTTGCATTGATAAGTTATTTATTGATTTGGGCCGACAGTTTGTACACATTTTATATTTTGTTGGGTTGACATGTAGTTGATGTTATCCCTAGTTGCGGATATACATGATCAATTGTTTATACTATTTTATGTAAGTGGTGTGCAAGTGTTGTGTGCGAATAATGTTCTAATCTTTTGAAGGCAGAAGTAAAATGTGAAGAAGAGTGAGTAGAAGAAAGTGTTTATGTGCTTAATTGGAACTGTAATTGGGCATTAGAAGATGTTATTTTATCAGTTCAAAATCTTCTGGATGTAATCTGAATGTTACTGTAAGACAATGAATCTTCCTTTGGGAAGTAAGCCTTTTGTATTTGAGCAGTGAGCTCTAGGAAGTGTGCCTGAATGCATGTGTATTCCCGTTTAAAATTATTTTATACTTTTAATAGAGTATAATCTTTTGGATTAACCTCCACTATGGATTTTCCCCTAACAGGATTTCCACATAAAAAATATTGGTGTTATGTGTGTTTTGATGTGGTGATGGTTTATGCTTTCATGTTTATTTATCAAATCTGAGAATAAGTTTAATAAGTATAATTTTTGTGACAACTAATTCACCCCCCTTCTCAATTTTCTACCTTTGTGCTGCCAACAATTGGTATTAGAGCAGGTTCTTCAAAAGAAGTTTAATAGCTTGAGGTGATCTGGGATGGTGACATATAGGAAGGATAGTCTGAGATTTGATGGAACTAATTATTCTCTATGGAAGACTTGAATGGAGTGTCATATGACATGCATTGGTGAACCTTACTGGATAATTACAAAGCATATGTATATCATCCCACAAAATGGTCCTTCTATTGCAGGTGAGATTAAGGAAGCCAAGTACAATATCAGGGCTAAGGAAGCATTGTTGAGTGCTTTGACTGATTCCAAGAAGACAAATGTAATGGAGTTGATGATTGCTTATGAGATCTAGAAAAATTGGAAAATTTGTATGAAGGTGATGCTCATGTGAATATTGCTAAGCTTCAAAGCCTAAAAGGGAAATATTAAATGTTGAGGATGGGTGAAGATGAGAACATCACTTCTTTTATGTAGAGAGTGAATGAACTTGTGTGTAGTATTAGATGTGTTGTTGGGACATTGGAAGAATCAAATTTTTTTCTTAAGTGCTCAAATCCTTTCCTGATGCATGAAAACACAAAGCTACTACTATTGAGGAGATCCAGACTGTGACAAATGTAACCAGAGACATGTTGATTGGTAAGCTTACTGCATTTGAGTTAAGTGAGTTTGGTGATTCTCTTCCTAAGACATAATCTGCATTCAAAGCTACTATCTCTAGAAAAGATAAGCAGAGATGTGATTCAGGAGAAAGTTCTTCTAGAAAAATTTCCAAGTATGAGCAGGAAATGAGAGAGATTGAAGAAGAAGAGATAAAACTATATGAGCTTGAAGAAATTATTGTCAAGAGGGAAGCCAGAGGAGAAGGTAAGTATAAAGTGAAATTGCCTATTTAAATATTTTTCTTGTAATAAGATAGGTCATTTTTCCTCAAGGTGTCCAAAAAGAGTTCCTAAGCCAAGACCTAACAAGCCCAGATTCCAAAGAAAGTGTTATTATGTTGTTGATGAAGGTGTGATAGATGATGAATCTGATAAATGGAATTTGAGTGAGGATGAATGAGTATTTATTGTTATCAAGGAAAATGATCCAATACCTACTGAATCTGCTAGTTGCAAAAATGTTGAGAAAGCTCTAGATGCCAGAGTTGAAGAAGTGATTGAACATGGATGCTATCATCACATGACATGTGATAAAAGTAAATTTGTGATCTTGGAAAAGTATGATGGTGGTGTTGTAAGATTTGGTGATGACAAAGCTGGTGTAATCTATGGTAGAGGATCCATTTCTCTTGATGGTAAGCATAGTACTGATGATGTTCTATATGTGGAAGGTTTGAAGTATAATCTCTTAAGTTTTGGATAGATGGTTGACAAGGGATACAATATTCAATTCAAGAATGGAAAGTGTAGAATATTGGGGAGTTCCAAAAATGTGATTGCATCTATTACAAAAACAAAAGGTAATATCTTTCACTTAAATGTTGTTGGTAAAAGTTATTTGATTTCTACTTAGGCAGTGAGAGATCTTCCTAAGTTGATAAAACCTACTAATAATATATGCAGGAATGCTAGTTAGGGAAGCAAACTAGAGTTTCATTCTAAAGAAAACAATATTGTTCAAATGAAGTGTTGGAGCTTGTGCATATTGACTTGTGTGGTCCTTCTAGATTCAAAAGTTTACAAGGAGAGGTATTTCATGCTATGTGTTGATGATTATTCTAGATTGATGTGGGTTTTTTTCTTAAGGGAGAAATTTAAAGCTCTAGAGAAATTCAAGATTTTTAAGGCTATGGTTGAGACTGAGATAGGTTTGAAGATTAAATGTCTAAGATCAGATAGAGGTAGTGAATTCAATTCCAGCGAGTTTAATTCTTTTTGTGAAGAGCATGGGATAAAGAGACAATTATCTACCCCACGAAACCCTAAGTAAAATGGAGTTGTGGAAAGGAAGAACAAGAAAATTCAAGAAGCTGCTAGGACTATGATGTTGGAAGGAAATGTTCTACATATCTACTTGAGAGAATTTGTGAGTACTGCCATTTACACTCTCAATTGGGTACATGTCAAAGGTGATACCAGTAAGAATCCTTATGAGCTATGGAATGGTCATAAGCCTACTATTAGATACTTCAAAATATTTGGGAGTAAATTCTATATCAAAATAGATGAAGATATAGGAAATTTTGATGCTAGAAGTGATGAATGAATCTTTCTTGGTTATTCTACAAAAATTAAAGCCTACCAATGCTACAATAAGAGATTGAGGAAAGTGATTGAAAGTGCTAATGTCAAGGTTGATGAGGACACAGTTAGACCATCTAGAACCTATGGATATGATTCAAATGATCAGAATGATAGTTTAGATAAAGGAAAGAAAGTTCTTACTTCAAATCAAGTTCAAATCATTTTGGTGAATCAAGAAAATCAAGAGGAAGGAACTAGTGAAAGTGTAGAAGTGAGATCACAAGAGCCTGAAGTTTAAGAACACCATAAGATTCCAAGGTATGTAAGACTAAATCATTCAGAAGATCAGATTTTTGGTGATAAGAACAAAGGTGTTAAAACTAGGAGAAGAATTGTAGAAGAATATTGCTTAATCTCAAAGACTAAGCCTAATAGTGTCAATGAAGCATGTAAAGATGAACATTGGGTGGAAGCAATGAAAGAAGAACTGTTGCAAATTGAGAAGAATGGTACATGGATTATTGTTCCTGGTCCTAAGGACAAAAATGTAATTGGAACTAAATGAGTCTTTTGGAAAAAAATGAATGAGCAAGGTGAAGTTGTTAGAAACAAAGAAAAACTTGTGTGTAAAGGATATTCTCAGATGGAAGGAATTGAATTTGAAGAAAATTTTTGCTCCTGTTGCTAGGATTGAAGTTGTGAGACTATTTCTTACTTATGCTACTTACAAAAACTTCAAGGTTTATCAGATGGATGTCAAGTCAACATTTCTAAATGGTGAATTGGAAGAAGTGTATATTGAGCAACTTGATGGATTTCAATTGACTGTTTAGGGAGATATGATTTTCTGGTTGAAGAAAGCATTGTATGGACTTATGCAATCCCCAAGAGCATGATATGCCATATTGGACAAGTATTTGTTGAAGCTTCGATTTAATAAAGGTATTGCTGATAGTAATTTGTATTTCAAGATTGATCATGATAAATATTTGATTGTTGAAGTCTTTGTTGATGATCTCATGTTTTGAGGAGATGATAGTTTGTGTAGGAAGTTTGTTGATGAGATGTAGAGTGAGTTTGAGATATCTATGATTAGAGAAATAAAATTATTTTTGGGATTGCAAATTACTCAACTAGATAGAGGGATATTTATATCTCAGTCCAAGCATGTGAAAGAACTATTAAAGAATTTTGGTATGGAAGATTCAAATCCAGTTGGTACACCTATGGTGACCAAATGTAAGTTAACACGAGATGATGATTCTCCTAAAACAAATTAGACTAGATACAAATCCATGATTGGTGGATTGGTCTATTTGACTCAAACTAGACCTGATATCATTAATGTCGTATGCATTGTTGTTAACACAAGATGATGTTTCTCCTAAAACAAATTAGACTAGATACAAATCCATGATTGGTGGATTGATCTATTTGACTCAAACTAGACCTGATATCATTGATGTCGTATGCATTATTGTAAGATTTCAAGCTGATCCTAAGGAATCTCATGTGATAGCTATAAAGAGGATTTTTAGGTACTTGAAGGGGATAGTTGATTTTGGCCTATGGTATCCTAAAGAAGATAACCTTACTTTGAGTGCTTTTACTGATGTTGATTGGGTAGGAGATGTGAATGATAGAAAGAGTACCAGTGGCAATTTTTTTTTCTTGGAAAAGAAGCTGATTTCATGGTTAAGTAGGAAACAAAATGCCATTTATTTATCTACTACAAAGGAAAAATACATTGTTGCTGCTAACAATTGTACTCAAGTATTGTGGATGAAGTAGATGTTGAAAGATATTAGAGTTGTGTATGATGAACCTATTGCTATATTCTGTGATAGTTCAAGTGCAATTAGCATTTCTAAGAATTTGGTTCTGCATTTAAAAACCAAGCATATATCTATCAAGTTTCACTTTTTGAGAGAGAAGGTGAGTAAAAAAGAAGTTAGATTGGAGTATGTGCCCACTAAGGAACATATTATAGATATCGTTACCAAGCCCTTGCCTACAGATAATTTTGAGTATCTTAGATGGAAGCTAGGGGTGATTATCCCTCTTAATCAAAACTAAGATGCATTGACTTGCATCAGTCCATGCATTTCATAGTCATATCTTGTGATCCAAATTGATGTTGTGGTGGCTGTTACCTAGGGGGAGTAGTTAGATGTTCAAAAGTGTGGTTTAAAGTTTTTGTGGAGAAAGATAATGTGTATCTTTTTCATTGATGTAAAAGGGGAAGAAGAGTCATGTGGAAAATGTGAAAGAGTTAAGGAGAAAAGAGTCCAAATCTAAGGGGGAGAAAGTGCTAAGAGAAAGTTGTGTTGATGGTGTTTTTCACATCATGTGTTGCCATCAATGCCAAAGGGGGAGATTTTTGGATATTTTTGTTATGTGGTTGTTATTGATGTCAACACTATTGGAATTAATTTCTTTAAGCTTGTATATGTCAAGGATATTGAGAAAATTGTAATAAAATAAGTTGTAGGTTGTTAGTGATGCAATGAAGTTCAGTATAGCCACCATGATGATGGCTAACTCAGTATATTGATGATAATAGGTTATGGATTAAAGGGTTTGTTGAAAAGTATATCTAGTTTATCCACATGAAGTTTCAAAGGTTCACATGAAGATTTGATTGAGTTATGAGTATATGTGTTATGAAAATTGTTTTATTGCTTTAGTTGGTGCCCCTGAAAGAAGATAATGTGATTCTAGTAATTTGATTTGTTGCAAATGCTTGTATGATGATTCATGATGCTTGTGGATGTTTCTAGATCATTCTCTATCTATGTTATTGGTTCACATTGATTTTTATGCTCACGATTGGTGATTTTCTTCTGTGAGTTCATGTTTTTCATGATCATGGACAACAAGGTGATTGTAGCGTGTTATAGATCTTTGAGGCATAATTTTTTAAGGTGTTTGGTGTTTGAGGATGTTATTTTGGGTCCTTACTATATTGTAGCTAACATTGTTTGGTTCGCATTGATAAATTATTTATTGATTTGGGCCAACAATTTGTACACATTTTATATTTTTTTGGGCTGACATATAGTTGATGTTATCCCTAGTTGCGGATATATATGATCAATTGTTTATACCATTTTATGAAATTGGTGTGCATGTGTTGTGTGTGAATAATGTTCTAATCTTTTGAAGGTAGAACTAAAACATGAAGAAGAGTGAGTAGAAGAAAGTGTTTATGTGCTTAACTATAACTGTAATCAGTATTAGAAGATGCTATTTTCTTAGTTCAAAATCTTCTGGATGTAATCCAAATGTTACTCTAAGATAGTTAGTCTTCCTTTGAGGAGTAAGCCTTTTGTATTTGAGCAGTGAGCTCTAGGAAATGTGCCTAAATGCATGTGCATTCCCATTTACAATTCAAAATTGGTGTGCATGTGTTGTGTGTGAATAATGTTCTAATCTTTTGAAGGCAGAAGAAAGTTTTTATGTGCTTAACTATAACTATAATCAGCATTAGAAGATGCTATTTTCTCAGTTCAAAATCTTCTGGATGTAATCCAAATGTTACTCTAAGATAGTTAGTCTTCCTTTGAGGAGTAAGCCTTTTCTATTTGAGCAGTGAGCTCTAGGAAATGTGCCTAAATGCATGTGCATTCCCATTTACAATTCTTTTATACTTTTAACAAAGTATAATCTTATGGATTAACCTCCACTGTGGTTTTTCCCCTAACATAGTTTCCACATAAAAAATATTGGTGTTATGTGTGTTTTGATGTGGTGATGGTTTATGCTTTCATGTTTATTTATTAGATTTGAGAATAAGTTTAATAAGAATAATTTATGTGACAACTGATTCATGCCCCCTCTTAGTTGTCTTCCGTTGTGCTACGAACACTTCTACCCAATATTTTTGAACATTGGAAACAAATTCAAGGTCTCTAATCCACATATTTTGAACTTGAAGGGGAAATTTTTAGGTTTTTGTTCCTCTTGAAAGAGAAGCTCAATCAAATAATGTTCAAAGCCTACGATTGAGAGGATTTTGCATTCACATGATATTGGAAGGGAGGCCCAATATTCATTGCATAGAAAGAGGTCTAATCTTTCATCTTTATTGCTAAATAGTAAATCCTAGGTGACAGTTGGTCAAAGTGAAGAGACCACTCCCTCATTGTAAACTCCATAAAGTTGAGTTGTGATCATGTATTTTTCCTAAAAACCCTCTTTTGTATTCATTTAAAATTGCATTAAAATCATTATGTTTGAGATTGCATATTCTTATTGGAGGCTTCCTTTTAAATCATTGTGTTGAATGATAATCCATCAATAAGAATTATAGAGTTTTTTAGCTTTTAAACCCTTGCTAATGTAATCATTGGGTAGTGTTTATAAGTCACCAAGCCTTGAGATCATAGGGTTTAAAAAATGCAACAGGGAGAGTAGTATTTAAGGAAAGGCATGGTGGTTTTATTGTCTAAACAAGAAAGATCAAGTATTGGTAATCTCAGTCCATCATGAGCTTGGTACTTTTAAATGGTAGTCTTCTCATTATAGTTTTTGAAGCTTTCAGTGATAGCTTTCAAGGACCTAGGTAGGTCAATCAAGATTTGCATTCATTTTTCTTTGGTTTTAAAACCATGTTCATGGTTTAAGAGGCAATAGCTTGAGAAGATAGTGACTTGTTTCTAAGTGCACCATTCAATGGTAAGTGACAAATATTGCATTGTTGATGTTGAGGATAGTTTCAGATCCTTTTTCAAAACCTTGTATCAAGACAGTCATAGAGGTTTTTGATGAGCATGACAAATAGAAATCTATAGATATCTAGTGCATGATGTAAGAACAATCCTTTCATAGTGACTAAAGTTGAGGATCATGATAGAGGTTGGGTGAAAATGATAACATCTTAGGATCATAACTCACCATGAAAAATAGTTATAGCGAGGATATAATTATGCATATAAGGTTTGCATAGTTGATAATATTCATGGGTAAGGGTGTACCGTTCATGAAAATTTTGTTTACTATGCCTTCAAGGGGTCACTATTATCATGGGATAGTAATTACAATATGGCATCCAACTGTTTAAAGCATGGGAAAACACGATGTTTAAGAATTGTGACCTTGTTTCCATATTTTCCATCATATTGTGATCATTTGAGATTACAAAGGGAGGTACAAGATAATGAAGACATTGACCTTAGAACCACAATGAAAAAGTTTGTAGTTAGAGCATTAAGAGACATATTGATTTCTATGCCTGAAGGTTAAGAGGGTAGTGACCTTTCTTTCAAATCAAGAGTCTGCAAATGATATCACATTGCAATGTTTTAAATCTTATCATAAAAAGACATGCATAGGAATAACCAAACAAGCATTAGAGTACAATCTTTTGATGATCAAAGGGAAATTAATAATGATCACTGCAACACTACACTATACTTAGGGTTTATTTATTGGTTCTTCAAAGGAATGTAGGAGAAGAATGCGAGTTATTAGAATACCACACCATGTTTGGGGATTTTGGCTTGGTCATTGTGGTGAGGTGGTGTTGCAAGGGAATTGAATCTTGTTTTTCATATTTTGGAGCTCACATTTTAGGTGATGGAAGACAATAATAAGGCTAGAGTTGCAACATGTGCCACTCTTCTATTTGAACTTGTTAGATTTGTGTTGGTTTCACAACAAATGCAATGTGTAATAGATTATTATTTGATTTATTTTTCTTATTAATTTATAGATTGATGTGGCCACAATGCTTACCAATTTTTTAATTTCCAACTTTAATTAAGTGATTTTTTTGCGGATTTTAGTACTAGGAAAAGTTTCATTCATCAAGAATTCCAATCCTCAATGGTTCATCAAATAAAAAATGTACATGGGACAAAAATTACATAAGAGAAGCTTATGGTCTTCAAGATAGAATGTGTTAAAAATGGAATCCATTTTTATCACGTACGAAGTATACATGGGAGTCTAATTTGTTTCTCTCCATCAACTACAACAAGGATCTAACAAGAGGATATGGCTAGTTTTTAATTGATTAATAAGCTCGTGTTTGGAAAATGTCTAAAGTTGGATTGCCATCAAATTTTCTTATGCTATTTATGGTGTAATTCAACCATTTATGTGAGATCCTTATGCTATGATAGCAACAAAAATATTGCATTGTCCTCATAACTTTTATTGTCTTTGAATCATAATTAATATAATTGAGGGTATTAATTTTCAATAATTTGATAGATTAAAAGAAGGAATATCTATCATCTTTTTTTCTTTGGTTGTGGCAAGAATTCATTAAATTCTTATCATTAAGAAAGTTTTAAAATTAATTATAGGATGTTACATTTTTGTCTACTTAACTTTATTAATTACTATCAAATTTAGTTTCTTGTGATATGGTATGAATCTACATCCTTCTTTGATAATTGGTTGCACATCATTGGTGTCAAAGGTAATGGTGTTTGTTGATGTAAGGTGAGTTTCAAAGGCATTGATAAAAGTTGATGCAATTTAAGGTACTTATACATATAAGTATGACAGAGTTGTTTCTTGATCATTCATATATTTAGTGGAAATAAGTATTGTTATTTATATGCTTTAGAAAGTTGCAAGAGGTGTGATTGTATGATTACAAGAGATACAACGTTGGGACATGCCATGTTTTGATATGATCAAAGGTGAATAGATATGGTATTTTGGGATAGTTATATTGTCAATGCTAAAAAATGGCATATTTACTTCATTTTATTCTAACAATGGTTACTTGGTTTTAGAAATGAATGCTTTCCTTATTGGTTTTAGACATAAGTGTCTTGTTTGTAGTTGGTTTGTAATGGAGGTTATCACAAAGACAATATAGAGATCCATGTGCATTATGCCTCATGTTCCTAATGGAAGCAGTTCTTTGATGGTGTGACAGTGAGCCTTCTAACTTGACAGTGCCATTTCATGATTTTGGACAGTGCTTCTATATGTTTCTTGTCCTTATATCCCTTCTACTCATATGATTAGTTGTAGGTCTCTACTCAAAATGTTGTGACTATTTGTATAGCATAGTGGAGTAGAGTGGAGTATCTTGATGTTCTTGAAACATGAATTATTTGTTCTATCTTTTCTAATGATATGCCTCTTTAGTTTCAAAGATCTTCAAGTCATAGGTTACTCATTTCAGAGATCTTTAGTTTCTAAAAAGAGTTCTATAAACATACCATATTTACCATGTTACTAATAATGTCTAAAAGACTACCATGTGTACCAAAATATTCTATGCATGCTAGGTGAAATTTATTGTTGGTACCATGACTTTTTAACAATGGAGAACTAATATAACTTAAAGGACATTCTTATTTATTGGAAAAGGGCTAATGTAAAAAATATTGGTTACAATATCAACCTTTATCATTTTTATTGTGTGGGTTCTACACATTCATTTAAAGAATAAATTGTTTACTCTTTTCTAATTGTTGATTAGGTAAATCCAAGCAATGCTACTTTAGTTGTTGGTCGATTGCTTGATGATGCTTGTCTCAAAGACTTCATCAAAGGTCTTATTCTTTTTGTTTGTTCTCTCCTTCCCGTTGAACCAATTTTTGAAGAATGGGAGAAAAAGATAATGTATAAAATCTCCAAAGATATTTTTTAATTTTCATAAGGTTTATATTAAGCTAACAATTTTTTTTTTTGTCTTTGTTTATTCCAAGAATCGACTTTGAATGTTGACACAATTTTTAGAGCATGTTATGATTGAAGGAAGTCGGGATATACATGTACACAATGCATTGTGTAAAATCATTATAGGACCCTTAGGACCATTATATGCTCTCCCATGCTTGGGATGAGAAATAGGACCCTTAGGCTTCATTTTTCAAGTAGTTATTTCATGTTTTGGAGATGTATAAGCAAAAGATAGAGCACTGCAACCCATTTTTCTCAGTCACAACACTGAGAAACACACTATGTAACACTTTTTTCAAAGTAGACACATTTAAGTCTTGTATCTACTATAAGAACACCTTTTCTCAATAGAATTTTAGTATTTTTCCTTCTTAATAGTTGTTTCATTATGTGAAAATGAATGATTGATTATGTTTTTCTATGTTTTATGTTTAAACCTCAAAATAATTGTCTCATTTCCAACACTTTTAGGTAGAAAGTAGTGAATAAAAATAATTAAATAAACTTCCATTTGACCAAATATTACTACCAATTGATATAAATCAATGAATAAATATACTACTAATTGACGAAAATCAGTGAATAAATATGAAAAAATATATGACTAAATCAATGATTAAAAATATACTACCAAATTGATCAATCAAAAAAACCAAATAAATGACTAATTTTTTTTAGTAATTGTTAGAATTGGCTATGGCTATGAGGACCTTGAGGCCAAATGGGAATAACAAGAGAGACAATATGCATATGCAAATATGATTCAATTGATATGATAGATGTATTAGAAACTCTTTGGTTATATAGCCAAGGTGAGATACAAGATGTCATAAGATTATGACAAGTGTCTTAATCATGTGACATGAGACAACTTATCACAAATATCTAGGTTCACATGTGTTACAAGTCAAGAGATAAGATAACAACTAATGACAACTAAAACCTTCTAGAAAGATTCCTTCCTAGGACCTAAGTAAGCTTAACATGTAAATAAGTCCCTTAGTAATGAATTAACTAGGTACAAGACTTTATTTACACCAATACCCCCCTTAAGTGCAACTTAGGGAGTAGCTGATTATTATGCAAATGACACAAAGGTGGGTCTTCGGCTATGAGGACATGTTAGGTACCCATGTACAATAAAAATGAAGTGACAAAGAAATCTCTCACAAATGGAGAAAAGGAGAAAACCCAGTGGGACAAAAATCCTCCCCAAAAGAGAGATGAAATACAAAAAAAAATGCTCTCAATGATGCATGAGAAGGCCAAAACCCCATGTGATGAAAAATACCCCCCACCCCCCATAAGAGAGAAGAAATAGAGATACGTTGAAGCCCCCCCTCAATGTTGAGTCTCTTGTAATGATGGTAGAATCTTGATATTGAATGTTGAAGATGATCCAATCTTGTCAAACAATGTTCCTCCCATTTGGAAGGAAAAAAAACAAGAATGTATACAAGATGTAGGGAAGATGGATGGTGTGTATGTATTTGAAGCATGATCAAGTGTCTCCATGCCGATTATGAAAGATGAATCACTCCAAATAGGTGTTCTAGGCCACACTCCTAAAGAGGAAAATCTAAAATCTAGTAGAGATGAATGTAGAACATGATCTAACAACAATGATATCCCCTTTGAAGACAAAGAAGCCTCCTTCAAATGCTATCCAAAAGTATCTGTAGTAACATAAAAATGAAAAGAATGATCATGTAGAGATTGAATAAGAGGGTTAAGGTGTTTGTTATCAAATTTTCACCACAACTCAATTTGACAGGGTTGGTTTATTCAAGATTCATTTTAAGGTGAAGAATTTCAATTTACCTCTGCAGATGTTTAACCATTGAAAGAGTTTGAGTTATTGAGGAATTTTAAATTGTAATGTGTTTAGTTGCTTCTTATCAATTGCATCATTAAGTATTGCATGGAATGTAAAAGAAATGCTTTGATTATATATTCATTCACAATGTTTCAAACATTGTTTTGCTAAAGGAAAAAGTATAGAATTGAACAATTATTTCATAAATGTTGTATTTGTATTCATTAAATAATAATAACCAAGTGTCCCACACAAGTCTTGGGAATATCTGAGACAGTGTATCAAAGGGAGCATGCTACACTATTGGAGATTAAAGAAATATAAATCACATAAGAAGGAACATAATCATCATTGCCTGATATCTTCAGTTGATTCTAGAATGGTGCACCTTTCTCTGCTCCTGAGTTCCTTGTAGACCTACAAGAGATGTTAAAATCCATTAGAGCTCTAATTATGAATATTCCTACATGAATCATCAACAATAATGTAGAATGTTGCTTATTGATACATTGAAACAACTGAGCAAGAGCAAGAAGTGTGACAAAATCCAAGGAGGAAGCATCATAATAATATATTGTTTTAATCTAACATTGTTTGCTTCTTGTGTAGGTATAGGACAAGTCATGCAACTAATCTAATGTGAAATTTTAAAGCATGTGGTGTAAAATAGGCTCCCACAAGGGTTGAGACCTGACATGCTTTCCCTCAACATCCCACAAAGGGGTATTGAGAAAAGAAACAACTCAAAATTTCTCAAAGAGATATGCATCTGAAGGAGTGCATCAAGTGACATGAAGACTTAAGAAAGTGATCACCTAGGACAATCAAGTCTGAAAATGAAAAGAAGTGAAAATCATAGGTGATCCATTGCTCAACTGAACTAACATCAGGTGCATCATCACATAGTGTGATAGTGAATACACATACATAATGCCTTGTTACAAATCAAGCAATGATAACTGAAGAAAATGAAGAAGTCTATAATCATCAACATTAGGTACTCTTATGTCGGTATTGGCATGGTGTGATGGCTTATTGGTGGCATTTTTGTTCTTGCCACCATGGTTCAAACCCTGTTGGGGTGGTATTGTTGAATGGTTATATCCGGTTCATAGCTCCGGTGAAAAGCGTTTACCCCTTGAATAAAAAATAAAATTAGGTACTCTTATATTTTAAAATCTTCTATGCAATGATAGCTTTCACATCATCATGTTGTTTTTAGGAGATAAAAATGCATGAAGAGTATAGAAAAGGGTTGGCTCCATTAGTAACATAGTGACAAGTGGTTGCAAATGAGCTATTGAAGGAAGATAATGAATGCAAAGATGCCATGGTGGACTAAAATAAAAGGAATTAAGTGTTGGGATTGAATGAAACATAATGTAAAATAACACTATTTCATGGAGGTAATTTTCAAAATGTGAGTTTGCTTCAATGTTTTGATGCCACAATGTGAAGGGAGATTTTATTGCATAATTTTGTGTTCTCATGAAACATAAAACTAGGAAAAGTGGGAATGTGTGTGTTTCTAAAACATCTAAGTGCATAGGAATTATGAAAATTGTTTGCAAATGAACCAATGGAAAAATCATTAAAGAGAGTAAAGTGTAGAGCTCAAATTTGTTGTAGCACATTGATTCAATATTTTCAATGCTATAAGTTGAAAGAAGATGATAATACATTTTTTCCATCTAAAATAGAAAGTTGGAGATACATTTTCTAGAGTATTCAAGTGCATCAAATGAATGATAAAAGGTAAAAAATTATCCTATAGGAGTATCATGGTGGCTAAGTGCAAGCTTTGTGGGGAGTAAATGAATATGTCACTTTGAAATACATTGAAGGTAAACATTAAAAAACTTTTGTATGTGCTACATTTTTTAGTAAAGGAATGATTGATGATAGCTACAAGATTCATTTTTTGAGTTAAACATGTCCACAAGATTTAATTTCATTGTTGGTACACTTCAAGCAAGCAATGCAAGGAAACGATGAAATGCAAAGCAAGTCTACACTTTTGGAGAAAGCATGGTAAAAGGAGTCAATGTATTCTAAAGAAAAATAGTGATGAACTTATGCATTGTAACTATTTTATTTGTCAAAGAAATAGACTAATGCTATAGTGAATAATTGTCAAGTCAGTGTTCTGAATGAAACAAGTGCAAGATGCCCAGTTCAAGCCCTCAAGAATGCTCCACATTTATTTCATAAAATTTCTTCAGCTATAAAAGGTAAAATGTTTCGAGTTCATACAGAATGCAGGAAAACCCTAGTTCATGCTTTCATACTTGTGGCCTTGAAAGGTAGAATTTTCTTCATAAGTCACCATACCCACTTAGGGTTTGTGTTCAAAATATAAATACAAAGAAAAAAAAGAGGGTTTGAGCCTTAATAATAGAGGTTCCTTCAAAAAATAGTGAAATCAAAGCTATAAGCCCACAACCATGAAGGGTTTTGAAAACCCACAAAATGGAGAACATTCATTTGAAAAATGTTTTCATTTAATAATAATATCATTTTAACATTGTGGGTTGAGCCCCATAGGTTTTCATTCAACAAAAGAAAAAGGAAAGCATACAGTGAGGTCGTGGCCTATACAATGGCCTCCAAAATTTTCTTCACAATGTTCATGTTTTTTGCAAGGAAAGCTTGAATAAAGCTTTAGTTAATAGGGGAATGCTCTTAAGAGATGAAGAAATGGAGCTTACCTTGAAGAATTCTATGGAGTAGCACAAAAAATCCCACAGCTAGAGCTTCCAATAGCTCAAGTAAAATCCTCCATTAGCGGCCACAAAGGAGAGCAAAGGGAGTCGACATAGAAGAAAGAACAAAATGCATCAAAATGTAATAATAGCCGTGGCCTAAAGGAAATTTTTCCTCATCAAATGGAGTCAAAGAGTGCATAGAAATATAGTCAAATAGCTTACCGCAAAGTGCAGAGAATCAAATGCATCAAAAAATCAAAGGAGATGAGCTTAAATAGAGGCTCCAAAGTCCAAACTCTAATCTCCCATGGTGGGGTAGGAAAAGCCCTATTTTTCCCTAGGAGGCTGATGCGAATGACAATTAAAGCAAAGTTTGGAGGCCGGTTTTGAGTTAGGGTTTTTTCCCTATTTTTGGCCGACGTGATTTTAATCACATTTTATTTCACTTTTTAATGCCTTACCCATCCTCCATATTTCCTAGGTTGAAATCCTTATCCTATGGATTTTTATTTTTCCTTTGATTTTTGGAGAAAATAAAATAAAAAACAATGCACATGGCCCCTCATTAGAGTTGCCCCATTTTTCCCTTTACAATGCCTTCAAAAATTTTTCATGCCACTTTTCCTTTGAAGATCAAGTGATTACTTTAGGTCATCCATTTTTTTTTCCTAAGTGAATGGTGGGCATATTTTTTTTATGAATTTTTATATAAAAATCAAATGTAAAAGAGAGCATCATATAATGCTTGATTTTTTGCAAAGATTAAATAAAAATAAATAAATAAATTTGAGGACAGATTGGAAAAATTAGAGAGAAGGAGGCCTTCTATTTTTGTTTTGTAAGATTGCACCTTTGTAAAACATTAATTAAGCAAGTGTTTCTATAAAATGCTTGATTAAATGTTATCTAAATGTAGCTAGGGGTTGCACTTCAGTTCACATCAAAACTTTTTATTCCTAAATTCAGTCTTGGGCGAATTTGAAAAGAGGATGCCAAACTGAAGTTTCTAATTTCAGTTTCCAGTTGTTTGCACCTAATTTTGAGGCCTTTTTGGATCAACCTTTGGGTGATGAGAAGTTTCCATCTTTTTGGTGCCTTTTGGATATATTTTGGAGGTTGATTTTCAAGCTTTTTGAGGGATCTCAAAATTGCAGAATGAGTTACTTTTTGGAGAGGTAGTGAACCTATTTTTTCTATTTTGGCACTACAAGATCACATCTTGGCTATAAATATGAGAAATTTGAAATTCTCAGGGTTCCAAAATTTTTATTTTCTTTCTCTCCTAGTCACTTTGAGAGTTTTTTAAACTTTTTTTGAATTAGATTTTGATGCCTTACTTCTTCACTTGCAATAAAGCAACGGAGTTTTCCTTTTCTCCTTTCTTGTCATGAGCTCACAGTAGTAGTCAAATTTTGTTGTGATTTAGATTAGTGGATCCTTCTTTGTCTTTTTGTTGTGGGTTATTGTCAAGATTTGAAAATAGGCCCAGGTTGCATATTGTATTCAATTTTCAAGTTGTCTTTATGCAAAATACTAATGAGATAAATGCATTAAGGTGAATTGTGAGAGTTGATTGTTTTGAAAGAAGTGTTTTGAGTTAAGTTCCATTTGAATCTTAATATCTAGTTG
Organism: Sequoia sempervirens; assembly: GCA_007258455.2. Classification (NCBI taxonomy): domain Eukaryota; kingdom Viridiplantae; phylum Streptophyta; class Pinopsida; order Cupressales; family Cupressaceae; genus Sequoia; species Sequoia sempervirens. The sequence goes on from VDFB02105785.1 coordinate 516,274,867, forward strand.
GTCATCATAAGTTGTAGGCATTAATTTTCAATTTTCTCCCCACTCCTCTTTCCCTTGAAAGTTCATAGATTAGGTGATTAGCTAGAGGGAACCAATCCACTCTAGATATTCACTCTCTCCAATTGGTTTACCCACAAACCAGAGAGTGTTGCCATGTTGTGATAGGATAGACAAGTGCAACTTTCCTAAGGGTGCAATCCTAATTTCCAATAGCTTTCCCTCACAATAAATGAAGAAGGATCATCTCCATCAAAGAGAATATGAATGATATCAATGATGTCCCCCAAATCTGCAATATGAGACTCCACAAACAAGTATGAAATACTTATCAAGAAGCCATCACAAGTATCCAAATCTAAAAGATAATGTATATACTACCACACTAAATTACAAGGAACCAAAATTGTGGAATCACAAGTATCATCAATTGCAATAGTAGATGGAGGAGATGAAGTGCATGACTCAAGAATTGAATCTAATGTGAGAAATACCAAGTTCAAGAACCCAAATATCTCCTCTGAATAATGGTTCACACTAGAAGTTTCATCAACAACTGAAGGAAAAATGTCACCATCAGAAGAAAAATCTACAAAGGTATAAAACCAAGATGAATGATCAACCACCCCAGCAACAATGATCTCTCTAATCTCCAAGTCTCAAATAATGATTAGATAGGTATACCCATGTATGTATTATTTCCCATCAAGATAGGAGACATAGTACAAGGTTGAAATGAAGAGAATATAGAATATGAAGATGCCATATGATGAGATGCTCCTAAATCTAGAAGTCATCTCCTTGATCCCTGACTTGAAAGAGCACAAATAACTTGTCCTTTGTATCCCGATGTAGATGCTGGAATTTTCTCCTTTTTAGACTATTTTGAAGAATGAGGTGATTCACACATTCTAGAAGGAAAACCAATGTGATTCCTTTTGAGAAGATTTTTCAAGTCATCGATATCTTTCTCATAACAATAGTGTTCTTCATGTCCATCCTTCTTGCAATATTCACAAAAGGCTTCTCCTTCTTAGATGATACTCCATTTAAGGATTTTGAATCTTTATGTGGCTTGTTCTTTTTCTTATTTTGCTTCTTATCAAGATTCCTTGATTATTTTTGTACCTTAGACTCACTAGCCAACAATGCTTGTGACTTGGAAGACTTGATTAGACCCATGTTCATTAACTTAGCTTCCTCTTGAATTAGGAGATTTGCAAAGTCATCAAAATTAGGGTCAACATATGAAGCTCCCATAGAAAGTCAATGGGTATGAAATCCATAAAAAAACACTAAATACTTAGGACCAAGCTTGGATAACACATTTAGAATCAATTTTAAATCATCTTTGTCAATGCTACATTCTTTCAACTATTTTCTTAGTTGCTTAACTTTGGATATGTAGTCTTGGATGTGGTCAAAACTTTTAGGATCAAGATTCATCAAATCATTATCAATCTAGCATCCCCTAATATTATCTATTTTACCATACAATTTTTCAAAATCCTCCCAATCCTCTCTAGATGTTTTACATGATTCAATATGAAATTGCAAATAAAAATAGACTAATGAACATATGCATCCAAGTGTTTTCTCATGATTAATCTTCCATCTTTCCAATTATTTTGCATGAGTAGTTTGAGAAGTGGTTTCCTTTATAACCTATTAGACTTTTCCCCATGAGATATTTCCATACTAATTTTCTCCATGTAGAATATTTATATGGAGTTAGGAGTTCAATTTGATATTTCCATTGCAAGAACACAAACCAAGCAAAAGAAAGCAACCAACCATTGTAAGATTACCCCCCAAATCACTCAATCATGGAACCCTCCCAAGCAATATTTGATTTTCCACTTTATAATTATTGCATTTACAGTTGCCACTTGCCAAAAATAGAAAGTGTACTTTGATCTTGATACATGCAAATGCCAAAAATAGGCCATAGGTTCAAAGTAAAATTTTAACAATAGATGAGATCAAACTAATTACGCCATGGTAAAGTACATAAAACAAATGCACTTTAAAAAAAAATCACCCAAAAATGTTACCGTAGGAGTAAGATATGAGCTCCCAAAGTTCCCAAAATGAGGATGAAGTAGAAACACCTGTGATAATCTAATTTTTTTTGAAATAGACACCAAAACCAAAATATGATTGCACCACTGCAAAGAGCACAAAATTTTTCCCCAAATAAAAAGAAATTGCTTGAAAAAAAGGAGTTAAAATGAGCAAGTTATGAGCCTTTGAAAATCAACTACAAAATAAAAAATGTCAATGGTGAGGGGTAGAAAAATTTCAATTGAGCACGCTGACATTAGAAAATTCTAAGCATAAAATTGATAGCCAAATGATCGAAATGCACTATCTTGGGTTAAATTTGACGTCTATATGGACATTGCAAGTTCGCTTGCTCCCTTGCTAGAATATTCCCTAGAAAGCCATAATATGCTCTAAGAATATCCTTATTTTGGCAGAATTTGTATCAAAATATTCCTCCCCCTTTTGCCACCAAATTGATGAGACAACACCAGTTTTTATTTGATTTGATTGGTCAAGTATCCTTTTTGATTGCCAAAATTTTATTGAATGTCGTGTTTTAAAAAAGGGTCATTGTGTTTGATAATTTGATAATTAATCACACTTACCTAGGTTCACATGTGTTACAAGTCAAAGGATAAGATAAAACTAATGACAACTAATGAATTAACTAGGTGCAAGTCTTTATTTAAACCAATAGTCATAAATTTGGTCACGTTATAAATGTCTGGAAATAAACTACTATTGGTCATGGCCAAGTTTAGTCATTTATATGAATTTTTTAGTAGTTTCTTTAGTCATTTATTGATATTTTTCTACTAGTGGGTTTTAACTTCTTCATTTTTCATTTAAAAAAAAATTCTAGTATTAAGAGCAAGGTTTTTAAGAAGGGGCCTTCCTAGTGTGGGAATTCTTTCTTTGGGGTTTCTGATAGGCAAGAAAATATTTCAAGGGACACTCTTAAAATTTCCCCACTACTAGTTTGTCTAACCTTGCCACACCTCTCTATTGGATACTTAGAGACTTCTTTTGTAAAAAAAAATATTTCTCATTTTGGTGACTATTTGAAAATTGAATTTGAAATAGATAATGGGACACCCACACTTAGAATTTGGGCCTTGATTAAAAACCCTAATTCAATACCAAAGGCTATAAAACTTCTCTCTTGTAAAGGAGAATGGCGCAAATCAATAATACATGATTCCTCCTCATGGAAAAAGCGAACATTTTGGTTGATTCTAAAATTTTTTCATGGGTTGATCCTGTCAATTTCTCCTCTCACTGGTGATTTTGGGGCTATTTTCCCTTCTAATAAAAAGGACCCTTGACGTCCCTCTCCTACCCCTCTTTGTCAAAATGACACACATGCATGGGGTGATGGAGGATTCCCTCCCAATACAAAATATGGGTTCCTCATCCTCTCTCCCTAAAATTGGGACTAAAATATATATTATAAACAATATTTCTCATTTTGAGGACATTTTAAATGGAACTTCCGAGGATGAAAAATTGATGATCTTGGTTAATGAAGTAATTGTTAAATTTGGGGAGGATTTTATTGAAGAGGTGGTTGATGAGATTTTGGGTGAAGGGAATATAGAAAATATTACTTCTCTCATCCTTATCTCTCAATCTAACTCCAAAGGGAAAATGGATTTAGAAAAAGATGGCATCCTGGCTCAAGAAACTATTGCCTCTTCTCCTTTTCCTCCTTCCTCCTCTCTCCTAGTTTCTCAAACAAACTCTAAAGAAAAGGTTTTGGTTTCTCCGAAAGGTAAACATGGTAGGAAATCAAACAGTGAGAAAAGTAATTTGGAAATTGCAGTAGGAATCCAAATAACTCTTGAGAAAAACATTAGATTGGCTTCCAAATGACTCTATGGAATGGTTGGTCTAGGGTCAACTCCTCAATCTAATTACCTTGATTCAGTTGTGGGGTACAAAACCTCATAATTGAATTTGTGATCGAGGAGAGACAATTTCTCTCCTTGAGCAAAATGAGGGTCTTATTATGGAATGTTAGGGGCTTAAACACCCCTAACAAACAATGCTTAATCAAGTGCCAAATTTTAGATTCTTTCTTAGATATTATGCTTCTTCAAGAAACAAAATTGTCAAGGAAAATGGCTTCAAATGTATTTGATTCATGGAAAAATTGGGGAATTTTTTCCTCTTTATCCCAAGGGGCTTCTTGGGGTTTTGTAATCTTATGGAATAAGTGTAATACAATGATGGAGCTTTTAGAGGCTAAAGATAACTGTCCATTCAAGCCTCAACCAAATTCCTAAAAAAGAAATAATCATTTTTTGCTTGCTAATATTTATGGCCCATGATCTACCATTCACAAAAGAAACTTTGGAGACATCTCTCCTCAATTTCTACTTTAGCTAAAAATGAATATAAGATCTTTGCTATTGATTTTAATGCTATTCAAAATGCCTTAGAGAAATCTAGAGGCATTATCCCTCCTACCAAAGTGATGGAGGGTTTCAATAATTTCATTCTTAGCAATAAAATTTGTTTGATTGTACTCCGAAAAATGGAAGTTTTACTTGGACAAACAAGTGTAAAGATTTCTCTTAGATTGTAGAGACATTGGATCATTTTTTACTATCTAATAATTGGTTGAATGCTTCATGGTATTTTTACTTATTCATCCACACATTTGTGGGGTTGGATAACTTTCCTATCTCATTATTATTTTTTGATGGAAGAGTGACAAACAAGGGCTACTTTAAATTTGAAGCAATGTGATTTAAAGATGCAAATTTTAGTCCATTGTTGAGAACTTGGTGGTCAAATTGTCCTTTTATAGAAGGTTCTAGAATGTACCGGCTTTGTAAAAAGCTAAAATATCTTAAGGATAGAATAAAAGAGTGGAACACAAACTATTTTAAGAACATCTTCTTTGAAAAGGTCAGGGTGGAGTAGGAATTATCTAATATTTATGAAGTTACAATTAGAAAGGCATGTGTACCTTTTTGTTTGACAAGGAAAAAAAGCTAAAATTTGAAGTGAAGGAGATTCTTTCTAGGGAGGAATGTTATTGGAGACACAAATTGAGAAAAGTTTGGTTAAAGGAAGAGAACAAAAGTTCAAAATTTTTCCATGCCTCTGCAAAAATTAGGAGGAAATCAAATAGAATGGTTTCCATTCAATCCTCTTCCAAGGACACACTAATAATGGAAAAAGATATTGGTGTTGAGGTTGTTCTTTTCTTCAAAAAATTGTTATCTCCAAATAAGCCCTACAAACCTCTGGTTGATAATGTGATAATAAACAATATCCTTTAACAATCACAAAGGAACAAAATAAATTTTTAATTTCAAAATTTTCTTTGGATGAAATTAAAGTAGTTTTTTCAATGGCGGTAGAGAAGGCTCCTAGTCGCAAAGGTTTTATGGCTTTATTTTTCCAAAATTTTTGGGATTTTGTGGGCAAGGACATCCTTCTTTCCCTAGAAGAATCAAGAAGAAACAATTTTTTTAAAAAATAATTCAACTCAACTCTTGTTACTCTCATTTCAAAAAAAATAAATCCTTTGTCTTTTAAAGACTTTAGACTTATTGCTTTATGCAACACAATATATAAAATATTCACTAAAGCAATAGATTTAAGATTAGTAAAACTTCTCCCTTACATTATTTCAGATGAACAAGGTGGATTTTTTCGAGGGAAGGACACTTTGAAAGGTGCTATATTGGCACATGAGTTCTTGCATTCAATTATGTTGAATAGATCTCTAGCCGTAGTTTTGAAATTGGATATGATGAAAGCTTATGATAGAGTTGATTGGAATTTTTTAATGGATGTTTTGAAAAAAAAATGGTTTTTTTCATAGTTGGTGTAAGTGGATCTATTCTTGTATTTTGGGTGCTAGACTATCAATAATTGTTAATGAATCCCCACAATGGTTTTTTGGTCCCACACAAGGTGTAAGATAAGGTGATCCTCTCTCCCCATCTCTTTTTATTCTAATGGCAAAGGGTTTGAGTAGATCTATTCTAGTTGCTCACTCTTCCAGGTTATGGAAAGGAATTTCTGTCAGACCTTACCCTTTTCCAATATCTCACCCCCTCTTTGTCGATGATACTCTTTTTTTTGGTCAAGCATGCATGAAGGAAGAAGAGGAAATAAATAAGGTATTAACTGATTATTGCTCTTACTCGGGTAAATATTTTAATATAGAAAAATCCAAAAAACATTCATCAATGCCAACCCCATGGTTAAAAATTAGATATTAAAAATTTTGGGGCTTCTAATGTGAATCACTTCCTTGCAAATACTTGGGTATCCCATTTTTCTTGGGCAAAGAAAAGCATGATTTTTGGGATAAGATAATTGCTTCCACGTCTAATCATATTTTTCCCTAGAGATCCAAGTGGCTCTCCTTCTCAAGTAAGATGATAATGCTTAAAGTAGTTTTGTAGTCCCTTCAAATTTATCTAATTTCAGTATTAAAAATTCCTAAAGGTAAAGGCTTAGATTTACAAAAGGTATGCAAAGATTTTTTATGGGAAAAAAATGTTACACAAAAGAAGAGTCTTCCTTTGGTGGCCCTAAATTTATGTGCAAGTCCAAAATGTGTGGGGGTGCTAGTTTAAGGGATCTCTTCCTTAAAAATGAAGCACTGGGAGCCAAGATAGTTTGGATAATTTACTCTAAACCTAACACCAAATGGTTCCAAATTATGAAACATAAATATTTTGACTCTCTAGATAGAGAAATAATTTTTACTCAAAAAGGTCTCCCTCTTGGTTTGAAAATATGGAATTTTATTTCTTCTTGTAGATCTATACTCCTTCCACATCTTTCCTGGTTAATCAATAATGGTGAAAAAGCTTTGTTTTAGGAGGATGCTTGGAATGGTTACAAACGTCTTAGGCTACTTGGAAATTGGGGTCAAATTGAATCAGATCTCAAAGCCCTCTGGGGAAACATAGTGAAAGACTATTTTTCTTTTGATCTAGGTGACCCTTACCAAGGCACAAAATGGAAAGACTTTAGGTTTCTTTAGGCTCTGACACATTTGAAAGAATCTTTCATGTCTGAACTCAAGAAATTGATTTTTTTAATGTAACAAACATGATGAAATAATATGGACTAAAGTCAAATCAGGTAGTTACAATGTGAAAGATGGCTACAATTCCTTAATTGGCTTATCCATTCTACCCCTGGGCTTTCAAAATTTTCTAGAGCTCTCATATTCTTCCTAAAGCTAGTGATTTTACCTAGGTTTCTCTAAAATATAGAACCCTAACTGGAATGAGACTTGGAAGGTTGGAAATAACTCCTTTATTCCAATGCATACTATGTGGAATGGCATATGAATCCATAGATCACCTTCTCATAGAATGCACCTATTCTCATCAGTGCTAGGCTTGGCTTATGAGGAAACTAGGTTGGATGAGCCCCATTCATAATTCATTTTTGAAACATTTGCTAAGTTGGCTAACTCTATACCCAAAATCCATGCTCTCTTGCATTTGGTAAGTAATCCCCTCAATTATCATCTAGAACTTTTGGTTGGAAAGAAACAACTATATTTTTAGGAAAAAATCCTTGAAATTAAAACAAGTGATTCAAAAAATAGAAATTTCCATTTTGGAAGTGACAATGTTAAGTATTTATAGAAATGCTTAGTCGAATAAAAAAGTATTTTTATCTTGGGATTCAATTTTCCTCAAAAAATGGCCTCTTCTTAAACTACCTAAACCTGGTTCAATGCATAATAAGTGCTCTCAAGTAGAAATAAACCTTTTCAAATGGTCCTAACCTCCATGAGGTTTCATTAAAATAAATTTTGATGGGACTTCTAGGGGAAACCTTGGAAAATCTGGGGTATCTACAATTTTGAGAGATTGGAAAGGAATTTGTATAGTTGTGTGTGAATCCTTAGTTGAAGGCACAAATAATATTGTTGAATTCAATGCTTTAAGAATTGTTCTAAAATTAGAATTAAAATTATCTATCTCTCAGTTAGTGATTGAGTGGGATTCAATGGTTACAATATCAACTATCTCAAATAAAAATTCCAATTTATGGCACCTTGACTACCTTTTATCTCATGTTTTGATTTTGCTACAAAAATTCTCTTCTTATCAAGTTTTACATTATTACAGAGAAGCTAATTTTTGTAGACTTATTGGTAAACAAGGCTATTGATGATCACATTGGTTTTTAGGAATTCCCGAGGTAGGATTGTGTCTCACTCTTCCCTTGATTAAAGGTTTTGAATAAGGTTGTTGATGGAATATATTAATCTGAGTCAACATAGATTTCTACCTACCCCCACGTAGACTTAAAAAATATTTTTTGAATTTACAACATTTGATTTGGTAGGTAGGTAATTTTGAATTTGAAATGAAGCACTCATTTTTGAGCTTGCTTTCTAAAACAAGACAAAAATGAAAGAATACAATAGTTTGTGTGTAGAAGTTAGTTTTATTTTTGTATTTTGTGGAGACCTTGTAGCACCAAAAGGAATGTTCAATACAAAACAAGGACACAACAAAAAGTAGTAGGGAATGTTCTGTAGAAGCAACAACCAGTTATAGTTTAACAATATCAGCTTCAACATTGTAGTAAGCACCAACATAGGTGTGAGTGTAGCACCATTGTATTGGACAATATTCCAAATAGTTGAATTTTTATTTTTTCTATGTAGAATAGAGAATATACATTGTGTTTTTGTAATTTTGAAAAGCAAATGAGGAATATATAAATCTATATTTTTGTATGTCATTTTATGATGTCTTTGTGTACTATGTTTTGTTATTTTCCTATTCTATCTTTCAATTTGTTACAACACAAAATTTGTGTTTTGTATTGTTGCACCCCTTCCTAGCAACAAGTGGTATTAGAGCCCTATTTTTCTGGGCAGTTTGTTATTTGTGGGTGTCTTTAGAAAATCCCTAGGGTATCTAGGCATTAATTAATTTTCTTAGATTTAAGAGTGAGAAAAATGGCAGGAGGTGAGAGCAAAGGTTGGTAGTAGCCACCAACTTTTGATGGGCACAACTATGAGATATGGGCTAAGAAGATGAAGACAATCTTGATTTGCTAATGACCTATGGGATTTGGTCATCAATGGTTTTAAAGATATCACAAACCAAGCAACCTTTGCATCCCTCTCAAATGTACAAAAGAACCAAATGAAAGAAACTAGGATGAAAGATACACAATCCCTCAATTTGATTGATACATCCTTGATAGAGGCTATTTTACCATGTATTGCAATATCAAACTATGCAAAATAGGCTTGGGAAATTATGCAAAACAGTTATAAGGGGACATATAAAGTGAGATTAGTAAAGCTACATCTGCTAAGAAGAGATTTTGAGACTTTTCTGATGAAAGATGGTGAGTCTATTTCATATTTCCATACTAAATTCTCCACTTTGATAAATCATCTTAGAATTAATGGAGAAACAATGGAAGAACAAAGGATTATTGAGAAAATCCTAAGAAGTTTTCCCACTAGGTTTGATCCTGTAGTCATTATCATTGAAGAGGCAAAATATTTGTCCAAAATGACTATAGATGAGTTGATGGGTTTAGTAAAAACCCATGAGAAATGGTTGAATAGATCTGCTCCTTCCTTAGAGCAAGCTTTCAAAGCTTAGACCAATGGAAGAGGTCAGGGAAGAGGTGGAAATAAAAAAGAAAGAGGTTAAAGAGAGCAAAAACTTAGGGGAGAAACTACTACAGAGTATCTGAAAACAACAACTCTAGCAATACTCAACAAAATAACAAATCCAACAATGTTCAACAGAAAAACAACTTTGAACAAACATAGTAGAGAAACAACTCCACAGTACAACAAAGCAATAGCTCAGACAATCAATAGTACAACAACTCCAAAGGTCAAAGTAACATCAACTCAAAAGCTAATTCAAACCATACACTTGCATCATTGATGCCACGAAAGAAAAAGAGTGTGAGGGAGATTTATGATAGCACTAGGCATGTTGATTTTGATGAAAATTTAGATTTTGCTTTATTCTCTTATAGTGATCCAACATACTTTGAGGAAGCAGTGAAAGAAGAGAAGTGGTGTAAGGCCATGAATGAAGAGTTGGAAGCTATAGAGAGGAACCAAACATGAGAGATGAACGGTTTACCCAAAGGTAAACAAGTGATTGGAGTCAAGTGGGTCTACAAGACTAGGTGTACAAAAAAAGGTAAAATTGAAAGTCATAAAGCAAGGCTAGTGGTGAAAGGATACAAAAAATGGCCTGGAATTGACTTTTATGAGACTTATGCACTAGTTGCAAGGTTGGAAATAGTTTGGACAGTCATAGCTATTACAACCTAGCATCATTGGCAGGTGTTTCAAACATATGTAAAGTCAGCCTTCTTGAATGGAATGCTGAAGGAGGAAGTGTAGGTGGAGTAGCTGCTTGGCTGTGAAGTCCCAAGGAAAGAGGACAAGGTATATATAGGCTCTAGAAAGCTCTTTATGGGCTGAAACAAGCGCATCATGCATGGTGCAGTAGAATAGACTCTTATTTGTTGATAAATGGCTTCAACAAAAGCAATAGCGAGCCCACACTATACATCAAAGTAGCTAAAGGTGATATTTTAATTATTTTTATATGTAGATGATGTAATTTTTACTAGGAATAGTAACAACTTCATTGTTGATTTCAAAGAAGTGATGAAGAATGAGTTTGAGATGGCAGACTTAGGTCTACTGGAATAATTTCTTGGTATTGAAGTTCAACAAATAGAGCATGACATATTTATTTCGTAAACTAACTATGCCAAACAAATTTTGAGGAGGCTCAAAATGGAGATCAACAAACCTGCACCAACACCAACAACAACATGTTAGAAACTGCACAAAGAAGACAACAACAATGATGTGTTCACCCAACCCTCTATAAGAGCATGGTTGGAAGTTTGATGTATTTAACATCAACTAGGCCTAATTTGATGTATGTAGTAAGCCTAATTTCTAGGTTCATGGAAAAACCTAAGGACACACATTGACAAGCAAGAAAGAGGATCTTGAGGTATGTGAATGGAACAAGTTATGGAATTTTGTATGCAACATTAAATGAGTTTAAGCTAGTTGGTTTCATGGATAGTGATTGGGTAGGAAATGTAGATGATAGGAAGAGAACATCAAGATATGTGTTCCACATGGGATTGGGTTCAATTTCATGGGCATCCAAGAAGCAACCTATTGTCTCTCTCAACACAACAAAAGCTAAGTACATCATAACAAACACAACAACATGTCAGGCTATTTGGTTGAGAAGAATCCTTGGAAATTTGAAGGAACAACAAGAAGATAACATAGTCATACATTGTGACAATGTTTCCTCAATAGCTCTGACAAAGAATCCAGTGTTCCATGGATGCAATAAACACATCAAAATATGATATCATTTCATAAGGGAGTTGGTGGAACAAGGTGAGATTGAATTGTAGTATTGCATATCTGAAGAACAACTTGTTGATATCTTCACCAAGGCACTACCAAGAGACAGTTTTGAGTACCTAAGAGATAGGCTTGGCATGGTGGACAACTTTAGAGATCAACTCTGAAAGGAAACTCTAGAATGATACCTGAATTCAAATTAATGGGGAGTGTTGAAATATATTAATTTGAGTTAGCATACATTTCTACCTACCCCCACGTAGACTTGAAAACTCTTTTTTGAATATGCAACATTTTATTTGGCATGTAATTTTTAATTTGAAATGAAGTGCTCATTTTTGAGCTTGATTTCTCAAACAAGACAAGAATGAAAGAATGTAATGGTTAGTGTGTAGAAGTCAGTTTTATTTTTGTATTTTGTGGAGACCCTGTAGTAGCAGAAGGAATGTTCAACACAAGACAAGGAGACAATAGACAACAGCAGGGAATGTTCCATATAAGCAACAACCAGTTATAGTTTAACAACAACAACTTCAACACTACAGTAAGCAATAGTATAGGTGTGACTGTAGCACCATTGTATTGGACAATAGTCCAAATAGTTTAAGTTTTATTTTTGCTATGTAAAATAGAGAATATACTCTATTTTTTTGTCATTTTGAAAAGAAAATGAGGAATATATAAATTTGTATTTTTTGTGTGTCATTTTATGCTATCTCTGTGCATTGTGTTTTGTTATTTTCCTATTCTTTCCTTCAATTTGTTACAACACAACATCTGTGTTTTGTATTTTTGCACCCTTTCCTACCAACAGTTTTGTGTGGTAATATTTCATTCTCTTTTCATATTGAAATATTTGAAATTAATTTTAATACTAGCTTTTATTCTAGTTATTTCATTGGTAATGATAAATACTTGCATAGTTATCAAAAATATTCTATTGGTCAGAGGCTTTTTCTTCTGATCGCATTTCTTTCTTGTGTGAGGATTCCTCTCACAAATGTTTAATGCTTAGTGGGATAGCGATGGTCATCTATGATATGTGTGCCTCAAATGGGATTTTAAATCAGTGTAGATGATTTTTCTATCATTAGATATTGGCTTTTGGGGTAGCTAAATTTGGACATTCACTTATACTCTTTGCTACTAAATTGGGGAACAAATGCATTTCCAACCTCTTCACTTTCATTTTCCCATGTGGGGATGCCTCACACTAATAGATGTTAGTGAATGGATATCTTTGCTAGTTCCTCCAATAGGGGACACTAATTCCTAAGAATGAATGATTTGACAATTCCATATGGTGGATGTTAATTTTGTGATAGCTGGTTTTTTGTATGATGTCTAGTACATCTCCAAGCCCTTTTAATTCAGGATTTTGCCTCTGCACCTCTTAATGGTAAAATGGGGATCCAGTTTCATAGTTTTTCTTATGTGTGGCTACCTCTCACATGCTTTGTGGGTATTATTTGGTCAATTAATATGATTTTTTGGGGGTTCTATATTCATGAAATGTTGATTCTCTTCTCTGTTGTATAAATGGAGTCTTCCTTTAGAATTTATATTCTTGCTTGTTATTGAGATTAGAGAATCTAATCCTTTATCTAATGATAAGCTTAGAAGAACATTTATTATTGAGTGTAATGAGGTTGCCAATGCCACCTCCATGGTTTTGGGGGAAGATTGGATGGAATTCCATTCAATGGCCCCTCATGAAATTGATTCTTTTTTCCTCCCTAATTTGATGGACTTCCTTTGGTGCACATAAATGGTGAAGTATCTTGCAAGTACATACATCCTACCACATATCGGTCCCCTTTCATATCTCCAGCATGCCCTTGATAGATATGAGTTATTGCATGGATCAAATATGGTAGGAGGTGTTCTTTGATGATAATTGTTGCTTTTTGATAATTCCATTGCTACACTTCTTAGTTCCATGGCACATGGTTTGCTGGATGAGTTCCCTTGTGAATTCAATTTCCAACTTAATCGGTTGCAGTATCGACTAGGTAATAATGTTTATGTTATGATACAAAATATCTTTTATGTTGTTCAATTTATTATCAAGTATGCTTTGGTTGAACCCCATTCTCAACCTTATTTCCCTCCTCCTAATAACATGGTTTCTTTAGCATAAAGTGGAGTTTTATTTGCTATAAGATTGGCTAGGGTTTTTTAATCACCCGCCACCTTTCTTCATTTACAGGAAATATTTAGGGTTTCTTACTTCCTCCTCTTTTTGGTACTATCTTCTTTTCTTGTTCAACTAATTGTAGACAATTCATGTTTGTATCCTCTGTACATTCCTCCCCAATGTTTCTATTAGATGCATGGGCTTGCTCAAGATTTTTTTTATTCTTTCTATGTGAAACTCGTTATTTCCTCCTATGGAGCTTCAACATGGTTATAATTCAGGAATTCACTTTCTCGACTATGGAAAAAATAAATGTAGTTGCTCCTTTGGGGCCTATTTTTGTATCACTTCTAGAATTTTGTTACTTTGTCTATGTAAAACATGTTAACTCCTATCATGGAGCTTCAACATTCGGCTATGGAAAAATGAATTGTAACTGCTCCTTTGGAGCCTACTTTTGTATTCCCCCCATTCTATTTTGGTTGCTCGAGGTCTGCTTGGGTTTTTCGAGTCTGTGCATGGTTAAATTATGCTATATTTTCTTTTATGGAGCCTCGACAAATCTATGGTAAAAAATGTTTGCATTCACTCTTAAGGAGCTTGAATTGGAATCTTTAATGTTGTAATCCCTTTTATATTAATAAAATATTAGTGGCTTGCCACTTTTATTAAAAAAAAGGTAACTACAATTTATTAGTGAGAAATATGATTTAAATAAAGTTTTTTATCTACATGATTCTCTATATATGTATGTATGCATTTAACATTTATACATTATATTAATACAAAATATTATAATAATATAAATTTATTTTAATTTATATAAGATTATTGTTTGCTTTATTTTTACTTAAAGAATTTTAAAATTTTAAAGGAAATTTTTAATTTAATTTTATATTTTGTTTATCAGTTATTTTATTATTAAATATTATCATTAATATTATATTCTACTTTTGATTAAAATTATAAATCATATTTTTAGAGGGTCTTGAAATCCATCATGATATAACAACACTCTTAGCATGGATAAATTAAAAATGTCTCAAGGAAAATAAATGAGTTCCACAAGAGATGAAACATCTAAAAAAGACAAATACAATACAACAATAGTCAAATTTCCAAATAAATAATTAGACCTATCTAGATAGACAATTTCACACCCTTCACATTTTTGTGTGTGAGAGAGATGAACTTGGGAAGACCTTTCTTCCTCCTTTAAAAAATAGTCCATGAAACTTAGTTTTTGGGGTCCTCATATAGAGGAGAAGAGGGGTAAGAAACCTCCATTATTGACTTGGTTATGATTATCAAGTGGAGAGAAGAACAACCAAACAAAGTAACTAAATGTCAAGGATTCTTAGCAGGATCACATAAGAGTTGTGCTAGCATTGGGCGAGACTTAGGAGAAACCAAATTGGATAACAAAGAAACCATGATGGGAATAAAAGAAGGCTCACCACTAGGAGTCTTAGGCATCAAAGTATCTAAATCAAACCTAATAGGAGTAGTTTTAGGAGACAAATTCATCAAAATATTATTAGAGTGAACCCAAAATTTGAATGAAAGCTCTTAGGAAACATTGATTGGTGGTGAGGAAGAGAATTTTTCCACCACATAAGAGGGATCAATTTATAAATAGGATAAGAACAATCAAAATTATTCTATTAATTTTATCCTCATATACTATACATACATATATACACTATATATACATTATTTAATATATGGATATGTATAACTTTCATTAATCATAAATACTCATTTAAATTATAAATTTATAAATAAATTTTTTAAAAATAAATTGTAAATAATAATTACCTTTTAATCATAAGGTAAATATATTTATATAAGAATTATTACATATATGTATTTATTTATAATATTTATTAAATAAATATTTTATTTTAAGAAAAATCTTTAAACTTATCAGCTATTGAAAGTAATCTCATAACACATTTAATAGAAAATTCAATATTATGTTAAATAAATATAGAATATTATAATTACTCTCAATAATATGATTGATTGACATAGTAATATATCATATTTTCAAACACCATATAATATCAATAAAATGGCTTTCTTCAGAGTAGCTGGCATGAAAAACAAGGAATAAGTGAGAGAGTAATAAGTAATGCATGATTTCCACCTCTTCCTCCTCACCCAAATTATTCCAAAATTCACACCATTTCCTCAACACCTCTATCTTTGAGAAAAGCTAAAGTTGTTGCACATAACAAATCAACACACCTTTCATTTCAACAAAATTCAAAACCTTACCAATTTTCACAAAGTCCATATTTCATATCTTCACATCATCTTTTGATATACAATTGGAATTTGCATGAGCATGGTATATTTAAAATAATCTAATAATTTTAGAGATAATTAAACTAATTTAATAAAATTAATAAAATAAAGCATTATATTTATCAAAAATATTGATAATTCAAACTAAACTCATTTAAGCTACTAAAATAAGAAAATAGTTGACTTAATCCAATATTAAAAAAGCAAGAATTCTAAATTCAAAAAAATTGAAGTTTAGTTTTAATATTTAAAAAGAAAATCAAACTATATGTACATGATATCTTTGCTTGATGATTAGTTAACTCCTTTGAACAATAATTATCTTCAAGTAATTTGGCTATAGTGCAAGAATGGAGGCTTCTAGTGAGAGACACACAAGTTATCTCTCAGGAAGTTGGGAAAATTCAGAGTTACTGAGTATTCTATCGACATTAGAAGAAAAGGATGTGAATGATATCAGAAAAATTGAAGCTCTAACTAAATTTTGTGAAATTTTTTCCATGCGATGCAAAGAAATTTCTATTAATTCTTTTATACCCATTTTAGTTGTGTTTTTGAAGTAAGGAAGTCTTAATGCAAGGCTATTGGCAATAAAGAGTTTAACATACATTTGTGATATTTTAAATGGTATTGCACTAGCATTGTTCTTGAAGGTGTGGTTTCAGTTATGTGTGAGCACTTTATTACCATAGATTACATTGATTTAGTAGAGGAGGTATCTTTATGACTCTTAAATTGGTAGTTCAATAACAATTTTAGATTTTAGCTATTTTAAAAGTGACATTAATTTAAAAAAGAATGTAATGTTATTTAGGTTCTTTATTCAATTACTATCATTTATTAGAACAATTTGGCTTTAATTTTTTTTGAATTTGTGTTGGTTGTCTATCATAAACTATAATTGTTCTTTTAAGTTGTTTTGTAACTATTTTGTTGTTGATTACTCATGGTTGTTCTTTACTCTTTTAATAATATTTAATGATTAATCCTTCTTTCTGTACAAGAATCAAGGCCCTTTCAAAATTCTTGTTGAAACTACTACCATATATTTGTGTACAATGTAGTTTGAGGATTTTTAAATTTGAGATACATATGTTATATTATAACGTCTTATATTGCATTGCAATCTATACATGCTTTGGAGAATATCTCTTATAGATGCGCATCTTCCTGCCTTTGTGATGGTGTTTTTATGACAATACTAGTACATATTGATTTTTTTCTTAGAGTGCCATTAAGGTAGTATTTTAATGTAAGGCCTCTTAGTACATTACTATGCATTTTGAATTACAATGGCATGGATAACAAATTTAAAATTTTACAAAGACTTGCATTGTCAACTGTGACAATGATTAGCTCACAAACTTCACCATCTACCATCGATTTGGTTATGGATGAAATTCAAAAACTAATGGGTCTTTTATCAGATTCTGATGTTAAGGTATCTTGCAAATTCTGATTCTCCACATACAATTAGTTTATATTTAGATTGAGATTATACACTATAGTCTTAAATTTTGGGATCTCAAAATGTAGTTATTTTTATCTCTATTTTCTTGTTTCTTGTAGTGTTATGAGTCAATGTGGTCTTGTTATCTTAGTTCAAGATATTATTATTTAACTACTTGTTCAACATTCTATTAATAATGGGGTTAGTTTCTAATAAAAAATGTGTTGTCTTTTAGATGGTAGAACATGCATGTGTCTATTTATCTCAAATAGTAGGACCTACTGCTACATCTTGAGATAATTTAAAAAATATTTAGAGCTATGGTCTGGTAGCCAAAGCTATAAGTTTGGTATCTTTCACTAGCTTGGCCGCTAGCTAGGCATCTCTTAGTTCAAGATTCAGGGTATTTTTATAATTGGATGATGCACATTTGAATCCTTGACATAATTTTATCAGAAATGCTAAAATAATTCTTCTAGTTTTCTCTAGGCTATAATTGGACTGATTTCAACTTGTGCAAGTGCTTTTGCTGTACAGATAGTGGAAATGATTGACAAAGGCATTTTTACCATCCTTATGTATATTCTTACTACTTCTAGCATTTTTTCACAGATAATAATTACTATGTTCTCAAATGATATAACTACCCAGGTTACCTTGAAGTGGTTCATACTCTTTCTAAATATAATTGAACATCCATTTTCAATTTGTATATTTTCTATTAAACTTCAAGACATTGCACATTATTAACTAACTCAACATTGTTTTTCCTAGATTACACATTGTTAACTGACTCAACATTATTATTCCTATAGTTGTATAAGATTTTCTACTTTGCAAATGAGCTTCTTCCATTGGTATCCAATGAGAAAATTTCACTTCCCATTAGTGATCATACGAGCTCAAATATTTCTGCGACAAACTTTTCCTTGAGAAACATTTCAGATAAATCTGCTAGAGGAAAGCTATTTCAAGAAAAGCTTGAGCTTTTGGTGCAATTTGGACTTTATCTTTTTCCATTTATGATTTACGTAACTATTTATATAAATTTAACTAGTTTATCATTAAAATGATTTTGTGCTATATAAGTTTCAATGGTTTTTCCTACAGATATATGGTTCAAGCATCAATGCTCAAGTTAGCCACCAATGTTTGGAATTTATCAACAAACTAATGTACTTAAGAACTCTAGAGATGTTGAAGCTTTTATTATAGGAAAATAAAATATCAAGGTATATCTCCCATGTTGCAGTCATTTTATAAATATTTACTTATTCACTTTTACGTTTTAGAAACTCACAATTTATTTGTACTTTTGTACATCTACAGATTTTTGGAAAAAAATTCATCTCAGAAAGATATTGAAATTTCACATACAATATTACAGATGACAAAAAATTTAATCCAAAAAAATTCAGATGTGATTTTCAATATGTTCATGAGAAGGTTTTTTTCATGTAGTGGTTACACTTATATCTACAAGGAGTGGTACATCACTATGAGACCCCATTTCTATGGGGAATTTTTTAAAATAGCCCCTACCTCGTCAATCCTACCATGCATTGATAAACTAGTGAGCTCACTAGCTTGTCAAAGGTCACATGAATTTTTTGATGGAATTCCTTAAAGAAATGTGGTATTGTGGCATGCCATGATTGCAAGATAGGCACAAAATGGGAGCATGGACAAGGAATGTCAATTGTTTTGGTAGATATGCATGTAAAATACCATAGAAAAGCTAGTGATCATGGACAATAATGTTTTGGTAGACATGCATGCAAAATACCATAGACAAGCTAGTGAGCTCACTAGCTTGTCAATGCGATATGGTTGACAAGGTAGGGGATGTTTGAAAAAATGCCTCATAGAAATGGAGTCTCATGGTGATGTACATCACTGTGAGGCCCCATTTCTATCAAAGGTCACATGAATGAAAAAGGATGAGAACACAAAGGAAGAACTTAAAAATCAAGTATTGACTTAGTTGTACCTTTCCCCATGTTGCTAACTTAGCCTTGAATAAAGAGTCTTGAAACAGTGGATAAAAGGGTTACAATCCATTTTAGGTAGAGTAATCAAGGAAACATTAAAAATATATCACAAAATTAGTAATGAGGTAAGTTTCGAATTAGAGATGAAAACCAAAATAGATTCAAAGATATATTAATACGGGAGAAGTATATTCCAATTTTGTAGATACATGTATGGAAAATTTAGTAGCATAGACAAGGCAATCAACTGCTTGAAAAAATGCACATCACCACAAGACCACATTTCTTTGAGGAATTTCTTCAAACAACTAATTGCCTTATCTATGATGTTTGATAAAATGCTTTGGTAGACATGTATGGAAAATTTGGTAGCATAGACAAGGCAATCAGCTACTTGGTAGAATTGTTTGACAAAATAACTCAATGAGATATGTCCTTTTGGACTAGAATGATTGCAAGATATGCACAAAATGGATTTGTTGAAAATTCTTTAGAAAATTTAAAGCATATGCAATTTCTAGGTGTAAAACCAAATTCTACTAAATTTTTCAACATCCCCCATGCCTATACCAAAATGAAAGCTTTGGAAAAGGGTACGCACATACATAGAAAATGATTAAAAAATGATGTATTATTTTACATACTCATAACTACTCTCATATATATGTGTATACAAAATGTGGAAGCATACACAAGGTAGGTCAATTTAACAAAATGCCTCAAAGAGATGTGGTTTAAAAATGTAATTGGAAATTGTAAAGAATTGTGTAGTTTAAAATGTGTGAAGAGGTGCTAAGGTTATAATGACAAACAAAAAATGATGAACATGGAATATGAAAAATAACAAAATCAAAGCAAGAAAAAATAGAATTAAGGAAAATATAAAGAACATGTGTAAATACTTCACATACCCAAAAAACAAAGATTTGAATGGAGGAGTTCTACCCAATTATGTAGCCTTTGCTTCTTCTTGCATCAAACTCATCAACAATTTAAGTTTTTCAAAATATTGTTTCCTTTTTAATTTTCAATTGTATATTACTCTTGAATGGAATTGAGACTTGAATTGATATATATTAAATTTGATGTGAAAATTTTGCTATTTCATGCAAAGGTGGTGGAAAGTTCAGAAAAAGGTGGTAGAATGTGAAAAAATTGTATGCACACTTCACAAAAGCATCAAAAAGCTTCTTTTTGTCACAACATGTGCATAACTAGGAGAATATACAGAATCTAGGCTTGGAGATCATGAGTGTATTAACCTTTTTACCATTTTAGAGCAAGACAAAAAATGCTCACATTATAACACGAGCACATTATCTCTTGCTATACAAATGGATACATCTCAACTTCTCCAAAATGCACTCACATTATGAAAATGTTGATTTTCTATAGGTTTCTTTTCTCTCTCTCTCTCTCTCTATCCTTATCCTTCCATCCCCCTTAGCCACCTAGGTCTCTCACTTATCCCTAAACCATCAACCCTAGACACTATGCCTTAAACCCTAATCCTTCAAACCTATACTACCAAAACCATTGATATGTCTATCCTTAAACCCTAGACCCTAATCTCTCTCTCCCTCTCATCCCCTCTCTCTCTCAATTCTCTCCCTCCTACTGCCTCTCCCTCCTACAAGTCTCTCTCTCTCACTCCCTCAATCTCTCTCCCACTCCTCTCTCTTTCACTCCCTCTATCTCTCCCACTCTCCCTCCCTCTCTCTTAGGTCTCTCCCTCCCACCCCTTCTCCCTCTCTCTCTCTCAAGTCTATCCCTCCTACCCTTCTCCCTCTCTTAGGTTTGTCTCCCACTCCCTCTATCTTTCTCTATCCCTATCTCTCAGGTCTCTCCCTCCCACCACCTCTCCCTCTCTCT
>VDFB02105785.1:516296154-516413897 GCA_007258455.2 Sequoia sempervirens
AGATGGGCAGATAGAGGTTGTTAATAGGAGTCTAGGTAACCTACTGAGATGTTTGGTAGGAGATAAACCCAAGGGATGGGACTTGATCTTACCCCAGGAAGAATTTTCTTACAACAATTCTGTCAACAAAAGCACTGGTAGATCACCATTCCAGATTGTGTATGGAGGTAGGCCCAGAACAAATTCGTGAATTGAGGAAGAGCTGGACCAAGAGAAGAAAATAAGCGCCAGTCAGATTTTGAAAAGGTATATAGGAGGGTTATTTCCTTTAAAATTCTCAACCCAGCCAGTACTCGGCTAAGAATTTATGATGGGGTCAAGATGACATTTGAATATAGTAATGATAATATCTTCTTCAAAGCCTTGAATAAAAATTCTTAGTTTATCTGCCCAAATATGGAGGGAAATATTACTCCATCTCCTTCCTTCGTTCACACGAATGTGTGTTATTCATCACCAATTTGAGAATGGATCAGTTGCTCATGACAAATCAAGTGTTTTTCAACCCAGGTTTTCGTTCATCTCGAAACACAGTGGTAGGTAGAGGCACACGTATGGCAGGGCACAAGAGGAAAGAACAGGATTTAGGTGAAGATTGCATTGAAGGGAAAGATAATTGTGAGGATGGCCAGGGCCAAAATTCAATGGAGCAAATGGAGGAAGACTAATTTGGAAAAGAATTAGGGTTTCATTGAAAATTTTGTAATAGTTATTTTCAATTTTTTAGTTTGTTAAACTATACACAAAATTTGGACAGTATATGTTATAGTTTTCAAAATATATCAGCATGTAAATGGGCAGGATATGGGGTTTTGAATGGGGTAGTAAAAGCTTTCTTTTACAAAAATGTTATAAACAGAAAGATTGGGTAGTTTTTAGTGACCCTCCCACTGTGAAATCTTGTCTTAGTTGTTTTTAGTTTGATTCTGCTTGATAGATGCTTTAGATTACTTTGATACTATGTTGTTTCTTTTCAGAGGTGATTCTGGATACTATGTTGTTTTGATTTTTGTGAATGATACATTGACATCTTGGTTATTTGGTTATGTTAGTTTGATGATACTGTGATAGACGGGGCATTATAGATTGGTATCAGAGCCGAGGTTCTAACACTGGGTGCTCTGGATTAATGAGCCTATTAGGTTGCTTAGGATGTTAGATTTGGTTGATGTGTTTTCTCTATTTGTTTTGATTGTCTTATAACAAGACTTGTTCTAGTTTTTCTATAGGATCATGCCTAGGCATCATGTTAGAGGTCGTGGTCATGGCCTTAGAGGCAGTCAAGGAGGTAGTCAGTGGGAATCACCTCCCCAAGTTTCGCATGAGTCGTTGAGCATGGTGGTAGCCATGGACAAGGCTCAAACTATTGAAGAGAATCTATCTATGGTCTTAGGTGGTCAGATGGGGGTCCAAATTGGCAGTGCACCTTCCATTGGTGTTGGATCTCAGGGTGGTCAATCTTAGGTTGTGAGCTTCTCCAAGGGGCTTCAGGTACCCACTAAGAGTGAGCAACAACAACCCTCACAGTCAGAGCATAAAGTTCTCAGTCCCAACACGGTGGTATTTGGTTTCAGAAGAAAAGATATCAGAGCTGGCTACGATCTCGTCGTAGTCATTTCTATTAGCCAACACAGAGTTCTCAATCTGTTGTTAGTGGAGGTAACTTTCTATGGTCTAATGTACCTCCAGGTGATAGAGGAGTCGAAAAGAGTATAGAATGTTTCACTTGTGGTCAACAGAGTCACATTGCTCGTCAATGTCCTTAGAAGGGCACTTCTGGGTTCAGTCAAAGATTGGCAGCTTCAGAGCCAACAGTAGGAGACGCGAGTAGATTGCATAGGGTGTTTACCATGGTGGATAACCGCCAGGTTGAGCACAAGGGTGCAGTCGGAGAGGTTTCTGGTGGAGGACAGGCATCATTCTTTGAGAACCGTGTATGTCCTTCAGAGTCAGGAGTTGATCCTAAGGGATCGAGACGTTGACTGGGTACAGGTCCGGTGGGATCCTAGTGACGAGTCTTCTATCTCTTCTGAGGATGTATTTTGGGATGTTTGTGTGATTTATTTTCTGTTTGCTGGCTTCTAGGAGTAAGCCTTATCCTAGGGGGGGAGGATGTAGTGACCCTCCCACTATGACATCTTGTCTTAGTTGTTTTTAGTTTGATTCTGCTTGATAGATGCTTTAGATTACTTTGATACTATGTTGTTTCTTTTCAGAGGTGATTTTGGATACTATGTTGTTTTGATTTTTTCGGATGATACATTGACATCCTGGTTATTTGGTTATGTTAGTTTGATGATACTGTGATAGACAGGGCGTTACATAGTTTTTTGTTGGATATGATTATAAATCTTATGTAAAGCTTTATATTATTAATATATATTACAGACATATCTTTCCTTTTATCTATATATATATTCTTAATGAACTAATATTTATTTTTAATAGCAAAAATTACCTTTTAATGACATTTTTCATATATTAGAGACTTTTCTTTATGTTATTTAGGTTGATTAAATCAAATGTAAGCAAAAATTTTCTTAATATTATTTTAATTAATTAAATACAATACACAACATTTTTTAATGTTATTTAGGTTAATTAATTTTTGATGTAGGAGCATCCACGGTTGACTGGCAATCTTGCATCAACCAAAAACATATTTAATTTTAATTTATGCTTTAGTTTGGTCTTTTCATTTTGTAGGTGAATAAATTTTTGTAATAAGACCTAAAATATTTGATAAATATTTGGCCAAGTTGTCATGTTGCAGTTTTATGGTGATTTGAGTTGATTTTGTGGCTTTCTCAAGGAAAAATCTTCAAATATACGGGTATGTGCAGGATCATCATGGAAAAAACATGCCCTTAAGTGGCAAAAAATTCAAAAAAATAAGAGTTAGGAAACTTGACATAAAAATTTGAATAAGTTATCTATATTATTTCAAAAATATGTAAGAATAGAATCTATAGAAAATTGAATGTAGTTTCTAAACTACTAGGTTTGTTTTAAAAAAATATATATCTATTTGGTGAAAATTTGAAATTTCAATGTAGTGGTACTTAAATTTCAGAGAAAAAATAAGTAGGTGTCTGTCTGACCACCCTAACCACAATAAAATGATAATATTTTTTTATAAGATTTTGGATATAAGTAGAGAACTCATGCCCCGATCTGATGCATATTTTTTTGTAATTTTTTTCCAAGTAAATAATTAATTATGAATTTTTTATTACAACATTTTAAAAAATATAAAAACTCGTATGTCTGACCACCTTAACTTGGTCAAAACTTCATGAAATTTATTTTTTCTTTTTTTAATCCTATAGTATGCGAAGCATAGAATGTGACGCATATTTTGGATTCAAAAAATGTGATATTTTTTGAAAGCTATAGATGTTTTTCAATCAGCCTATCAATCAGGACTTTAGTCGTAATTTAAATAGAAAATAAATAATAATTACTTATTCAATTCAAAGTAAGGCATAATTTACATCGGTGGAAAGTTGAGAATCCCCTTTAAAAACCCTTTTTCGTTTCATCAATTTGGGGTAAAAAAATACTCGTCAGCTACATACCCATCATATTGCAACTTTTTGGCCCATCATGATCCTACACATACCCATACCTTCTTGGGCATGGGATTTAGGGAGTTACAAATTGTGATAGCTAATTTAATGTTCCTTAACTTTTGCATGAAGATTTTGGATGCCCAAGAGCAAGTGGTTTGGATTTTTCTATTTTGGGGCTCCTATTTGTGAGGAAGTAGTTGCTTTTCTTGGATAATCATGGATGGAGGTTACAAAAGATGTATTTTTAGATTTTAATTATTTTAAATACATTTTTGAAAGCATATTTTCCATTTTCCAAGCATAGAAAATTAAGAGTTACAGGAAAAGTGTGGGGTTAATTTATACACTTTATTTTCATCATTTTTGGAAGTTGTTGCTGCCAAATTGAAGCTAATGCTTCCCAGGAATGGATTTTTTGAAGAAAGAAGGTAGAATCCATGATTTTATAAGTTTGAGAGGGTTTTTTGTAGCAGCAAATGGATTATGAAATCCATGGTATGAGATCAACAAGTTGGTGATTGAAGATTATAGATTGGAGAGCTAGTTTCATAGTGCATGAAGATGATTTGAAGAAGAAAAATTGTAGCTTGAATTTTGAGGTTGTTTATTGTCTCATAGTAGATTCTAATCTATTTTGTATTGATTTATTTTGTCTTTTATGATTGCAAAAACTTGTGTAATCATATTTTATTGATGTTGAGAAACTTTGTTGTAAGTTAAATAGAGAAGATTTATTATGTTGTTGCAAAATTTTATATCTTATTTGTTGTTGGTGGTGTTGAATGATTTTGTGTGAGGGTTATGTGAGTCTTCCTTTTCATCAATAGTTTCAAAGTGGGAGTTCTTGAATGTGTAGGCAGAGCATTGAACATGAAACAGTTTACACGAGGACTTGGGGTGGAGTGTGTGTGGTGTGTAGATCAATCTCCAAATGTGAGGCAGTCTATACTTGAGAGGTTGAAATTTGAGAATCTATGGAAAGTAAGCTTGTAGCAACAACAAAAGAGTTTAACAAAATGGAGGACATTGAAGAAAGGAAAAACCAAATTGCAGTAGTTGAGGATGTTGTAGTTAAAACAAAGTATGCAGTGATGTATGGGGATCCAATGTTCGATGAGGAACCTAATGAAGACCAAGAGTTTCTTGAAGAAGAGATTGTAGAGATAGAGAAGTTTTTCAATGCAACAACAAAGACAGTAGCATTCAATAATGAGGAAGAAGATGTGACAAAAAAATTCATTGAGATAAAATCTAGTTTTCTATGATTTTTATAATGTTGAATTTGTAAAGGACTTTCATTGTGAGATGAGAAAAGAGTTAAAAAAAAAGGATTGTGAGGATCCAGAGTGGTATATAGATGCATACTTGTAGGTAGAGGCTATGGAGGAAGTTACAAGAGAGATTTGGTGGAGTTAGTTTGTGGCGGGTCAAAACCCATGAAAGAGGAGAGGAGTAGAGAGATTATTTGGAGGATGGTACATGGTTGATACAAGTCCACGAGAGGAGAGAAGAATGAAGTGAAAAGTTGTCAAAGGAGGAGGTTGTTTGTTCCAACTAAGTGTTGGAAGAAGAGAATGAAGAAAAAAAATCAAAGGTGCCAGTTTCAGTGATGGAGTTTGTTGAAGATTTCTTGCAACCTGAAAGGGTAGTACTAACACTCAACTTCATTTTGTGAGACCAAGCTCACAAAAAATTTCTACCTTGGGTGTCTGATGTAGGAGCATCCACGGTTGACTAGCATTCTTGCATCAATCAAAAATAATAATAATAATAATTTTTTCTTTAGTTTGGTCTTTTCACATTGTAGGTGAATAAATTTTTGTAATAAGGCCTAAAATATTTGATAATTTTTTCTACCTTGGGTGTCTGATGTAGGAGCATCCGCCATTGAATGGCATTCTTGCATCAAGAAAAAAAATATTTAATTTTAATTTTTTCTTTAGTTTCGTCTTTTCACATTGTAGGTGAATGAATTTTTGTAATAAAGCCTAAAATATTTGATAAATATTTGGTCAAATTGTTATGTTACAATTTTATGGTGATTTGGGTTGATTTTGTGGATTTTTCAAGGCAAAATCTTCAAATAGACCTTCTTGGGCATGGGATTTGGGTAGTTACAAGTTGTGATAGCTAATTTAATGTTCCTTCTTTTGCATGAAGAATTTGGATGCCCAAGAGCAAATGGTTTGGCTTTTTCTACTCTGGGGCTCCTATTTGTGAGGAAGTGGATACTTTTCTTGGCCAATCATGGATGGAGGTTACAAAAGATGTCTTTTCAATATTTAATTATTTTAAATACATTTATGAAAGCATATTTTCCATTTTCCAAGCATAGAAAATTGGGAGTTATAGGAAAGGTGTGAAGGAGTCAATTTATATACTTTATTTTCATCATTTTTAGGAGTTACTATTGCAGATTGAAGTTGATGCTTCCTGAATGGATTTTTTGAAGTAAGAAGGTAGAAGCCATGATTTTGCAAGTTTGAAAGAGTGTGTTACATCAACAAATGGATTATGAAATCCATGGTTGAAGATCAACAAGCTGGTGATTGAAGATTGTAGATGAAAGAGCTAGTTTCATAGTGCATGGAGATGATTTGAAGAAGAAAAATTGTAGCTTGATTTTTGAGGTTGTTTGTTGTCTCATAGCAGATTCTAATCTATTTTTAATTGATTTATTTCATCTTGTATGACTGCACAAACTTGTGTAATCATATTTTAGTAAAGTTGAGAAACGTTGTTGCAAGTTAAATAGAGAAGATTAATTATGTTGCAAAATTTTACATCTTATTTTTTGTTATTGGCATTCAATGATTTTGTGTGAGGGTTATGTGAGTCTTCCTTTTCATCAATTTTTTTAATGTAAAAATATTAAAATATTTAATATAAAAATAATAAATTCTTCTAAATTTTTTTCTATTCATTTAAATTGAATATTGAAATATTGATATCTTTAATATACACTATGTTATAAAATTTTGATAAAAATATATTTTTATGTCTAAAATTTTAATTTTAATAATAAGAAATCAAGAAATGTGATGACGAAAATGTTTAAATTTTTAATATAAAACTTAATGTATGAGATTCTAAGAAAATCTTTATATTTTAAAACTTTTAATATGAAAGAATATTAAAATTTTGGATAAAAATATAAATTTATTTTTCATAAATTAATAATTGAGTACATTCAAAATATTATAAATGTATTTTTAAAAAGTTCTTTTAAATATATAATGGTAAAAAATATATTAGATATAAAATAATATATAAAAAATAGTTCATATTCTCTAGATTGTATTGTTTGTATTTTTTTTAAATATATTTTAATTATGTTGAAATTTTTTAAAATTAATATTTTATTTTTAAAATATTGAAATTATATCAATAAAACAATTTACATTTATTATAACTTTTTTATGTTAAAATATATTAAATATTTAATAATATTAATTATATTTATATTCTCTTTATCAGTTAAAATATTCTTCTTTAAATTTATACTTTATAAATACAAATAATAATATTTTAAATATAAAAAGACTAAACTTGTAAGATATCTTAAATAAATCTATCTAAAGAGATAGCAATCTTGAGTTATTATATTTATTTAAGTGTTTTCTTTTATTTTATTTGAAGAGTTATATTTAGTTTAGAGTTATTTTATTTTATTTACTTTTTATCCATTGTTGCAACCATAATTACACTTGATAATAAATACAAAAATAAAATCAAAGTTTCATAATATTTAGGCCGGATGGCTTTGTTTGGTGGGATATTGTTTGTATTACCTTCTCGGCAACCTCTGGTTGCCTTCTATTTGTAATTTTTCTGCATTGTTTCAATATTAAAAAAATAAAAAAATCAAAGTTTCATAATATTTATGATCTTAGAGTACATGTTAGGTAATAACTAAATATGAAATAATCTCATTCAAGATTTATCTTAATAATTAGAAAAATAAAATCAAAGCTTCATAATATTTATGATCTTAGGGTACATGTTAGGTAATAATGCATATAAAATAATTTTGTTCAAGATTTCTCTTAATAAAAACTTACTTTTTAATGTTGATAGCCATATGTTAAAGATTTTTATCTAATCCTAAAGCACACCCACACACATTCAATTTTCTTAATGTTATTTAAGTTAATTAAATAAAGTGCATGCACTCGATACAATTAATTTAAATTGAATTCATGATATTTGGGTATGATAATATTTGATGTGACAATGATTCCACTTAATAATTTGGATATGTTGTCTAAAATTTTGTGTGAAATTATAATTATCTTAGTATTTATTCCACAACTATGGATTAGTTATATGCCATGAGGATCTCACTTCTTGCTATTTGATTCACTAAATTCTCTACTCTTTATTGATTATTAAAGATTGGTAATATTTAAAAATAATTTTAGGGAGATTGCATGATCACAAGGTTCAAGTTCTCCTAAGTGACCCATCTTAATTAAATTAACATTACATTCATAACAAATATCAATAGATAATAGGAAATTTGTTCAAAGTTTGATTATGAATGACCCACAAGGACAACATAATGGATAAAATTAGATGCCCCCAATCTAAAAGGGTGTCTCTAGAAGCATGATAGGTTAATATGAGTGAATATGGGGGAAGAATGATACCTCACAATATAACAGTATGGCATGACACTAGACACACAATTGGCTATATAAGTTATAAATAATAGGCATGAGAACATAAGAGTAATCTAGGAATGAGGTAAAAAGATAAGGCTCATAACTAAAATGTAGTGATATAGTATGGGCATGTGATCTAAGCATGGTAAAAAGGCATGTAATATCCCTCATACTGTTTAGACTTATTAATTTCTATGCTTTAACTTGATACGCTGATACTATAGTGATACTATTATTGTTGGATTTGGTTGGTTTGAAGTTTGATGATGTTATTCCTTTAGTGGACATGATTGTTTGATATGACATTATTAGTATGACTTATGATACTCTGTGTGTTGATTGGATTATTGTTTATTCAAATAGTTGTTCATTAATGTTTTATATGTCGATGTGATGATTCTATGGTGATGTTATTTAATTCAGTATTATTTTATAATGCGATGGTTAATAATTAGTTATGATGCAGTAGTTAAGTAATCACATTATCTTATGATCAATTTGGTTAGAAATGTTAGTTTGTCAATGATATTGTAATTGTTAGAATAGATTAGGTGAGAGGACAGTGTAGCATCACTCGTTCACGAGTGCCCTGCTACACTGCAATTCCTCCTCATGATAGGATGTTTGATTATATATATATACATGTGCTACTTGATGTTTATTTGGATGCAGGATTGCAGGAATAAGTCTCGATTCCACATGCTTCGGCAGGACAGGGTGAGCAATAAATTAACCCAATGGAAAAAATGTTGAAAAAGGGAGTAGGTTTGGAAGTGTCCCCATCCCAAGTCCGTCGTCTTGTAGTAAGTTGTTGTGTCGTGACTGAAGTGTTGTCCTTGTTGTTATGCATTTTGATTGTCGAGTATTTATTTATAGTTAGTGTTCGAGTAATTAATCTTATTTGACAGGATAATTAAGTAAAGTTTCCTTGTTGTTTTGATTTAATTGAGAGTTAGAAAAATATTAAATTTAAATTTATTGTAAATTAAAAAGTGATTTAATTAATTAAAAGTGCAAATAATTATAATTAAATTAATATTGTTGAGAATAATTAGATATTATCTTTTATTAGATTAGAAAATCATGTGAGGATAATTATATATTATATTTTTTTATTAATATTAAATTAGCAAATCTTGTATAGATAATATCTTGATTTAATAAATTATTTTAATTAAAATTGTAGATAAGTTATGCTTTTAAAAGCTAGGAAAAGGACCAATAAGAAAAGAGGCTTTTTGAAAAAGAAAGCAGAAGACCTTTATTGAATCTTTATCTTTGATTTATTATTTTTATGAGGGAATTATTCAGAGACAGGGGTTTTTGCTCTGTGGTTTTGGGATCTGGAAAAGAAAAATAGTTTTGGTTTTGGTGTTTTCTGGTAAAAATTATTGTGGTTTTGGAAAGAAAGAAAGATTCAGAAGAACGTTTGAGGCCGAAGATCGAGAAAAGAGTTGAAGGCAGAAAGTCGAGAGGAGGATTCAGAAAGGATTCTTCATCAAACGAAGGTTTTCAGGTTCCTTTCAAGTTCATTATTTCTTTTTCTGATTTATTCTTCTATAATAAATTTTGACTGCCATGTTGAAAGATTAATTTCTCCTTGTGTTTTAAAAAGAATTTCCTGTGATTGGGATTTGCCTGTTTTAAATGTTTGTACTTTTCTGTAGCGAAAACCTTGTTTTAAAGTCTTCAGTATAATTTAATTATGAAATTATTGAAAAGAAAATTCTTTTATTAGTTAAATGGTGTATGTCCAAATTTATTCTAGATCTGTGTGAGAAAAAAATCAATTTGTTATTGTGTTGGAATTACTTTGAAAAGAAAATTTTATTTTATTATCATTTGAATTGGAATACCCAAATCTATATAAGAAAACAATTTGTTTATTTTATTTATTTTTGAATCTTCTGATAGATATACTATATAAATTTATATACCCTGTTCTTTTTAAAATAAAATAAATAAATATACAGAAATTATATATATATACCAATGTATGGGTCAAATTTACGAAATGATTTTTATTAAAAATAATTTTTTTTAAACAAAATTCGTACTTTGAATTCCATTTTTATTGAAAATGAAATTGAAATAAAATAAAATAAAATAAAATTAAAATTAAGTTTAAAAGAAAATAAAAAAAAATATTAATAAAATTATATGGGGGTGGGGGTGGCCAAGGCCGTACCCCCACGGCCCCTGTGTCAGCTATACGCAGCCCCACAGGTTGTGCACAGCAGCCAAGGCTGCTGGTCGCAGCCTGTGAAGGCTGCGGCCAAGCCCCCTGTGGTACACAGTACCACAGGAAGGGTTCTTTAAATTTTATTTTATTTTGTTTTAAAATAAATAAATTCGGTTGTGTTTTTTTTTATGTTATTTAAAATTTGATTTATATTTTATATATATATATAATGTATATATATATATATATGTAAAGTATATATCAGGTTAATTTTATAATATGATTTAATAGATGATTTTAAATATATGTTTTATATATATATATGCACACTTAAAAAGCGTATATATATATGTGTGTGTGTAAATATATATATTAAGATATGTTGTGAGTTTGTAATGATATATATAATCTTCATGATTTGCAATATTATAGTTTAATTAGAAATTGGGAATAAAGTTTTGTAACTATAATTAAATTGATTGGTTAATTTTTAAAGTTTATAGGATTATAGTTTAGTTGTGAAGATCGAAATAAATTAATTGTGTTATTTTGAAAAGAGATTTCGCGTGTAATTGATTGATTTATTGGGTGAAATTTATTATTCTTTACAATTTGTTTTATGGCTTTCATAAAATGTAATCGTTATTCTTGAGAATTATTCGTTAAATCTATTGTGGGATTCTCTTCATTGTTTTATTGTGTCGTATGGGAAAACCCTAGGTTTACTTTACCTTTCGTAAGCTTTTAAGTTATTGTTAAGGGTTTCCAGAGATGGAATGCTTTCCTATCATGTTTCTTTTATTCTCCGTGTCGGGCAAATGGGGTTAAGGGTCTATGTAAGTCTTCCAGAGAAGTTCTCTAGAGTGGGATGTTTTGTGTAGAGGTTCAGTTTGTGAATTGCCTTGGGAATGGTGTAGAGTTGAACTATGATGTTGTACCCGATTTCCACAAACGGGGATTTGTGCCTCCTAGGAATTAGGAGAGGGTAATGAGATTTGTACCTTATTTGGAAGGAGTGTGTTTTTGTATTTGGTTTCCTCCAAAGTTTGGAGTGAGTTTCTTTGTTTTGTTTCCTCTTTGGATTGGAGAGGTTATGTTGTCTAGTTACCTATTGTGGTATTGTAATTTGTGTGTTGTCGATAGGAGAGTGGCTCTTTGTGGGGGTCCGACACACAAAGGGGCACCAGGGTAACTCATCTAGAGTTTAACTAAGTGATAATCTAAAAGAATTAATGGGGATCTTTCACACTAATAAAGATAAAAAATGTCTCTCTCATGAAGCAAGTGATTGATAAGGCTCGAGATGAGATGGGATGCATAGTTTTGCGTGAGGGTCCGGCGACCGGTAGAGGCAAGCTAGGGTAACCCAGGATGGGGGTCCGGTAGCCTAGGAAGGTTGAGCCAGGGTAACTCATGGCAATTTATGCATGACACTCTTCCTATGTCGACAGTTACTCAGTTATTGTGTGATGTTCATGATCTTTGTTCTCTGGAAGCATTGTAACCTCGTGTTAAGTGATAATGTGTTTGTAGTTGTTAAGTGATATTGTGTTTGTAGTGGTTAAGTGATTTATTGATTTCTCTTTGTTTATTGTTGGTAATAGTCTTTGACATTATGTCTTGAGTTTCATTGATGTTGTGATTATGACTTGTTGTTATGTTCTGAAGTGATTTGTTGTTGTGCCTTTGGATTTGTCGTTGTTGAGTTTCTAAGTGGTCTTTGATGTTAAGTTGTCTATTTGGAGTTAGTCTTGTTATTGTTAGGCGTGCTTGGTCGGGGACCCTTCCTTGTCTACTCTCAACATGGGGGTGGTTGGGTGGAACGTGCTTCGCACCCCATTGGGTTTCCCTTTTCTATTGCAGATGTATCTTTTATTGCAGGTTTTTGGAGGATGTTGATGATCCAGTAATTCTTTGTACCAGTTGTATGTTATACTTCAGATGCAATGTATTCATTGATGTATTGTCTCCCACGTGTGTTGGGATGACCTTGTTGTAAATTGTATATGTGGTTATTGAGGTGTATTTTCAGTCAATTGTATTTTACTATCATTTGAATGTAATGTATGTTCAAGCCATGTATTTATTTAGGAATGATTGTTTGTAATAGTTGTGTTAAGTTGTGTTATATCTATGGTAATATAAATGTTTCATATCTTTATAGTATCTTTCGTTGTCATATGTACATATGTTATGAATATGGTTATTGGTAATAGACATTTTAAATGATGAAATGGGAATGAATAGATTTATGTAAATGTTTAATTATTGTTATCTTATTATCGTTGTTATGGGTTAGTATAGTAATGTCACTCCATGTACCCCAATGGAATTAGTCATGCAACTTAGTATATTTTTATATTAGAATACTCAAGTATGTTTATTATTTTCTTTAAAAAAAAAATTGCTCCGTTGTTATTAGTTCCTTTGGGGTTCGCACGGCGGGGCGTGACAAGGCATAACTATAAGCATCAAGTAATCAAAGTAGATTATAGGTATTATAAGGGATGAGATCATGGGTATATAAGCATAAAATAATAAGAAAAATATCATGATAAAATCAAGCATGGATGGAAAATAATTAGAAAAATAGGAAACAAGAAAAAAATATGGCAAAGATGAAAAAAATAAGATAAGGTGTGCAAAGGTAATAAAAAACAACATAAAAACTTAGAAAAAAGGTAAGTAAAAAAAAAAGTGTTGTTTGCACATTTGACTTAATCAACCTAAATAACATAAAAAAAATCTTTAACATATGACTAGCATCATTAAAAGGTGAGTTTTTTATTAAAACTAAATATTAGTTTCTTAACAATATTAACTTAATTAATATATTAACTAGAAAATATTTAAAATACAATGAATACAATGTGAAGAACATGAATTATTTTTTGTGCAATTTTTTATATATAATATATTTGAAAGATTAGTTTTAAAATATATTTAAAATATTTTGAATGTATTCAATTATTAAAATATTAATTTTATAAAAAATTAAATACATTCAATTGTTAAATATGAAATTTTATAAAAGGTAAGATTGCATTTTATTCTTATACATGAGATTAAAAATTTGATTTTTTTTGTTTATCAATAATCAAATTTAAAAATTATAAATAAAAAATTATTTCTATCAAAATTTAAACATTAATTTATCTTAAAGATATTTAAATTTCAATATTTAAATTAACTTAATATAAACAATATTTTAAATTTTTTAATATTTTTTATATTAAATATCCATATATTTTTACATTAAAATAAACTTTAATTCTTTTATTAAATCTTAATAATATTTTAAAAATTTCTATTTTTTAAAAACTATAAGTAAATATTAAATTTTTATGTAAAAAAATATAATAAAAAATAATATATATTAAATAAAATAGAATAAAATAGAAAATAATATAATATATTTAAATTGATCTAAAACTACTCTTTGCACACTCACATATTATATATATTGATGCAAAGACCATTCCCCACAACATTAATTGCAACCACTAAATGCACCTAACAGATGGTGAAAAAAAGCATAGCCCACTCTCCCAAACTACCGTACAACAACTAAAATCAACTAACAGTACCAAAAAAAATTTAATGGTTGGGAAAGTAACTCGAATGGACTAGGGGTTGAATTAAGAGAGACAACCACCTAAGCAATAAATGCTTAGTGTGTGCTATTTAAGCCCAACCATTTTTTTATACTTGGATGATGCACATTTGAATCCTTGGCATATTCTTTGATTGGAAATGCTGAAATAATTATTTTGGTTTGCTCCAGGCTGTGATTGGACTACTTTCAACTTGTGCAAGTGCTTTTGCTATACTAGAAAGGGAATTTCTACCATCTTTAGGGATATTCTTACTAGTTTTGGTATTGTTTCACAGTTGATAATTCCTCTGTTCTCAAATGATGTAACTACTCAAGTTACCTTGAAGTGGTGCATACTCCTCTTTCTAAAGATAATTATTCTATTTTCAATTTGTATATTTTGTATTAAACTTCAAGACACTACACATTTTTAACTTACTCAGCATTGCCTTTCTTACAATTGTATAAGATTGTCTCCTTTGTGAATGAGCTTCTTCCATTGTTATCCAATGAGAAAATTTCACTTCCCATTAGTGATGATACAAACTCAAATATTTCTACTACAAAACATTCCTTGAGAAATTTTTTAGATAACTCTCTTAGAGAAAAGCTACTTCAAGAAAAACTTGAGCTTTTGGTGCGATTCAGAATTTATATTTTTCCACATATGATTCAAGTAACAATTTATATAAATTTAACTATTTTAGCATTAACATGAGTTTTTGTTATATAAGTGTTAATGGTTTTGCAAATATATGGTGCAAGCATCAATGTCAAGCTGGCCACTAATGTTTGGAAGTTATCAACAAACTAATGTACTTAAGAGATTTGGAGATGTTTGAAGATTTTATTATAGGAAACCAATATATCAAGGTATATCTTGCATGTTGCAGTCATTTTTCAAATATTTACTTATTCACTTTTATGTTTTAGACATCCATAATTTACTTGTGTTTTTATATATATACAGATTTTTGGTAGAAATTTTATCTAAGAAAGATATTGAAATTTCACTTGCAACATTAAACAAATGGCAAAAAAATTAATCCAAAAAATTCTAGATGTGATTTTCAATATGTTCATGAGAGAAGGTGTTTTTTGTGCAGTGGGTACACTTATATCTACAGGAATCACTATCCCATGAGAGTATGAAACTCATACAACATGGAACTCATTAGAAACACAAGACGAAAGTGAAGTAAAAAGTGAAGAAAGTGATGAAGGAAGTGAAGCAAGTTGTATAGAAGAAATTATAAAACACACATGCAAGGCACTTTAAGGCTACATACTTTCTTTCAAATTTAGGGGCTACTAAGGATATAGTTACAAACAATTTTTGCAAGTTGATAAAACTTTGTAAGAAGTTAGATGGGGCCTTGTGTGATTTTAAAGGTTAATCAATGAAAGGAAAATAGAGTAGGGTTGTATATGATAATAATTATGGTTTCAAAAAAAATTGAAGGAAAAGCTAAACATGGTAAGTGGAAATCAAAATGAAAGGGTAAAAAGAGTCGTGATGTCTTTGATAAAAAAAAAATCCATCAATCCTTGTTGATATTATGGTTGAATTGTGCCAAGCTGAAGGCGTATCAACTTTTAAGTTTGTTAAAAGTGGGATTGTGGCATCCTTAATAAATTATTTTGCAAGTAGGGACTTGAAAAAAGATAGAATGTTAAAAGATTATTTGATTTGGAATTAATAATAAACATTGAAAATAAAAGGTAACGATAGAAAATATGATTGATGGATTAATAATCATGAACTTAATTTGTAAGAATTCTATTGATGCCCTTGTGTTTAAGGATGCTAGTTTTTCTTTTATACTCCTCTGCTTATTTTTTTTAATGTCCATTTGATGTAATTTTAATTTCTAAAAGTAGGACCCTTATGTTGCTTCTATTAAGCTTTAACAGATTATGGTTATGGTTGAAACGTGATAATGAAAAGTAATATTATGAAAATATTTGCATATCCTATTTGTAGAGAAAAACAAGATAATGGATGAGTATGCAAATATCTTTAAAATATGTCTATATGGCTCAGGCTATTGTATTCACCATTTTATATGTATTCTCATGGGTTGTTGGAGGAACCACCTTCAATTTGTGTGATGGATGGACCATATGGAATATTATTGAGAGATCCATAAAATGCAAGTGGAATGGCTTCAATGAGTGATACAGATGGTTAGTTTGTAGTCATTAGGTTAAGGCCTTAAAATTAGATAATTTAGAGAGAGGAATTTTAATATTAAATGTTTCTTTTTGCATTCTTTTGCAGATACTACAACAATAAGAGAAACATCTATTAACTCAAAAGGATCTAGAAAAAATAGGGAGCATCCTACAATAAGTTTTTTATTGGAGGAAAATTGCTAGATATATCATCAAAAATATACGAAGCAATTCAAAAAATTATGGAAGTTGATGGATATGAGCCAATGCATTCATAGTGGGAATGTATGAGCGAATCTATTTGGTATAAAGTTTACAAAATTAGATAAAAAAGGGAAAACACACTGAGGGAAAGGAATTTGACTGAAACACATAAAGAGTGTGCTAGACTGATGACATTTAAGAATTTCCCTCAAGTATTGACAAGATTTTATAAATAAATCTTCCTTGTGATATAAAAAAGAGAGACAACACACATGATATTTTATTTCTAATTCAGTTCTCCATAAACTAAAAAAATTAGCTCCTTATTTGAGAGCTAACAACTTATCAAATGCATTTGCACAAGGAAGATTCAAAAACCTAGATGGATTGAAAGCTAATAGTCCCATGGTCCCTAAATAATAATTTTTGAGTGGCAAGATGATTCCAAAGCTAACTTACCAACTACGAGATACAAAGATATTGGCTACTTTCAATCTACCAAATTGGTGTCACTGACCTTGATTGTAAACTACCCATTTTTGTTTCCATTTGAGATAAGGAGAAAATATTTTATGTTTTTTCATTACATAAGATTCCACTAGATCCTTTTTTGAGAAATAATGATGATGTTAAGCTACCATGCCTAAAGGTTCATGTTTCTTGAAAGCATGTATTAGAGGTAGCTACAAAAGTGATGGATTTGTGTCATGGGCATAAGGTTTCCTTTGAAATTAAATATTATAATGAGGTTGGCAGTGTTATGCATCCAACTCTTGAGTTTTTTATGCTTATTAGTCATGAGTTATAGGGGATTAAACTTGGAATATGGAGGAAAAGTGTAATGGAATTGGTTCAAAAAACTTTTGGATTATTTCCTCATCCTTATCCACCTCATATAGATTCTTCTTGTGGAAGAGAAATTTAAAGTGAGAGAATTTTACACTTCTTGGGTTTTTTATGACTAAAGCTCTTCAAGATGGCTGACTTCTATAATTTTGTCTTTTGAGAGCATTTTATAATATTCTTCATGGGAAGGTGATTTTTTATATGATAAAGCCTTTCTTTCAATTTAGGGTATCAATTGAAACTGAAATATGGAGGTACAAGATCTTGATTTATATGATATCAAGTACTTTGACATTGAGCTTGGAACAACAATACAATAAATGAAAGCTCTTTCTGCTCGAAGGCAATACTTGGAGTTAATGGCAGATGGTAAGAGAAAAAAATATCAAGTTTACATTACCATGGTGTGAAAATTGAAGACCTTTGCAATGATTTCACTTTTCTTGGTTTCCCTGACTACCCTCTCAAATCAAGAGGAACAATATCTTGGTACATTCTCAAAATGATCATTTCTCTGAAGTTGTCTTTCTATAATATAAAGGTTGTTGCTTCTAATTGTTTATGATCCATAAGACTTGGTTGGATTCATCTCCTCTCTATTTTCTATAGGTTACCATAGATAACTTAGATGAATATGTTTTATTGGTTGTGGATGCAACTATTACTATAGGATTCATGCCTCAAATTGAAGCATTTCAAAGAGAGTTTAATTAGGTAAGTCACTTTTTATTATAACTAGCCCTATATTTTTTTATATCGGTTTGCTCTTTTGGTTTTAATAATTTTAATAGAGCTAATTCTAGTTTTCTTTATATATATATATTTTATAAATTACTATGTCCATTTTTTTGACCCATCATTATCTTTGCATGATTTTGTTGATTGAATACTTATTTATATTGTTTATAGGTGTTTCACATCTCAAATTTGCAACTATTTTCAAAAAACGAGTTGGATA
This sequence comes from Sequoia sempervirens, assembly GCA_007258455.2. Classification (NCBI taxonomy): domain Eukaryota; kingdom Viridiplantae; phylum Streptophyta; class Pinopsida; order Cupressales; family Cupressaceae; genus Sequoia; species Sequoia sempervirens. Next base: position 516,314,351 of record VDFB02105785.1, read on the forward strand.
CCCTTCTATGTGGTGTGTGTGACTTATGGGAGGTATTTAAAAAGTTGTTCAATCAAAGTTTCTAAGTATCTTACTATCTTTATCAATGTTTAGTTACTATTCTTGATTTGTAAGATGTTTTAGTGGGCTAAAACACTGAGAGATCACATCAAATTTGATCATGGCTATACCACTCAATACCCTTTCACATTGAATGTGAGTATTTGATCATCAACTTTTATGCATGGGTTTAAATGCGTGTTTTCTAATTTAAAAATAAATAAATATAAGAATGTTTTTTTGAAAATAATTCATTATCAAAATGAACAAAACAATTAATTAAAAATAATTATAATTATTTAAAAAAAAAAATCAGATTATGAAAATCTCATATATATTATATCCTTTTTTTTTCATTCCCTGAAGTTTCTTGAGATCCTGATAGCCTTCACACCAACATTGCAAAGAGCATTTTTCAATTTGTTGCTAGTTGTCCAAACCTTCATCCTAGAGATTCAAGTGCTCTAAACTCTAAATTGACTATTGTTCACAAGGTAAGTGCACTACCAACATTGGCATGTTTAACTTCGTTAAGAAAATTCAAAAAAAAAAATTGTGCATCCTATATATATTTCTTTGAAATGTAGAATCCCACATACTCAAATTTAATAGAGGTTGTTGCTAGAGATTTGCCAAGTGCTATGACTTTTTCAAATTTATAAGTTTTTGAATGGCTCTTTTTCATTGGTTATGGTAGAAGATGTTTCTAATAATAATAATTATAGGAGACAATGCATGATAGACTTGTGCATGCCATTACCGAAGGGAAAAGATCCTTTGACCTCTCATAAAAATAGAGGTGATATTTTTGTTGAATTATTCCACTTGTTCACAAGATTTTATGCTCCACTACAAGATCAGTAATTTCAAAAATATTTGTGATTTATGTCCCTCAAAATTTTGCACGGCCTGTGTTTATAATTCATTATGTGGTTTTCTATATTTGACCTATACTTGTAAATCATTATGTGGATTGACTATCATCACCTAAGATTTTTTTTTAATTATTAAATGGAAGACATTTAAAATGATTCATGGGCTAAAAAAGAGACATGTTATATCATTTATAATGATTGAAAAAAAATGGAAGGATGGTGAATTGTTTTGGGAAGTGTGATGGAAGTAGGTTCTATATTCTATTAGTAAGAGTTTATTGATTCTTTTTAGTTTAAATATATATTTATTTATCATATTATAATATTTTTAAAAAGTAATATTGATATTTAGTTAATTCAATTATTTTTATTTTTAAAAATCATATTTTTAAAAATTATTAGATTTTGAATTGTCATTGTTTACTTAAACACACTAGTGAAAAAAATTTATCTACTTTAATAAAAGATAGATGGGAGAAAAAAACTTAATTTATAATTTGGCATGAGTGTTTTCCTTAATTCTAACATTAACTTATTTTCAAAATGTTAAGAAAGTATTTTTTATTCTACTTAAAGTTTGTGTGCAATCAAATTAGTTTACAAAATTTAATTTATTTAAATAATAAAGAATTATTTTTTGTTATGTTATTATATTTATTTATATTTATTGTTTTTAATATTTATAAAGGTGAAAAGTATATTTTTTATATTTTTAAGGTTTTTTATTATGTGAATATTTTAAGTATATTGATTGAATACATTATTTCGATTAAGTTGATATTTTATTTATTTTAGTTTGAAAATTATATATATAAATAAAATATTCTCTATTCAAAATAATTTTATCCTTTAAATAACATTTTATTTTATTGAGTTTGTGGTTTTAATTTAGTTTAAAGTCTCATGTGTGGTTGTAAGCCATATTTTTTATTTTAAATATAATTGTGACCATAAGATGACTCAATCCCATACAACAATTATTTTTCTATCTCATATTAAAATTGTCAATACCCTAGTTCTTGTACTATCACTTTGAAACTTGATTGTGCATCATGTATCAAGCACTTAAAGCACCATCATAACTATAATATTCTGATCCATTCATGAATTTTTTGTATTCTTTTCTTTGTAAGTCTTCCATATTATATCACAATTGTTGAATTAATAAAAGTAGTTGGTACATTACCAAACCTCAACTTAACAAACTCTAACAATATGTTCCAACACTAATAATTATTTTATTTGTAAGTTTAAGTATAAACTAAGATTTGTTGCAAATACAAATTTTTTGAAGACCATAGATATAGGGATCATGACTACAAGTGTTTGACTCAATTTTGTGCATAATCATAGATTTCATGTAGAATATCTTAGTTTTTTTATACTAGATGTAACTTTATATATAATGTAGTACATGTGTTTATGCTCTAGATGAACTAATTTAATTACCTTGCAAGGAATTTTAATTAATTATAAATTACTAACAAGGTAAGGTAATCTATTCTTAACTTTTGACTATACAAGACACAATATAGGTTGCAAAGGAGAAGTGGAATGACTTAAAAAAAGATTAAGCAAAAAGATATGTATAAGGTTTAAGAACAAGGATTCATTCATTTCAAAGTAATAAAATGTGAAGAGATAATATCTTAACATTTCAAATTTTATGTTTTTTAAGATTAGGCAAAGTCTTTACTTTCAAAAATTAGGAAATTTTGAAATTTTGAAATAGCTAATAGTTAAAATCTTTTTGGTATGTCACAATTTTTTTTCATAAAACTAGGAAAGACCATAAAATATTGTACTCCAAAATCTAGGTAATGGAAACACAATGAAAGGGGAGGTTCCAAGACATCCTACAAAAGGGAAGGGAGGTTTAAAAGTTTCTAAAGAGAAAAATGATTAAAATTTTTGATAATTGTTTGTATAACCCCGTGTTATAAACATATTTTCTCGGTGATGATTTGTCATTGTATTGAAGTGCATGCCTCTGAATATTTAGGCACTTACATATTTTTCCCTTTGAATAGGTGCAATGCATAGATAGGCAGACATATTTTTCCAAAATTATTATAGTGAAGTTGTGGATGACAAATCTACACTTATGATGATGTGTAGATGTTGTCCTATGGATGAACCTAAAAATAATGAAGGAAAAAATCATGTTCAATAGATATATATATTAATAAAAACTAAAGTTAGTAGATGGATAAGGGGTTTCACCTTTTATATGGGGTGTAAAACACTATATGTTTCATCTATCACTTAGTATCCATCTAACTCTAATTCTTAGTGTGTGTAGAAAATATGTGAATTATACTAACAAATAACACACAATAGATGCAATGTATTATAGTAAGGAAATTTAAATTAACAAAACTTAATTCGATAAAGTGATTCCTTAAAAGCATTCCATCTCCCTCTATTCTTAAATGTCCTAGTAATTATGCTCTCAGATCTTAATTGTGCACTAAATCACTGGGATGTCGCCTAAGAAATGAGTAGCCACTAACTAGAATGCAAAAAATTATGCCTACATTTACATGATTTAATGATTCAACCTAATGATATGATTAAATGACATGATGAATGAGTTGTATACAAAATGATATGAAAATGATACAAAGTAGAATTAAACTAATGAAGATGATATAGAAATGACTCTAAATGTTGAATTTAAACAAACTAAGAAACATCTAAAGGAGCCATGATTCTGATCTAATTGCTAAACTATTCTAAATGTTGTATCAAAATGCAATTAAGCTCTCAAATGCTAAATGAATTCCTACAGAGTAATGTTATCCAATCTTCTCCTATGAAAAAGTTGTAAATGAGCCTCAATTTATAGATTTCACCAAGGCATCAGGTGAGTTGGCAGCGATGAAGAATCAGGATTTGATCTGGAGAGACCAACGGTGAGGAATGAGGAAGATGGAGAAGACAAAGCAATTGTTCCCTTTACTAAAACAATCTTGCCAAGTGTAGAAAAGAATCAATGAAAGGAAGAAGCCATGTGTTCTTTAGTTGGTTAAAATTGTTGAGAGTAAATATCCATTTTAGAAATTAAGAATAATTATTTTCATGTGACACATGGTGAGTTGGAGGATGAGGTGGAAGGAGGTTAGGAGAATATGGAGAAATGTGACAAAATTCGAATTAAAAAATTCAAATTTAATGAAAGGGAATTAATCAAATAAAACAAATTAGTTGAACTTGTTTATTTTAATTAAATCATGAAGAAAGTGATTTAGAAAAGAAGAATTAAGAAAATATGAACCATGTAAATAAATTTTGTAATTTATTTATATAGTAGAGGAATAAAGATTTCATTAATTAAATAATTGATATTTAATTAATATTCTCCAGACCAATTTTGGATGTATACACTTAGAAAATGAGAATATGATAGATTTAATGTAGTATCATAACAAATATAAAAAATCTATTATTATAAATGAAGAACAAGTGAGATTTATGTGTTTACTTGATGAAATTCCTAGTAATATCATTGAAAATACATTAATTACATTCCCACAAAATATTCCAATAAATTGAACTGAGACCAATATCATGGAACATACCACTTGGTATTTTAGCTTCAAAGAAGGATGCAACTAATTAAAAACAAAGTCTTGGATATAATCCTAATTCTTCGATGATATGCCCACCAAATTATACCATAATTGATGAAGGGAAGTTGTAAAATGAGAATCAACGAGAAGATAGATGTGATACTCTTGAGCTTGAAGACATAAAATACATTTATTCAGACCAACAATACCATGCTTTTAAATATTTTGATAATGAAAATTTTATCAAGAGTTACAAGTTACATGAGATATTCACCTTAGGGAAGCTTTTAAGATGTCAAAACTATTTCCAAATTTTAGAGTTTTTAACTTCTAGGTTATCTATTAAAAAAAAATATAACTAGTTTTCATTGTGTAGATCCCATAACCTTTCACACCCCATCCAATAAAATTTGAATTTGTATTTAAAGAGACCTAGGAAGCTAAAATAGGAGCTTGTTGATCAAATAGATGAGGCAATTTTTGACATAGAAAATTATTTTAGGTTTCCATCTCCAAACCTTACACCATCATGTATGACAACTACTAAAAATTAGAAACATAACTCCAACCATCTTCAACATATTTATATTTTAATTCTAGAATATTATGAAAATTCACACAAAGAGGTCTATGTTGGTATCAACCATCATCCTAAAAAATAGCATGATAACTCTTCCCCACAATCCAAAAATGACCAAATTTAATTAAATAACTACCCAAATTCAACATTATCTAAAATTAAGATCCCTTACTAAGAGCAAAAATCTTAGGGATAAAATAATTATTATCCAAATTCAAATACTTGAGCTAAATAATTCTTCCTCATATAGCATGTCCCTCCACATGCCATCTCCAATATAATTTAGTAATAAGAGCTACATTATTATGAAGAGAAGATAGTGCATACCTAAAGAACCTCTATCTTTAGGTTGCCGTATTTTATCCCAGTTAACCAAATTCCATTGCTTCTTCTCTAAATTTCCTTCCCAAAGAAACTATCTCATTTTATGTTCCAAAACATGAAAGATTCCTTTTGGAGATGCAAGAGCCATAAAAATATGAATTGGGAGAGATTGAATTGCAACTTTAAGGAATATATGAATAGACATAGAGATATATATAATTCCAATGATTGATATGACATTGAACATAATTCAACATAACATTATGGTCCTTTTTCCTTATCCAAGTAGGAGAGATAGGGATAACCAAATACTTAAAGGGTGTAGAAGCAATCTTGAAATGAATAGCACTAGCAATTTGATCTTGAAAATGGGTACCATTACACATTAAAAGTATGTTGTATTATTTTTCTCAAATTAATAACTATTACTTTTAAAATTGTGTATCTCCCATTTTCTTATAGATGATAATGCATTAATTTTTTAAATGAGTTTAACATTCAATTTTTAAATAAACCACCCTTTCCCTTCTTTCATATGATGAAATAAATCATGAGTAGAACCTCTCCACACTAAAATCTACTAATTCCAACACTAATTATATCACATATTATAATGAGAAAAGGAAAATAAATACTTTTATAGTTAATGACTATGATTTATTGGTGAGAAATATGATTTAAAAAAAAGGTTTTTATGTTCATGAGTCTCTATATATGTATGTATGCATTTAACATAAACGTTTATATATTATATTAATATGAAATATTATAAGAATATGAAGTTATTTTAATTTCTATAAGATAATTGTTTACTTTATTTTTACTTAAAGAATTTTTAACTTTTGAAGGTAATTTATAAACTTTTTTAAAAACTTCTTTTATTTTTTACTTTATTTTACATTTTATTTATGATTTATTTTATTATTAAATGATATCACTAATATTATAGTATACTTTTGATTAAATGTAAAAATCAAGTTTTTAGAGGGTCCTGAAATCCATTACAATAAAACAAAACTCTTAGCGTGGAGAAATCAAAATGGTCCAAATAAAATGAGTTCCATAACAGATGGAACATCTAAACAAGACGAAGACTATACAACAATAGCCCAAATTTCTAAATAAATAATTAAAACTATCCCTCAAGACAATTCCACACCCTTCACCTTTTTGTGTGTGAGAGATGAACTTGGGAAGACCTTTCTTCCTCTTTTAAGAAATAGTCCATGAAACTTAGTTTTTGGGTTCCTCATATAGAGGAGAAGAGGGGTAATAAACCTCCACTATTGACTTGGCCATGGCTATCAAGTGGAGAGAAGAACAACCAAATAAAGAAACTAAATGTCAAGGATTTTTAGCAGGATCACATAGGAGTTGTGCTAGAATTGAGGGAGACTTAGGAGAAACCAAATTGGATAACAAAGAAAACATTATGGGAAAAAAAGAATGCTCACCATTAGGAGCCATAGGCATTAGAGTATCCAAATAAAACCTAAAAGGAGTAGTTCTAGGAGATAAATTCATCAAAATATTATTAGAGTGAACCCAACTCTAAATGAGAACTCTAAAAAAACATTGATTGGTGGTGAGGGAGAGCATTTTTCCACCACACAAGAGAGATCAACTTATAAATAGGATAAGAGCAATAAAAAATATTCTATTAAGTTTATCCTCAAATACTAGATACATACATATATACATATATACAATATATACATTATTTAATATATGTATATCTACAACTTTCATAAATCATACATATTTATTTAAGTTATAAATTTATAAATAATAATTTTTAAAAATAAATCGTAAATAAAAATTACCTTTTAATCATAAGGTAAATATATTGATATAAGAATTATTACATAATTGTTTTTTATTTATAATATTTATTAAATAAATATTTAATTTTAAGAAAAATCTCTAAACTTATCAATCATTCAAAGTAAGTTCATAACTCATTTAATGGAAAATGCAATATATGTTAAACAAATATAGAATATTATAATTACTCTCAATAATATCACCGATTGAGATGGTAATAGATCATATTTTCAAAAACCATGTAATATCAATAAAATGGATTTCTCCAAAGAAATAAATAATGCATGATCATCACCTCTTCACACAAATTATTCCAAAATCTGCGCCATTTCCTTAACACCTCTATCTTTGAGAAAAATTAAAGTTGATGCACATAACAAATCAATGAACATTTCATTTCAACAAAATTCGTAGCACTACCAATTTTTACGAAGTCCATATTCCATATCTTCACATCATCTTCTGATATGTAGTTGGATTTTGCATGAGCATGACATATTTAAAATATTCTAATAATTTTTATAGATAATTAAATTAATTTAATAAAATAAATAAAATAATACATTATATTTATTAAAAATATTGATAATTCAAACTGAACTCATTTGAGTTACTAAAATTAGAAAATAGTCAACTCAATCCAATTTTAAAAAAGCAAGAATTCTAAATTCAAAAAAATCAAAGTTTAGTTTTACTATTTAAAATGAAAAATAAACTATATACATGATATTTTTGCTTGATGATTAGTTAATTTCGTAAACAATATTTATCTTCAAGTAATTTGGCTACAATACAAGAATGGAGGCTTCTAGTGAAAGACATGCAAGTTCTCTATCAGGAGTAGGGAAAAGTCAGAGTTATCAAGTATTCTATCGACATTAGAAGACAAGGATGTGGATGATATCGGTAAAATTAAAACTCTAACTTAATTATGTGAAAGTTTGGCCATGGCATGCGAATAACTTTTTGTTGATATTTTATACCCATTTTAGTCATGTTTTTGAAGCACGAAAGTCTTGATGTAAAGCTATTAGCAACATAGAGTTTAGCTTACCATAGATTTGTAATATTTTCCCATGGTATTGTGCTAGTGTTATTCTTGAGGGTGTGGTTTCACTTATGTGTGAGCACGCACTTACCACAGAGTACATAGATTTAGTAGAGGAGGTATGTTTATGCTTTTTAAATTGATAGTTCAATAACAATTTTAGATTTTAGCTATTTTAAATGTGACATTAATTTAAACAATAAAATAATGTTATTTATCTTCTTTATTCAATTACTATCATATATTAGAACAATTTGACTTCAAAACATTATAAATTTGGGTTGCTCATCTATCAAGAATTGTAATTATTCTTTTAAATCATTTTGTAACTTTTTTGTTGCCGATTACTCATGATTATTTATTATTTTAATAAGATTTAATGTTTAATAATTTTTTTGTACAAGAATCAAATCCCTTTCAACATTCCTATTGAAACTACTACCATATATTTATGTACAATGCAGTTTAAGGATTTTCAAATTTGAGATGCATATGTTGTATTATAATAGTTTCTTCCACTGCAATACAGTCTATACATGTTTTGGAAAAGATCTCTCACAGAAGTGCATCTTCCTGCCTTCGTGATGGTGTTTTTATGGAAGTACATATGCATATTTATTTTTTTCTAGTGCAATTAAGGTAGTATTTTAATGTAAGGCCTCTTAGTATATTTCTCTTAATTTTTAATTACAATGGTGTGGCTAACAAATTTAAAATTTTACAAAGATTTACATTGTAAAATTTGGAAATTATTAGCTTACAACTTTCACCAACTAAGGGTATGTGTAGGATCATGATGGTCCAAAAAGTGGTGATATGATGGGTATGTGTAGGGTATGTGGCTGACGGATTTTCTTTTACCCAAAATTGATGAAACAAAAAGGGTTTTTAAAGGAGATTCTCAGCTTTCCACCAATATAAATTATGCTTAGCTTTGAATTTAATAAATAATTACTATTCATTTTCTATTTGAATTATGACTAAAGTCCTAATTGATAGGATGATTGAAAAACATCTATAGATTTCAAATGGTATCACATTTTTTGAATCTGAAGCATGCATCACATTCTATGCTTTATATACTATAAGATTAAAAAAAAATGATTTTCATGAAGTTTTGACCAAGTTAAGGTGGTCAAACATACGAGTTTTTATATTTTTTAAAATTTGTAATTAAAAATTCATAATTAATTATTTGCATGGAAAAAAATTACAAAAAAATATGCATCACATCGGGACATGAGTCCTCTACTTATATCTAAAATCTTATTAAAAAATATTATCATTTTATTATGGTTAGGTGGTTAGACGTATACCTATTTCTTATTTTTTCCCTGAAATTTAAGTACTCGCATTGAAATTTCAAATTTTCACCAAATATATTTTTTTATTTTTTAAATAAACCTAGTAGTTTATAAAGTACATTAAATTTGCTATAGATTCTATTCTTACATATTTTTGAAATAATATAGATAACTTATTCAAATTTTTACGTCAAGTTGCCTAACTCTAATTTTTCTAAATTTTTTGCCACTTAAGGGCCCATTTTTTCCATGATAATCCTGCACATACTCTTAACATTGATTTGGATATGAAAGAAATTTCAAAATTCTTGGGTCTTTTATTAGATTCTAATGTTAAGATACCTTGTAAATTATGATTCTCCACATATAGTTAGTTTATCTTTAGATTGAGATTATACATTGTAGTTTTGAACTCTAGGATCTTAAGATGTAGTTATTTTATCTTGAGATTCTTGTTTCTTGCAATGTTATGAGTCAATGTGGTGTTGTTATCTTAGTTCAAGATATTGTTATCTAACTACTTGTTTAGTATTCTATTAATAATGGGGTTAGTGTCAGATAAAATTGTTCTAGCTTTTAGATGGTAGAACATGCATGTGTTTGTTTATGTCAAATAACAAGAGCTACTACTACTTGAGAGAATTTAGAAAATCTTTTTAGCTATGGTCTGGTAGCCAAAGCTATAAGTTTGATATCTGCCACTAACTCAACCATTGGCCACACATCATTTAGTTCATCAAGATTCGTGGTATTTTTATGGTTGAGTTTAAACATCACACACTAAGTGTTGATTATTTAGGCGGTTGTCTTTCTTAACTTAACCCTTTTTCTAGTTGAGTTACTTTCCCAACTGTTAAAAGTTTTTGGTAATGTTAGTTGATTCTAGTTGTTGTATGGTAGTTTGGGAGAGTAGGCTATGCTTTTTTCACCATCTATTAGCACTACATTTAGTGGTTATAGTTAATGTTGTGAGGAATGGTCTTTGTGTCAATATATGTAATATGTGAGTGTGCAAAGAGTAGTTTTAGATCATTTTAAATATATATATATTTATTTTATTTTTTTTCTATTTTTTTTTATTTAATATATTTTATTTTTTATTTTTTTTCTTTACATACAAATTTAAATATTTACTTGTAATTTTAAAAGAATTGAAAACATTTAAAATATTATTGAGATTTAATAAATAAATAAATTTTATTTTAATGCAAAAATATATTATTTTTTTTGTGGATGGCAGGGAGGGTGCCACTCCATCTCCTAAACACTTGCATGGAGTGGTCAGGTGGTAGTTTTTGGGGGTTTGAGAATGAGTTGGCACCACAGTTCACATGGCTTTGGGAACTCTCTAGACCAATCAATAATAATGATTTCCCACTAACATAGTGTGTTGTGCATCGTCGTTCTCTAGAAATTTTCCATCCTATACACATTTATTTCTGAGCATGCAATGATGGCTTTCATTGCAGTTGGTGGTGGTTATATTCCCTAAGTGGAGTGGAGGTTTTTGCATTTGCATTCTATATGCTTTGTATCCTGTTTGGTCATGAGTAGGTTTATTTTGTTAGTTTTGGCGAAGGAGTTGGAGATGGGTGGTATGGTCACTCCAGTGCAGCTGAAGAGCTCAAAGTGGAAAATGGCCTTCAAAAGATAGGTAACCTCCCTTCAGTTGCAACGAATCATTAGGCATCCAAATTATCTAACCTTCGTCGGGAAAGGTTTTATGGAAAACATAGAAGGCTATTGTTTGGATTCTGATATTTCTTCCTATGTCTTGGATGGATTACTTGACATTGGTGTATCTAAAGTAGAATTAAGGGTGATTACGAGGAGGATTTTTCAAAAGGACATGTTGGTGGGCCTGGACAAAGCTTTGGCTTGCACTTCTTTGGGAAAAGGCATACCCCGCCCTCGTGATTTGGCTCTTTTGAATGACCCAAAGGAACTAGTGAGGTTCTTTTTATTTCTCTTGGTTGTCAATGGCCTAGAATTGGTGGAGCATAGGCATCTAGTGGTTGCTAGGGCTAAATTTCTTAGGAAGAAATTTTGCTTGGTTCCATTTGCAGACTTGATCTGGAAACGAGAGTTTCAGGTGTTTGCTTAGCAGAATGTGTGGTAACTTGGGTTTGGGAGGTTGGTGGGGTCTATGTCATAGTATAGAATGTGTATCTAGTTGTTTGTTAAATCTTTGCTCTCTCTATGGTAAGGGTTTCTATAAATTTTGTTGATAGTTTTTTGTCTCTAGTACCATGTTGAAATCAGTGGGTAGTTTGGATTTTTGTCTTGGTCATGTCTATGGGTAGTATTATCATGGAAATCTTGGATCAAGAATGTAATGGGTTGTAGTAAGTTCTTGTTGGTTGCCCAGGATGGGCTAGAACTTTGTATCTCTGAATTTTGAAATCAATATAATCCATCTCTCTTACTTATCATATATATATATATATATATGAATTTGATAAGTAAGAGAGACGAATTATATTGATTTCAATATATATATATATATATATATATATATATATATTTTTAATATAAAAATATAAAATATTTTAAAAAATGTTTACATTAAGTTAATTTAAATATTAAAATTTTCATATCTTTAATATAAATTAATTTTTAAATTTTGATAGAAATAATTTTTATTTATTATTTTTTAAGTTGATTATTGATAAAAAAAAAATGTTAAAATTCTTAAAATATTTTTTTTCATCTTATGTATAAGATTTGAGGTAAATATTTAAATTTTAAACTTTTTCATTAGGAAAGAATATGATTTTTTTGAATAAAATGTAAGTTTTTTTTTTTAATAAAATTTCATATTTTAACAATTGAATGTATTTAATTTTTATAAAATTGTATTTTTTAATAATTGAATACATTCAAAATATTTGAAATATATTATGATAAAATGATATTATATTTAAAAAATTACATAACAAATAATTCATGTTCTTTAAAATTTATTTAATTGAATATTTTTTTACCTTTTAATGATGTTTATCCATACTGAAGACTTTTTTATGTGTGCATCTGGTAAAAAAATTTCACATGAGCGGTGGCACTGGCACAACACACCCTCTGATACTAGAGGTTTGAGGGGAGTGTAGACCTCATGACCTCTTTCCTACAACAAGATGCTTTAGCCAATTGAGCTAGGCCCCCCACCCCATGTTATTTATTTAGGTTGATTAAATAACATGTAAATATGACAATTTTCTTAATATTATTTAAATTAATTAAATGGAATACACATGAAATTTTTAAATGTTATTTGGGTTCATTGAAATTTTTATTTTAATGTAAAAATATAAAAAATATTTAATATAAAATAAAATTGAAAAATTAAAAATATTAAAATCTTCTAATTTTTTTTCTATTAGTTTAGACTGAATATTGAAATGTTGGATATCATTAATATAAATTAATGTTATAAATTTTGATAAAAAATATATTTTAATTTATAAAATTTTAATTTGAATAATAAGAAATCAAGAATTTGATAATGAAAATGTTAGCTTTTTAAAATAAAACTTAAATTTTATGTATGTGATTCTAGGAAAATATTTAAATTCTAAAACTTTTAGTCTAAGATGCAGGGTTCATACCTGCAGGCCCCAAACCCGGTTCAGGTATGCACCCAGTTTGGGTTCGTTTGTGGGTACGTGTTGGGTGTGCACAGGGTGCGTTCCCAACATTGTGGGTTCGCCAGGGTGCACACACTCACGCGCCCATGCGAACCCACAGTGTTGGGCGTGCACCCTGTGCGCACCCAATGCAAACCTAGGTGAACCCATGGACCATTTCAAAAAAAGTGGGCCCAAACTTGATTAAAAAACTTTTTTTTTTATGTTTTTTCCTCCTAACCCTAAAATGGAATTGATCATTTCATAGTATGATACTTGATCATTGATCATTTCATAGTGATGATTTCCATTGTGATAATTCAATGTGTGATGCAGATGCAAATCTAGGAATCAATACTAAGCCATTCCAACTTTCAAATATGATTGATACACAATAAGATAACTGCTTATAAATTAATATCAGACCTATTCATACTCAGAATAACTAATAAAGAGTAGATCATAGTATTCCAAAACTATGCTAGACCACAACGATACAAACTGAGCTTATATTTGAAGTAAAGACATTACATACAACGCCCAAAATTGATAGCAACCTCAAAAATTTATAGTAGATAATAGTACGATAGATAATCAACATTACAACATTACTCTCCACTCCATAGACTTGATGTGACAGTACTAACAGTAAATCTGTAACCCAAATCTGAAACATACTACTCAATATTGGACTGAGTTTACCAAGCATATTCAGAAATACATATTCAGACTTATTGCAATAACTTCTCGTGTTTTGTTTAGAGCCGATGTATGAAGTTAATCCTTAGAAAATTAACAGCAAATAGAAGAAAGTCTACTCAATCTGAGACAAGGTTATAATCTTTTACAACTTGTCATAGTCTGTTTGTAGCAACAAATACATTGATTTATAATAGCAGATAATAGAATGAACAACAGTTACAAGTAATACAATGAGTTTATAAATATCTCAGATTTGGGAATGTGTTTGCCAGGGTAAATGTATGATGAATCTTTCTCGATCAATGATCAATGATCGTGAATATTTATCTTTGTCATTTGGCATTGGTCAATGATCAAGTATCATACTATGAAATGATTTAGTTTTACAATTCTATATATTTCTCTTATTTTTTGTATACACACACACACACACGTACCCATACATACCCAAACCCCTAAAAAAAAATTTCATGTACACACTTATCGGGTTCTCGTACCTGCACCCGTCCCTAAACCCGAACCGGTAACTTAGCTTTTAATGTTAAAGAATATTAAACTTTTGGATAAAAATATAAATTTACTTTTATAAATTAATAATTGAGTGTATTGAAAATATTATAACTGTATTTTTTAAAATTTCTTTTAAATATATGATAGAAAAAATTATATTAGATATAAAATAATATATAACAAATAGTTATTTTTTGTATTTTATTTTTTTAAACACATTTTAATAATTTTGGCATTTTTTAAAATTAATATTTGATTTTAAAATATTGAAATTATATCAATAAAATAATTTTAATTTATTATAATTTTTTTATTTTAAAATATTCTAAATTTTTAATAAGATTAATTATATTTATATTCTCTTTATCAATTAAAATATTCTTCTATAAATTTATACTTTACCAATATAAATATAAATATTTTAAATATAAAAAAGACTAAACTAGCATAGATATCTTAAATAAATTTATCTAAAGAGATAGCAATCTTAAATTATTATATTTATTTAAATGTTTACTTTATTTTTATTTGAAGAGCTACATTTACTTCAAAGTTATTTTACTTTATTTACATTTTTTCTCTTGTTGCAACAATAATTACACTTGAGATAATAAATATAAAAATAAAATCAAAGCTTCACAATATTTATGATCTTACAGTACATGTTAGATAATAACTGCATATAAAAAAAACTCATTCATGATTTTTCTTAATAATTAGAAAAATAAAATCAAAGCTTCATAATATTTATGATCTTAGAGTACATGTTTTTGAATTAAAAAGTAGCAAAACAAGGGTGTTGACCCATAAGTACAAGGAAACAAAGGCCATCCAGTGAAAGAACATTAACAACACAATGACAACAGAGAGAAAGCCATCACCCACAACACATCATCAAAAAAAAAAAGTAACAGTAATCGTAGGATAAAAAAGTTCTTCATGCAAGCATGAAACCAGCCAAATAAGTCCAAAGACCCCCAGGGGTCCAACCAGTTCAGCAGTATTAACAAACAACAAGACATAAATAAACAAGAACAAAAAGGCCCAATGGCCTAATTCTTTTCCTTCCTGCCAGGCATATCCTGAATAGTCATCGCCTAATCCGTCGTGAGGAACTCAAGCAGCTCCTTGAAACTAGCATCATCTTTAGCATCATCCGTGTACTTCTCCTTCTGCAACAAGCAAAGACTAGTGGCCGACCTATGCATGACCCTCAAGGAAAATTGAGACACCTCCTGGACCTTTTTTTCCAACCTCTTCAATCTCCCCTTCAGCTTGCCAACTTCTTCGCAAGCCTGATCTTTTTCCTTGTGATCTTCCTGCAAGGGGGCTTTTCCTTTATCCGCATCAGAGGACTGGGGGGTAATTTCCATCACATTGTCACCGGAAGGGCCCTTCTTCAAGCTTTCAGACACATGGGACACGTTGTTCACCGACACAGACTGGCCTTCCCCACCTGCCACCATTTCCTCCAGACTTTCACTGACACTCCCATTATCCTTATCCGAATCAGAAGCTTCCTTAAGACTTCCCACCTTGTCCTGCTTAAGAACCAGTCTATGAAATCTACGGGGGGTGTTAGCTTCTTCAGTGATCTCGATGTCATAATCAATTTGATGGAGGAAGAATTTAGTTTTCTTAGAGGATTTAGCCTTAGGGCGCGGGGTAGGGGAAAGCCGCTTTTTTTCCCTACCCATATCCCCTAGGCCTTTACCAGGGGAAGTGTCGTGGTGATGGGCTTTCAAGGCAGGATTTTTTAGGCATTTTTTCTTACTCAAGCCTGGCGTGTCCAAAATACTAGCAAAGGGGGGAGTAGAGGAAACTGGGGTTTCGTCAAGAGCAGGGAGAGATGGGACTTCTTGCACAGTGATAGGCTGAGCAGTGCAAAGCACCATATGGAAATGATAGAGCCTAGACATAAGGCCCTAGTGAAGGATAGCATAATTCTTTCCAAAAATAGAGGCTTCATTAAACTCCTCAACAGTGCTATCAAGAGCATGGTACAAGAAAAAAAGAATGGAAATATGCAGATGATTCCTAAGGTGGTTGAGGAAATTAAAGTGGTAATAATAGTAGACCCCATACCTTCCTTCTAGCGTGAAATATTTCATGATCACCAAACAAACTCTATCCCATGGCTCTGGTAGTGCCTCGCAGTCAAAGCCACCCCACAACTTGATAGGTTTCTCTTCACCGTGAAAAAACTAATTCAGACTAATTTGGTACAACACTTTCATAGTTTTCTTCCAAGTTCGGCCACTATTCAGACAAACTTATCAGACAAGCCCTCATTGTGACTAGTCATGGCCTCCATATACTGCGCAATTCTGCCCTCTTTATAGATGTGCCAAATAGTGGCATCCTCCTTCCACTCATCACATATGTCTGGCTCCATACGCACTTTGTCCCCACCCATAGATCCCACACCAAATATGTCGACTACCAGAACAGGGGAACCAGGGAAAAAGAGTTGGTAGTCAATTCTAGAAGCATCGAAAGGGAAAAGGCCAGCGAAAAGTGACCAGAAAAGTCAAAAATAGATGCAATAAATGTCATGTATTGTAACCCATGCAAGGGCAGTAGCTCCCTCGTGCAAATCACCCACAACATGTAAGGGCATGATATTGGCATAGAATTTAGTCATATCAAAAAATCTCATGAAATCCACAAGCTTAAAAAGTTGAACACAAAAATTTAGGGGGTTCAAAAAATGATGACACCATCGGTCAGTAAGGGTAGAAAGATTCACCATATCATCAGCCCACAAGAGGTTGTACAAGCCATCAAAAAAACATATGATATCCATCACCTCACATAACAACCAATTATTCAAAATCCAGCTCCTACCAATTCTAACCAAAGTTAGAAGGAGCCAGCTAAAATAAGTAAGCACCATTTAGGACTCAACATTTAGATGTTTGAGATCTTCCTTTAAACACACCAGAGCCAAGGGGGGCAAAGAAACCTCTTTTCACCAACACCGAAGCCCTTCAGTATCAAGACCCGCCACCGCCAAGCTATTAGCAGTCGCATTCCCTTCTCTGAAGACATACTGGATAGAAAAGTCATGAAGAGCATTTAGGAGAGGGAAAATGTCCTCCAAATAACCTTTTAGAGACCATCCCACCTTCATCTTACCTTTAGTGGCTTCCACAATTAGCATTGAGTCACCTTCGATTTCCAAATTCTTGACACCGAGTGACAACGCAATCTTAAGACCCTAGAGGAGAGCCATGCCTTTAGCCTGGTTACTAGTATGATCGTTTAATTTACCCACATAGGAAGCTACTAGGCTGCTGGTATGATCCCTGATTATACCTCTAGTAGCTGACGTCCCTCCCCTAGCCGCCCCATCAAAGTTAAGCTTAACCTAGGGCGATTTAGGGTTTCTCCATCTAGTATGCTTCTTGATGATTGATTTGGAGTTGTCAAATCTCAGGACCTCATTGGGAAAATTCCAGATGGTAGCAATGTTTCTATACCAAGCAGTCAAGGGACTAGTAGGCATCTTCCATTTACAAGTTGAGATATTATCTAGGAGAAGCTTATTAAGGATTATTAGTAGACCTTCCACATTGATTGCCTCTTCTCTGAAAATCATGTTATTCCTTTCTTTTCATAGGCACCAGAAGATGTGGGGTGGAATAAGTTGCTAGAGTAGTTTAATTAACAGATGATTGGAGGGGCATTTCCAATTTAAAATGAATTGGTGGATATCTCTATTAAAAACCCAAGAGATGTTCAATCTCTGTAAAACATTATGCCAGACTAGGGTAGCAAACTGGCAGTGAATAAAAATATGGGAGATGGTTTCTTCTTCTCTTCTGCAAAGAGTACACCAATTAGGGAATTGAAAGCCCCTCTTGACAAGGTTATCAATAGTTAAAATTTTCCCATGGATGGAGGTCCACCAAAAGAAGTTTATTTTAGGGATGAGTTGGTGAATCCACACCTTCCTCCAGCACTGCTTGTCACCGCCAAACCTAAGAAGCAGCAAATCAGCATACTTAATAGTGAACTCCCCAATGTGATTCTTTGACCAGAAAATTTTGTCCTCCTTGGGAAATAGAGGGAGTCTAACCATATTCAAAAGCTCTTGAAGCTCCGTAACCTTTGGCAGAAGGTTAGGCCAATGTAA
Source organism: Sequoia sempervirens (assembly GCA_007258455.2). Taxonomy (NCBI): domain Eukaryota; kingdom Viridiplantae; phylum Streptophyta; class Pinopsida; order Cupressales; family Cupressaceae; genus Sequoia; species Sequoia sempervirens. The sequence goes on from VDFB02105785.1 coordinate 516,332,890, forward strand.
GAAAGACAACTTCAGAGTTTTCCATCTAGTTCTGGGTGAGGTATAATCATAAATATAAGTACCAATGAGATCTTTAGCGTGTTCCCTCAATATATTAAAGTTACTGTCAGCAAGGGGTCTATTCCCAATCTAGCTGTCCTCCCAAAACCTAATTGATCTCCCATTACCAATTTTCCATCTGACCCCTTCCTTCAAGAGGGACCTACTCTTAAGGATATTGTTCCAAATCTTAGAGCCTAGTGGAAGATCAATCAGGTACAAAGCTCTAAGGAAATGTCTCTAATTAAGGTATTTAGCCTTCATTATATTACACCATTCTGTCCTTTCCTGTACCAAACACCAGCCAATATTGGCAACAAGGGCTTTGTTCAAATTAGTAATCTTCCTGATCCCCAGGCCCCCTTGACATTTAGGGTGACAGACAGTGTCCCAATTCACCAAAGCTAGCCTTTTCTTTTCCTCCATTCCCGTCCAGAGAAAGGATCTTTGAATTATTTCCAACTTTTCAACCATGGAGCCTGAAATCCTAAAGAGGGAGAGAAAGTAGACTAGAATTCCTTGAAGGGAGGCCTTAAGAAGTTGGAGTTTACCAGCATTACTAAGAAGTTAGCCTTTCCAACCAACAAGTTTCTTTTGCATTCTCTCTAGAATACCATTCCAAAAGATGTGTGACACCTCCTTAATAGTAAGCAACAGGCCCATGTAGATACTAGGAAGAGAAGCACTAAGGCAACCCAGGATGGCTAAAATCTTAGCTTGGAGATCAGCTCTCATGTTGAAGAAATAAACACTACTTTTGTTATAATTTATACATTGGCCAGAAGCACAAGCATAATCCTACAGGAGGCATTTCCATTCTCTGGCTTCAATCATAGAGGACTTTCCAAAAAGAAATGTATCATCAACAAACTATTGGAGAATGAAGGGAGGAAGGGTGGAGGTAGCTCTAATCCCTTGAATTTTCCCTGAGTTGAGCAAGGAAAGAAAATTCCTACCCAAAACCTCAGCCACCATGATGAATAGGTAGGGAGAGAGGGGATCCCCCTGCCTAAGACCTTTACTAGCTTTAAAGGAACCCCAGGGGATCCCATTGACAAGCACCGAATACTAAACAAATTCCACACTCCCTAATGATACCAATCACTCTATCATTCAAGACAAACTTAGCAAGGAAAGAATACAAAAACTTCCATCTGACCCTATCATAGGCTTTGGAAATGTCAAGTTTAAAAGCCATACCTTGGTTCTTACTTTTCTCCATAGAATGAATTATTTCATGAGTCATAATAGCAACATCCAAGATTTGTCTACCTGGCACAAACCCATTCTGACATCTACTAATAATTTTGTCTAATAATGGCTTCAATCGATTGACAAGGACTTTGGAAAAAATCTTGTAGACAGTGTTACAAAGACTTATAGGTCTGAAGTCAGTCATGTGTATAGGATCCTGCACTTTAGGAACAAGCACAATAAAAGTATTGTTTAATTTCTTTAACAATTTACCAGTCCTAAAGAAATCTTTAACAACCATAGTAATATCATAGCTGACAATGTCCAAATATTCTTAAAAGAAGGTTGGAGGGAAACCATCCAGTCCTAGAGCCTTATAGGCTCCCATATCAAACACAATAGTTTGAACCTCTTCCTCGGTCACAGGGGCACAAAGTTGACAATTGTCAGACTCACTGATACCATGCAGGAGGTGACCCAGGAGCCTTGCCTAAAGTTCATTAGAGGGGGGAATGACAGTATCAAAGTAGATCTGTCTAAAGTACTATTCAAAAACCTCTCCAATTTTTTCAGCCTCCTTGACTTCCTAATTAGAATCATTCATCAAACATTTAATGGTATTCTTCTTTTTATGTCTATTGGCTGTCCTATGGAAAAAGGAAGAGTTCCTATCACCCTCCTTGAGCCATTTGACTCTTGATCTCTGCTTCCAATATATTTTTTCTTTACTTAAAATATCCTTCCACTTTTTCCTCCAATTTTCTTCTTCAACATGAATAGGTTGCTGAGAATGTCCCAAGGCCATAATCTTTTGGAACCCTTCAATCTTGTCCTTGATCATCTTCTTAGTTTTGAAAAAGTCACCGAAAGTCACCTTGGACCAACCTTTGGCTTCTTTCCTAATAAGTTCCAGTTTTTGGGATATTCTATACATAGCCAAGCCTTGAATAGGGTGGCTCCACCAATTCTCAATGAATTTTCTAAAATCTTGGTAAGACATCCACATTATCTCAAATCTAAAAGGGTGTGGGCCCAAAAACGGTTTGTCATACCACTGAAGGATGATAGGATTATGATCAAAGATAGTCCTGGGGAGGGAGGTAAGGGAGGAATTGCATCCAAGATCCCAGCTAGGTGAGACAAGGACCCTATCCAGCCGAACTTGAATAAGTTGAATTCCCTTTCTATTGTTCGACCACGTAAAAGGATTTCCCTTTAACTCCAAGTCAAACAAACCAAAAATATTAATGAATTCAGCCAGATCATTCATACTATCACTATAGTCCGTCAAGCCACCCAGCTTCTCCGAAGGAAAAAGGGGGGACTCATTGCCACATCAAATATTGTCATATCCAACTATCATGAACTCAATTTAAATTAGTTATATTGAGTGCATGCACTTTATTTAATTTTAAATAACATTACGAAAATTGAATGTGTATGGGTATGTTTTAGAATTAGATAAAAATATTTAACATATGGCTATCATCATTAAAATCAAGTTTTTATTAAGATAAATCTTGAACAAAATTAGGTAATAATGTATATAAAATAATTTTGTTCAAGATTTATCTTAATAAAAACTTGATTTTAATGATGATAGCCATATGTTAAAGATTTTTATCTAATTCTAAAACACACCCATACACATTCAGTTTTCTTAATGTTATTTAAAATTAAATAAAGTGCATGCACTCAATATAACTAATTTAAATTGAGTTCATGATAGTTGGATATGATAATATTTGATGTGGCAATGATTCCACTTAATAATTTGGATATGTTCTTTTCTCAAATTTTGTTGAAATTATAATTATCTTAGGATTGATTCCACAACTATGGATCAATTATATGCCATGAGGATCTCACTTCTTGCAATTTGATTCACTAAATTCTCTACTCCTTATTTATTATTAAGGATTGGAAATATTTAAAAATAACTTTAGGGAGATTGCTTGATCATAAGGTTCAAGTTCTCCTAAGTGACCAATCTTAATTAAATTGACATATATTCATAGCAAATGTCGATAGATAATAGGAAAGGGATTCAAATTTTGATTATGAATGCCCCACAAGGACAACATAATGGATAAAATTAGAGTCCCCAATCTAAAAGGGTGTCTCTATAAGCATGATAGGTTAATATGAGTGAATATGGGGGAATAATGATGTCTTACAATATAATAGGATGACATGGCACTAGACACACAATATGGCTATATAAGTTATAAATAATAGGCATGCAAACATAAGAGTAATATATGAGTGAGGTAAATTGATAAGACTCATAACTAAAATATAGTGGTATAGCATGGAAATATGATCCAAGCATGGTAAAAATCCATAACTAAAAGCATCAAGTAATAAAAGTACAATATGGTATTACAAGGGATGAGATCATAGGTATACGCATAAAAGAATAAGAAAAATATCATGATAAAATCAAGCATGGATGCATAACAATTAGAAAATTAGGAAATAAGGAAATAAGGAAACATATAAAAAAAATGTGGCAAAGATGAAAAAATTAGAATAAGGTGTGAAAAGGTAATAAAAAACAACATAAAAAATTAGAAAAAAGTCAAGTAAAAAGAAAAGTGTTGTGCGTACATTTGACTTAGTCAACCTAAATAACATAAAGAAAATTCTAGCATATGAATAACTGTTGGCATTGGAATTGTTTTTAATTAATTTCAAAGGTGTTTCGTTGATGTTTGGTAGCAAACGTGATTATAGTCAAAGGTATTGCTTGGTGGTGTTGATACAAAAGAGTTGTTGCTTCAAAATAGAAGGGTTTTGAAGGCACTATATGGCTTTTCATGATGTTTGGTGATTAATCAAAGTGATTGTTACAAAGGTGTAATGGTGCTTCACTTAAGGATCTAAATCCCAATGTTTTAAAACCCTAAATGAGGTTTTTCTTACATGCAAAGGTAAAAAGTTATTTTTTGTTATATTTGGTCGGTAACTTAGTATCACTGGTTAGGTGTCATTTAAAGTGACCACTTAAAGGGTATTACCCACGTATGGAAACTGACCCCTACCCTTAGCACAACCGAATGAATAGGTTATGAACCTTCCTTACACTACTCAAAAGTAAATCAATGGTCTCTATTTAATACCTTCATTGGTGGGAACATAAGATTTAAGGCTTGCATTTAAATCTTGGCAATGATTGTTTCCAAAGGTATGAACTTTGACACTCATTTGGATGTCATCGGGCTTTTCAGTTATGCACAATATGGTTAACTATGTTTTAGAGTATAATGCATAAATGGTGACTAAAATGACAATGAGAATGTTTTTTTGGTGTGTTGTGCACTATGAGGAAGTAACTACATCATGTTTTGTGATTAGATAATGAAAAGGAGAGGTTTGAGTAATAGATTATGAGAACTATCTTGTGGTACCCATGAAATGTCTCTCTTTGCACAGACTAGTGTGACTATAGTGAGATTAGAAGCTTATGAAGTTTGATCATATATTTATGAATAGTTAATGAGAGGTTTATACTATGACTATATCTATGAGATATGAAGCTCTGCTAATGCATTGCTGGTGAGTTAGTCATTTGTGTTACAAGAAGTGTCTTTTTTTAACTATATTGGAATAGCAATGCTTAAGTTTTTTTTGCTAGTGCATTTGAATTGAAAAGTGAGTTTGAAGAAAGGTAATAGAAGACATTAATGGTGTGTGATAGTGAAGTTCAATCAATGGAAAAGGAGTAACACTATATGGAATTTTGAATGCTTTTATCTATATTTGCTTTGCATTAAAAAGTGTGCTATGGTAGATTGATCAAAGTTTGATACATAGAGAATTAATTTGATTTTATTACTCTGAATATGCATATAGTTATATGTCTTGAGTTATTATCATAATAGGGTGATGATGTTGTAGAAGTATTTCATTATCATTCATATTTTCATTCAGGACAGTATGGTGAATTTGTATGACAATGTTCTAAGTATGTAAAGGATAGTTTGGTACAGTGCAGTGAAATTTATTGAGTTCAAAGAGATTTGTTGATGCAAAGATAGTATAGTGAATTGTATTGTAATAGGGTAACCCCCTGAAATAGTGTTTCTTCTTTCATTGGAGATTGGTCGTTAAGACCATGATTGTATTTTCCAATGAGGTATACTTGTAACTAGTGAGGTTCCTTTTCCAGTGAGGCATACATGTAACCAGTGAGGTTCCTTTGCTAGTGAGGCATATTGTGTAGCTAGTGAGGCTCTATAATTAGTGGGATTTTATTAAGCTAGTGAGGCAATTTTTTCCTAAGTTATTTTTTATCCCTATGAGGGTTTTCCACTCATAAATCATTGTGTTATGGTTTCTCATTATTTATGTTCTACTTGGTCTGCATGTTCAAACATTCAATCTTGTGTATCTTTTAGCATTTGAGTTTCTATAGTGTCTTCAACTTTTATGATCTACTTATGTTGTTTATGGTCAATCAATCATGATAGCTTTACATCCATGATGTAACACATGATAATTGAACTATTTTGAAACTTGCATTTTATATGTTCAAAGTTGGGTAAGATTAATTCAAGGTCATTTTAAATTGGTATACCATTGATTCACCCTCCCTCTCAATGGTATTGTACTCCAACAAGTGGTATCAGGGCTAGACCCTTGAAAAAAATTTAACCAACTTAAGGGTTCCTAGTAGTGGAGTATGATGTTTCTAAAAAGGAGAAAGGTTTGCATCAAAAGAAAGAGGAGTCTATTACAAAGGTTAATGATGTTTCTAACCTTCTTGGCTCTAAATAATTTCAAGAAAGAATAAATGATGAATATTAGTTCATAGAGATTGCAAATGAATACCAAAATGATCAAGAAACTGATGAAGAAGGAGTTATTGATCTTGAAGGAGAACTTGTTGCTTCCCTATTTGAAGTTAAAAAAATTAGATGTGAGAGAATCACAAACTCCAAGTAATACTTCAAGAAAGTATTAAGGTTAATAACTTCTTAGTACAAAATCATAATGAATCTAAAAAGATTGTTGAATTCCTTAAAGTTCAAGTTGTGGAAAGAAAAAGGGTTGAAGAAGAAATGGAAAACAAATTTAAAGATAAGGAAGAGATGTGTAAGAATCTAGAGAGTGAGATTGCCTCATTGAAAAAGTGTGTAGAGGAAATTCTCCATTAAAAGAACACATTGTAAAAGATGAGTTGATTGTCAATTTGAAATTAGGGATTGAAGAAAACAAGAGGATAATAAATATGACAAGGTCTGATTTGGAAGTCAAAACAGTTGAATGCCAAAAGCTTGAAGGAGAAATAGTTTCTATAAGGAAAGATCTTGAGAATGTTAGGAAGTAGTCAGAAAAGAATCTAAAATTTGATGAGAGTACCAGCAAGTTGAATGAGATGTTAAGTAAGCATAAAAATTACAAGGACTCTACTAGTTTGGGCTATGAAGAAGGAAAAAATTCTGAGGTTAGAAAAACTCCAAGAAAGAAGATAAATCTAAGCTATCACACTGTTGAGGTAGATTGAAGAAAAGAAGAAATTAGAAATTAGGACTACTGATAGTAGATAGTTCAAGGACATCAACAGAGGAAGAAGTGGGGCCAATTGGTTCACAGGATCTCCACTTACTTGGCAAGATCAATCAATCAAGTGCAATTATTGATGTTTCCATGATGATTATGGACATAAAGCAATTGATTGTAGTAAAAGGAGTCAAACTACATTTTATAGAAATATGAATGAAGTTTGTTATAAATGTACCAACCTTGAACATATAGCACAATTTTGTAGTAATTTAGTGAGTACACCTAATCATGATAAGAGGTCAAACATTTCAAACAAGAAAAAAGAAGAGTCTGAAAAAGCTTGGAAAAGGAAAGAGCCTGAGAAGGTTTGAAGGAGGAAACATCCCAAGAAACACAAGCACTATAAAGGTTTCGAGAGCAAAACTAGAGAAAGAAAAGATAGAGTCTAAAATTGTGCATACTGCACAAGAAACATCCATGAGTGCATAAAGGGGAGTATAAGGTTAGGGGGAGTTGATTTGTGATATATCATTCAAACCCCTTTGATAACAACAAAGAAGTTGTTAATAGTTCAATTAGAAGATCAAATTGGTCACGTTTTTTTGTTATCAAGGAGAAAGTGTGAAATAATGTACGTGTGAATAACATACATTGTAATATTGATACTATCACAATATTTTCAAATAGGCCATTGTTGAATCATAAGACAGTTCTTGAATATTACTATAGTGGTGAGCAAAGTTATTAGCAATGTTTAGTAACATAAATACCATTAATAGCTTGGCTTCCTTGATACCCTTCCATTTAGGAGACATACATTTTTTCTAGTCAAGAATTTAAAATCATGAGGTTTCCTATAAGAATTGAAATACCAAACCCTTGTATGTGTAGAGATAAGGTTACTTGAAGCATGTGATTTACTATGATATCATTATCAGGACAGTGAGAGGACAATGATAATTATGCATTTACAATGATGTCAGAGGATAGTGATAATGATGCATTTATCAATGATGACTAGGACCATGTAATTTCATTTATAGTACAGTGTGCATTATTGTGATATCATTTCAGTGAGCATTTATAAGTGATTAATTTTATCATTTCATTGCATTCACAATGATCTTTACAGTAGCTTTTCTCATGTATAGTGATTTTGAAGTGATCAATGCATTTAGTGCATTAATCAGTATGGTATATAAGATTTTAGTTCAAGGTATTTACAATTTCGTATGTGGTTTTAGTTCAGGGTATTTACAATTTCAGTGGACATTTCTAGGTTCTTTTTGATAGTTGTTCCCTTGATGATTTCATTTTTTCTTTGAAATTGGCAGTGCATATTTACTTTGATAGTGGTTAATGTTTTCTCCATGTCAATGTTGTTTCAAGTGTATTTTTAGGTTTATCTTCAGTCTATGGGAGTCCATGGTGACAATGCTTTGATTGGAATGATAATGTGTGATTCTTAGTCCTAGTGAAGGTTTGATGATGATTTCATCTTGAGGGTGTTGTAGATGTTGATTCGAAGAAAAGGTTTGTACACTGGATGAAAGTAGACTAGAGTCTTGGATGCTTAAATATTATATCTATCATAGATGATAGATGGTTGGTTCTTGTTTAGTGGCCATCATACTTGTTTCTAGTGTAGTATGTTAGAAGCAATGATATTTATGCTTGTAGTGATATGATAGTGAACATGGAATAGTGATAAGTTCAAGAATAGAATGAATACAAGGTAACTCTTTAAGTGAGGATATCAATGGTGGCCATGTCAAGCATTGTTACACAAAGATAGTAGGGTATACAATCTTAAGGAAGATGTTAAGTCTTTGTGAGGAATGAAGAGAAGTTTATATCATGTATAATGCATGGTAGTGAATGAAGGAAAACATTTTTAACAAGTGTTCTAGATAGTGATGTGAATTATCTTGACAGAGCAAGGGAAAAGTAGTATGCATTCCTAACCATGGAAAAGGTACCCTCATATCAATAAAGGTCCTCATGAAAGTCTGTATTTTAGGATAGAGAGTAAGCATTCATGCATAGTAGTGTTGAAAACAAATCTAATGAAATCTTGGTTGATCAAGTTATTTGTGGCAGTGTTTTCATCTATGCTCTTTAGGCTCTATAGTGTAACATCCTTTGTGATGAATATCATTGGTGTGTGATAGTAGATTTGTGGAAAATGAACTATATTTCTTTATACTTTTCTTACTAGTAGTTTGAGTGCTTGATGATGCCAGTATTTTCTATATCATAATGCTCTAACAATCTTGTACTGACTTTCTCAATTGAGAGATTTAATGACAGTATTTACAAATCTAGATACAAATGATTCTAATGATCATGTTGTGTTATGATTATAATATTCACCTTCTCATATGGAGGGGTATGGAGTCAAGGGTACAGTGGTCTTGAGATAGTGTTTTTTGGTGAGTAGTAAGCTTGGTGCATCTAGACCAACTTGACAAGGTTGTGTATGATAATAGGTTATAGTGTGATGAAAAGGGAGGCTCTCCATTTCAAAACTGATTACAAAACCACACTAAATGCAATGCAATAAGGATGAAAATACATAAAAAAGTACAAAAATGAAAGAGAAATATGCAACTTTATTTCATTCAAATATGCAAATGGTTTACATCAAAATGAAGATCATGGGCTCCTCTTCAATCCTACATGCAACACCTGCAAAAAATATGTCTTCAATAATCTAGCAACATCTAGGTATGAAAACTTCACTTCTCCAAGCTCCCCTCTCCAAATGAAAAGGCATTAATAAATAGAGAAAGTACATGGAGAAAACAATTCATGGTTTCACAAAACAACCTTCTAGAACCATCTTGAAAATCCCATACCCAACTTGGGGAGTTACAAAATCTGCAAATAGAAATAGAATCCAATGCATTCCATCCTTCACATGGGTGCCTAAACCTTTTCCAATCAGATTTGGGTGGTTATGGCATCTTACAGCCTCTTACAAATTCCTTACAGCTTGTTGGTTACAACTTTGCATGCAAATATGTGCAAGATTCTTTGCAGCCCACCTTATGAAAATTTATGACAAATATACATGAAAGACATGCCAAAATCACTAAAACACACAAAAAAAATTCCTCATCCTAAAGTGGACACCCAAATGGAATATTCCTCCACTAGATGCTTTTATGCTTAACTGATACCTATTACCCATCAAATTTATAGTTACATTTTCACACCAAGGGAATTTACATTGTTGCAAATTAAAATATTATTCTCCTAACCCCTAAGCCCTTATTGAAAATGAAAAAAATAAAATAACAATATTTTTGGTGATGTGAGATTGCTAGTACCCATAGATGCTCCTACATCACAGTGCTTTTTACATTTTTTTCTCTCAATTACAGTCTAGGAGACAATGCACTTTGGAAGACTAGACTCTCAAACTACTTGATGATGATATTTGGTGAATTTATTAAACAAGATTTGGTTTTTCCAATGATAAAAGTTTTCTTTAAAGGACTACATCATCTTTTTTTCCCATATATTTAGTGGTGGTTTGTGGTTTTGGTTTGATAATGCTCCAAGAGTTTCATACACTTGGGCTATAGTCTATAAAATACCATGAAGTGTAATGAGTTATGGTTTGCAGTCACTGTGCTATAACAGTTATGATGATAGTGACTTTAGAAGACATTTGTTTCATAGTGTTGCTGCATGAAATGTCAAAGTTTTTGGCTACCTTGATTTAAGTTTTGGTAGTGTTTGGTTTTTGGATATCTTTCTTTTAATAGTGCACAACCTATAATTCAACATATGTGGTACAGTGGTCTTTAGTGCAGGATAGTTGCTAAGAATAGTGGATATTTTCTCTATGACAAAGCAAAATTGTAGTGAATTATATGGCAATGCTAGGGTGCAGTGCAAAGTGAACAATAAGTTATAATTGTGTTTCTACAAAATTGAATATTATCTCTTAAAAGTTCTCTTCTTGACAATGGAGCAATTTTTTGTCTTATAGTTCTATGTCTTGATGCATTTATGCTTGGGATTGTGTATCTATGCTGGTGGTTGTGTACTCTTGTTGATGATAATGGCTCTTCATTGGAATAATGGTTCTATAGTGAGATATGATAATGCTGTTAAAAAGATGTTTGTTGGTGCTTTCAATGAGACAGTCATTCTTATGCTTAGGGCAGTTATTGTTTTGTCATTGTACATGCCATTACTTTATCTTCATTGGGGGAGTGATTTCTTGATGATATTGGTTTCTTTTTCATTACTATCAAAGGGGGAGAAGAGCAATCAAAGACAAGGTGCATTTTGGTTCGACATCAATACCAAAGGGGGAGTTTGTTGGCAATGTAATTTTTTGTCATTGATGTCAAAGGTGTTTTGTTGATGTTTGGTAGCAAATGTTATTATAGTCAAAGGTATTGCTTGGTGGTTACATCATGAAAAGATAATTTTTTATTAAAACTAAACATTAGTTTCTTAATAATATTAACTTAATTTTTATATTAACCAGAAAAATATTCAAAATACAATGAATACAATTTGAAGAATGTGAATTATTTGTTATGTAATTTTTTATATATAATATATTTAAAAGAATAGTTTTAAAATGTTTTGAATGTATTCAATTATTGAAATATGTAATTTTATAATTTATATTAAATACATTCAATTGTTAAATATGATTTTTTATAAAAATTAAGCTTACATTTGATTCTTATATGTAACACCCCACCATGTTACATACATACACATCATCTATCTAGTCTTTTGGGGTAACATGGCTGCATTACATTGTGAAAATTTCTAACATAATACAGTTCCCATAATGATGATTAACTAATCACAAGTATTCATATTTACAACCATGGTATAGAATAAATATACAATGTACATGTTGATCATCAAAGCTTGTGCCTCTCTGACAGTCTTATGGAAAATTCAGTGAGTGGGGGACCAACTTGCGCCTCACTAAATACCTCTGAGATTTTTATAGAAAGTCAACTCTTCTTTGGGGATTTGAAGAAAAGGGTAGAAGGAAATGTAAATATAAAAAATGAAAATGGTGATGCACCAACACTTTTACAACATTTCAAACCCAACTATTCCTATGATTAATAAAATTAGACACAGAATTCCACAACCCTTCATTATTGGAAAGAGAATGAACAACAAAGGATAACAACAAGCATAGTGTAGACTTTCAAATCTTTCCACAAGTAGTCTTCATTAAGGTCTGATCAAACATAAATATTTCTAAGGGGTAACAGAAAAAAAATCAAAAATTACATGAACTCTTCCTCTTGATACAACATAATATAATAAAACAACCCTTCAAAAAAACAAAGAACTCCAATGACATAATTCAATTTTCGTAAGTTACTATTCTACCATTAGAGAATAAAACATGGTAATCAACTACTTAAACTATTCAAATTCACCTTGAAAGACACCATGTTTCATTCAAAACAATAATATAAAGAAATAAAGCTTGAAAATGGCCATACATGCACAATATCAACACTTTTTCCTCAATAGTTCATACTTTAAATATCAAATGAACTTTGAAACAAAGGTCGGATGCCAATCCAACAATAGTTTAAACCTTAAGATATAACATGCCAAAGATAAGTAGTTCTGTAATTATGCTTTTGAACTACTTATCAATAATTATATATCCTAAGAAAACTAAAGAAACTTTACCTTAGCTAAGGAAACTGAAACTTGGAATCCAACCCCTCATTATATCATTGCCTCTCTTATATAGCTGTAGAAAGAAGAAAACACTGCCTCAACATAAAATTCAATACTACCAGGTGTCAACACTTGATAGTACACGATCCAATCGTAGATCCTTGGTTAGGTCACAACAATATTTTCTCATCAATTCTCAACTATCGAATTAATTCTTTTCAGATATTTAGCAAATATAGAGGCCTGTAAATGATCAAATCCTAGAAAAATAGCCTAGAAAAAAGGTCTAGTTGACTAATCACATCACCCAAAAGCACTGAATCAAAGCATCCATCCTGAAAACCAAGAAAGGAAAAATGCTAGCAAGCTCTGACAAACTCCCAGAAGATATCGCTTCATAGGAAGCACAATCCGCCTATAGTGAAAGAGGTGACATGTCAAAAAGGAAGAAACTTTCAAGCTCATGAATATAGATCCTTAGAAAATCTTTGACTAACTGACATGTGTCCATAACTCTCTCCTAAAAGGAAGAAAAAAGATGAAAGCTATGCAACCACCACATGGCACATTGCACACCTTTTTGATAACTCTAATTGAGCATGGGCACCCCCAAAACTAAAAACATTATACAAGTTGAAAATAAAAACAATTAAGGAAAAAATGCTTCACAGTTCTAGTGACTCATAGGGGGTCTTTGCTCATAGAGGCACGAACCTAGGCCTCTGGTTCATGGAGTTTGAAAAAAGTAGAATGCTACACCTCCCAATATACATCAGTTGGTAGAACAAGAGTTCAAATCTACCTCTATGCTTTCTCTAGATCGAAAAGCTCTTTAAAAGAGACAAATCCCCATCTGGAAGAAACTACTCCCAGGTGATAATAGAGTCGAGAAAAAGGATAAATCTCATGCTCAACATCATCAGCCATGGGCATTGCACTTAAACCCAGGAGTTCTACAAAGGTCTAGATCTTATTTCAGATTGCATCCATGACCTTCTCAACTATTAGCACATCTTCATTTGGTGAAAGAAGAGGAGGCAGTCCATAAGTAACCAAGATGTCAAAGTCCTTCTTGATCTCAACGACCCACTTATTCAACACTATCTAGAACTCTTTACATTTTTCTACAACCTTGTGACAGTTGATGATCTCATTAGCTTTGATGGAAGTGACTTTCCAATCAGGAATCCCCAATCTTACTAGGGCCTTGTCAGTGGTGATGCACAACTTAGAAATAAAGTTGTGGGATTTTTCCACTCTGAGTGAGCATTTTTGCATAAAGTGATCAGCCATCGAGCTAACCTTACCATTCAATTCCTGAACATCTCTTAAGAATTGTAGAGCGGGCCCGAGAATGGTAATACTAGCTACGATCCACTCCCAATGTGTGGATATCAACTTTTTCATTATCAGGAGGGCTCCAAATCCTCATACAGTGGCTAGCTCTTGGTTAAATTGAGCCTCTCTTGACTTTGTGCTTTCCTCCATTTTACTTTTCTCCCAAAGGGAATTTGTCAATTCTGAAATCAACCTTCCAATTTGTTGTTTTGACTCTTCTGCTTCCACCTAGGGCTTCTGAAGATTGTTAAAAGTTTGGGATCAGGCATCATTCAACTCTCTTTTCAAATTTTCAACTTCAACATGAAGTTGAACCTATTCACTTTGTTCACTCTAAGCCTCCACAAGCAACTTAGACAAGTCTCCTTGTTGGCCTTGAATTTTACTTATATGGGTCACTTTAGCTTCTTTGGCTCAGATCTCATTTTGTAGTCTACTTACTATTTCCTTTACATTTCCCAACTCTACCTTGTGCTTCTTCAATTTCCTATATAACCTCTCATAGTCAGCATACACTACCTTCTGAGTGGCTTTGGCTAAGACCACTTTGTCGTGCGGGAATTTTTTGTTCAAGTCCAAGCCCACAACATGAATGTCATAATCCTCCATCTACATTTTCTTGTTAGGCTTGGAAACGAGTGGCTTCATGGTAGTGACAAGTAGAGATTTCCACTCTTCATTGAAGCAAGCTTCAATCTTCTTGGTAGCAGGCATCTTACCATTCTCTAACAATATTTTATGCTTTCTAGCCTATTGGGCCTACTTGGTAGCATCAAAATGACCTTGAAGAGTTTGAGGTACATCGACACTCTATGCTACAATGGAAGCACTAGGAGGTAGTTCAAAAAGGGTGATGGAAGGGGAAACTTCAAATGTGTGAGCATGAGGGGACACAAAAGGCAGCGTTATCATGGAAAAGGGTGGGACACCAAATAGAACAAGGGAAAAAATAGTAGGGGTGAACATAGAAATAGGTTGATGGAAAGGTGCTTTCCTAGAAGTAGATGGGCCTAGATTGACAGGTAAAGTGGTGGTTCCAGTCATTTCAATGGGGGTCCTTGATAGGCCGATTAAAGAGATAATAGTGGCCACAGTGGATGATGCCCCTTCGACATGTAGGGTAGCTTCAATAGATTCATTAAAATTGGCAGGGGGACCATTCATGATAACTAGCTCAGGGTCCAAGGATAGAGGATTCTTTTCCATGGGAGGAGGTAGGGGATTGACCAAAGATGTAGAAATAGGAAGAAGAGGGGGAGAAAAACTTACTTGAACCGCAGTGGTCAAATTTTTTTGTAGGATGGACTCTACTTCTTCTTATCAGACCAGCACGTCAGGGGTACCTAGGTCTTAGACCCTCCTTTTTGCATGACTGGAACTGGCATGTCCCAATCCTCTAGTAATTCCACTTATCACAAATGAGGACCAAGCCCAAGACTACCAGTAAATTTGTGATCTCATCCTTGGCCTTCCACTTATTTAGCATTACCTGTCTTAACAATTATGAGGGGGAGCAGGTAAATCTTTGTTTTGTTCCTTTCGGCACCATAAATCCTCTCAATGACAGTCACCTGATGGCATGCATCCAACGCAAAGACCCTGTTTATTATAAATTTTGGGAGTTAGAAAGGCTCCCCAAGAAAACCATAGAATTTGATAAATGTGAAATCCTTGCCTAGGAAACAATCCAATGGGGTTGGCAGATATTTTATCCATTCAATGACCTCTTGAGAGAAACGGCCAATAGAGTGAGGAAAAAATCTTGGAGCATTGGACTTAGAAAGTTATCTACAAACCAATAATAATCCCCTACCCTCAAAAGCACATGGGTCCATATAGAAACTGGCTGAAGAAAACCCCTTTCATCTATCCTAGACACTAGTACATTCCTTACCAACGACTCAAAATTATGATGCAAAAGCAAATGAGCCAAGATAGAAGAATACCTAAATTTAGACTTAGTAATGTAATTCTTCATTTGTTCCTTCATGTTCCTAGCTATCACCTCAGAAAAATCATAGTACCTCTGGCTTCTTTCCCTTTGAGTGTGAAAGCTAGGCCGAACTAGAAAGGATTGACCTCCTCATCATTATCAAGGCTGAAAACCCAGGAGAGCATTGAGAACACGGATTGAGTGTCCTTGAATTTCTTGCGTGAAAGAGGAAACATAAGGTGACGTCTCTCTGGCCTTTCCTTTGTCTCGTCCTCATAAAAAAATGTTTTCTTGATTATGTCCTCCCCTAAGGCATCCATCTTCTCTTCATCAAAAAGTTTAGCACCCCAGGTCATAGGAATACACAACATATCATGTATGGCCTTGACAAAAATGGTAACCTTAACCCCATGACCCTCAATGGCTTCTATCTTTTTGTTAAACTTTTTTGCACATGCATCGATCAACTCCAAACACTGATGTACAATAGGAAACATACATAAACTATCATAGGCCACTATTCTAGAGCCAAAACACAAAACTTTCTAATAGTTCATGCTCCACCATTTGTTGAAACCACCTTCCCTAATGATTTTAGGGTTAGCTGACAACTTAGGGTTGAAAACATTGTTGGTGATGTCTTGCACCACCTCTCTTTGGATACATTTATTAGGTAGCACCTTTTTACAGTACTCAAATGGTTGCTCCTCTACTGTTGGGGCATTGGTGAAGGAGTTGCACCCAAAAATATCGGTGTAACCAAGCCTTTTGCTTGAAACTACAACTTTTCTACCAGAGGTTGATGCTTCTACCATGGCTATAAGAGAAAGTTGTAGAAAGCTTCTCTACTGACAATGGCCACTTACCTTTCACTTCTTTAGAGATATCTAATTTTGAGTGCAATTAATTCTCTTACTCGTACATGTAGTTAAGACTACGTCGTTACCACTAGTCCATTATATGCTCCCATCGAGGTGATACATGTGGATTGGAGATCCATATCCCTCGGGAATGCCAAAAATACTACAAGAATGGAATTAGTACATTCTCCCTACCGTCTTTTTATCAAATAAACTCATTGCATCGAAAAGCATGTTTTTCGCTATGCAAAATGTGCTAAGGTGATGTAAGGTACTCTTGAAAAGATATGCTCATTAATTTGTTAGACTTTTAGCATGTTAATCCATATCTTTTCTCATTAGTAAACTAGTTGGTGTTGATTATGGGAAAGGACACATGTCAACAATTGACATACAAGAGCATTTAATCTTAATGCCCAAATTTATTTCTCAAAGCATTTTGTTAGATTCGTCATACGATTTATTTACCCTCCATTTTACCTTGATATTTTCCCATTGTCGTCCAGCCAAAAATAGACCCTCCATTGGTTGAGTTCACTGGCTCACTTTTCTATATATAGCTATGCCACCTTTTGCAACATTCATTCGAAAAAATATAGTCTCTTAAGTTTAGTAAGCTTGTTGTTGTCTTTCAATGCACCATAATTCGTTGCTTTCTTAGAATGTCTATTGGCTTAGGTACTCCTATACCTTTCCTCCCATGGAGGCCACAATAATGTTTTGTGGAAGAGGTTACCAGTTACTGAATCAAGTACCTGGTGAAGAAATGTGACTGCCTTGTCATGGTTGTGTTCAAGTGGGTAGTCGGCCTGAACTTCGTTAAATATGAAAACTAGCTCCAGAGCAACTGCAACATCCTATCCCACTTTGTGGCCTCGTTGTTGGACCTGAATGTGTCCAAGCCCATGATAATTGAGCTATGCCACTAGATGTTCGACACTTCACTGATGGAAGGGCTTGTCAAGGTAGTGCAAGAGGCTATCACTAGCATTGGTATCCCAAGTGCCATGGATCTTTGTAGGCACATGGACTTTGGGATAGACATACCTTGGTTGCTCTTCCTTTCTAACTTCCACACCATGGACCTTGAGATGCACCGTTACTCTTCTCAGCCAGTGGCCACTTTTATGTTGCAAGAATATAGAGTGGAGTGGGTTTTAGGACTTGCCTAGAGGAAGCACTTAAAATTCTTGGTGCAGAGTCATGACAAATGGACCCTAGATCTACACTACATGTAGTCCACATGTGTTGTGTTCAACCCTTTTTGCACCCATCAGATAAGAAGAAGAAGAAGAAGAAGAAGAACCCAATAACAAGCCCTTTTTGCTTCATCGACAATGGATGGAGGCTTTACTTTATTGTTTTTGCACATTGCCTCCTTTTTGGCTTCTTTTTATTTTGCTACTCTTTTGGGTCTGCTCAAGAAAGCCTCATGTTTAAATCTGAGCCTCGAGCCTTGCATTATATTGTAAGTTTATTGATGAATATAATATAATACAACTTTTTTTTTCCTTAGTGTTGTTCTTAGATGGATTATTCTCAAAATTTAGAACGTATTTACAAATTTTTTACATATGGAACATAACTATTAAAAATTTGAAATAACTATGTATTTTAATGGAATAACTTCAAAAAAAAAAATTTCACTAGTATATCTAAAGCGTCTCCTTCCATATCTTTAAGTTTGTATGCATTCTTCTCCTTGCACATGCTAATTCAAAAGGGTCCCTTCCATAGCGCTTCAAATTTTGTATGTTTCCCTAGTTTTGAAGTATGTTCATCGTACTTTAGCACTAACCTCCCTTCTTTGAATTATGGGTTATAAGTCTTTTTTTCGAACTACTACTTTACTATTTGTTGATGGTTTATCATGGCATCATAGGTTTTTTCTCTATCTTCTTCTAGCTTGAGGAGTTTTGCTAGTTGTACTTCCATTTTGCTTCTTTCTTCAATTTCCAGGGCTTTTAGTAGTTGTAAGGCTGGAATCTCTATTGAGATAGGTAACACTACCTCTTTTCCATACACCAGTTCATAAGAGGAAGTCTTTAGAATTTTCTTAGGAGTAATCTGGTCTGGCCACGGAGCAGCTCACAGATGTTTGTGCTAATCCCTTTGTTGTTCTAGCCCAATGCACTTGATTAACCTAATTAGGTTATTGTTGGTTGGTTCTACTAACCCATTCCCTTGTGGGTAGTAATTTGATGAAATTTTAAGGAAAATATCATGTTTGATAGAAAAATATGACATTCTTGATCCTATAAAAGCTCGGGCATTATCTGATATGATGGTCTTGGGTGGGCCAAATCTGGCTAATAGCTCTTCAAGAAAATTGACAATTTCTCCTTATGCATGGCATCTTTTAGGGCTATGGCCTCTGTCCACCTCATGAAGTAGTCAGTTGCTATGAGGATCCACTTGTTTCTAGTACTAGAAATAGGATTTATCATTCTGATAAAATCCAGACCCCATTGAGCAAAGGGTTCCTCGATTACGATCAGGCTCAGGGGAAAAGTGACATTCCTTCTTTTGTTGAAGAAATACTAGCACTGGGTACATTTTTGCACTAGATGATGCACTTCAACAAATATAAAGGGCCAATAATTCTTTCTCACATGACTTTTAAGGCAGTAGTCTTGGTAGAGAAATTTCCACCCTTAGGATTGTGATGGAATTCATTAAGAACTCTTTCCACCTGTAGTTTGTCAAGACATCAGAGTAGTACACCATCACAATTCCTCTTAAATAATACATCCTCAATTAATACATACCTAGTGCCTTGAAATCAGTAGTATCACCTTTTATGGGATGAAAGGTTGGTTGGGTAGTACCCCTTTTGCATATACTACATTTGATCAACCACCCAAGACTCTTCAGAATCAAATTGGTTCAAGTAGAGTTGGTCAGTTTCTCTTTTTATTCCGTGACCTGATTCTTGTGTAGTGTATTCACACAAACCTCTTTCCTAAACCAATTTGGTTGGTCTATTGTCCACATCATATTCTAGGATCTTCATGATCCAATTTTCCCTCTTTTCTATTATCTCTCCTTCTATGATGTATTCCTGCACATTGGGATGTGCTACAATAATAGTGATCTTTTTGGCTGAAACCAAGTGTTAGAACTTCTTTAAGCTTTTAACAATGGAAAAATACTAATTTTCTACAAAATTATACCCGACTTCATAACCTTTCAAGGTCCTTGAATGGAATGCTATAGGATGCTCCCCATTTCCCTCCTCACACTTCTGGGTGATTACATATGCTATACAATGTTGGCCACTGTACACATAGAGTAGAAATTCTTTGGAAAAATATGGGTTGACCAACAATGGGGATTTGGAGAGGGATATCTTTAGTTACTCGAAAGTTAACTTGCCTTCTGGAGTCCATTTCAAAAGCAGGTTCTTCTAAGCATCAACGTGTTTGGTCTAGCAATGCCTGCAAAATTTGCTATTAATCTACTAACAAAATTGATATTCCCTAGAAAATATTGCAATCCCTTTTGGTTTACCAGCAGAGGTAATTCCAATATAGATCTGACCCTTTCATAGTCTATTTCTATTCCCTCCTTCGATACTACAAAGCCAAGGAGCTTACCTTGGGGTACTCTGAATACACATTTTTTGGGATTCAAAGAAATCCCAAACTATTGGCATCTCTGGAAGACCTTCTCTAGATGATCAAAATGATCGTCTTTTGATTTTGAAAAATATGTTAGATCATCTAGATATATGAGGATAAACAGGTTGATTAATCCCTAGAAAGAAATATCCATTTCTCGTTGAAAAGTTGCACCAGCATTGGAATGTCCGAATGACATCTTTGAGTATGCAAATTTTCCCCACTTAGTGGTAAATGTTGTCTTATGTTGGTCAACTTCCCTCACATAGAATTGATTGTATCTTGAGAAACCATCTAGTGGAGAGAACATCTGTGATCTAGCGATAGTCTACAAGATCTGCTCCATTAGTGGAAAGGGATAATGGTCTTTTAATGAGGCTTTATTAAAGTCCCAAAAATTGACACAAATTCAAATATCACCATTATTTTTTCAAACTGGAACCAAATTCGACACCCAGGTAGAATGATTGATAGGGTATATGATCTTTGATTCGACTAGCTTGGTGAGCTATTGTGCCATCAATGCTTCAACCTTTGGGTTGACTAGCCTTTGCTTCTGTCAAACTAGTTTGGCTCCTTCTGCCAAGTCAATGGTATTTTGGATTATGCATGGGTCATATCCTCTAAGATCATCATAGGTCCAGGAAATATTTGAAACATAAATCTTTTAGTCTTTTCTTGTCCCTATGAGGATTTCCCTCTCAACTTTCAACTTTCTGCCACTTCCGAGATCAAGCTCTTCACAATCCCTTGCATCCGCGGTAAACCTTTGCTTACCATTTCTTTCATCTTCACAATCAAAGAGATTTTTGAGAGAAATTAATCCTTAGGGAAGCTTATTCCCTTTCAATTAGATAACTTGATCTTTAGGGAATTCTACCCCTGGTGGTGAATAATCAAAAGTTGTCCCTAATTTTTGTTTGAAGGAAGCAATTTGGATGTCGTCATCAAAGATTTTTCAGTTCTGATTGTTGTCAAGAATTGAGGGTCAAACAATGACTTGCACTACACTTTGTTGCATCAGATTGAAGATCGGTTCAAATTGCGAGTTGACAGAAGTCATCCAATTAGTGACACTATTTTGTGATTGGGGGATAACTTGTATATTGAAAGCTTTGAAACTCTTGGTAAGATCCCAAACTTGATGTTTGTAAGATCTCATCCTTGTGTTTTTTGCACTTGCTTGTCCACAAACCTGGCTCACCACTAGCTCTGAATCTCCAAGTATTCTTCTCATACCTATCTGCTCAGCAAGAATCATCCCATGAACCAAGGCTTCATATTTGGCATCGTTGTTGGAGCATGAGAACTAGAATTGGTAAGCTTTGAGGGTTTTTGATCCTATTGAAGACACTAGTTGGACACCCACTCTAGAGCCATCTTTGCACTTGGTTCCATCAAAATATAGGGTCCATAGATGATTATCACCTAGATCATCAGATTCCTCTCAATCCTTCATTAATTTCAGAATGACCTGATCATCATAAAAAATTACATAGGTACCTAGCCTTGTTGCATGGAAGTTGCCAAATGGATTAGAGTCAATAAATTGGTTGAGTAACACCTCTTCCTTAGGAGTCCGATCACTTGTATCTTCTTCATCTTCTAAAATTTCTACACAATATCTCTCTTGTTGACAGATGGAAGTATGTGTTGCTTCAAAGCATAAGACTATGTTGTCTGCAATGTGTTCAGGATGCAAAGATTCAGATAGAATTTTAATCTTTGCACTATGCTTAGTTCTCAATATTAGGTGGAACCAGTCGAGTGCTAAGTATTTACCAAGCTTTGTAGTGAAATCTCTTGAAAGGAACATTCTAAAGACCAAGGGAATGTCTATCACTACTAATTCTTGCGTGATTGTTTGGCTTGGACATGAGAAGAGGGTTAGAGATAGATCCTTTATCTGTCCAATGGTCGAAACCTTCTTCCTATCTAGTTGCATGATTCCCTTTTCAAAGGGGCTCATACTTAAGTTTCAAGGAATTTGACACTTGTTTTGGCATGATAGTTGTGCTAGCTCCCAAATCAATCATATTATTATGAAAAATCTTATCTCCCACAATAAGTGTTAAAAATAAAGGTGTGGGCTTTGGCTTTCTTACCTCTTTCTCTTTTGCATTGCCTACATCATTTGCGTAAGCTACTGCTTTTGGAGCCTAAGGGGGTGACATAGATTATTTATCTCTACTTTGGATACACAACTAATTCGTGTCCACCTACTAGATTTGTTCTTCTTTCTTTAATGCTTCCCAAAGCAATGTCTTTTTTTTGGGGATAGATATGATGTCCCACAATGATGCATTGGTAGACACCTTCTTCAGTTGTTCCACTACATTGAGCATCCCAACTAGTTGAGTCTTAGGCTTGTATGGTTGTATTTCTCTCGGCTTTGGAAGGAAGCATTCCTCCATGACTAGGATTGGTTTCCCACTCACTTCCTTCTCTTCCAATGGTGAATTATGTGGCTGCAGAAAAAGGTCAGATGATGGGAAATGAAGCCTACTTTTCTTGTGGGGGCAGTTGACGTGGCTGAGGGGATTACAGAGATTGTTGCATGTATTCTCCTATGAGCCTTCTTTTGGAACTTGTGTTATAATCCAACTGTACTTGTGGAACACTAGTCGTCAAAGCTTTTTTATGAACACCGTATCTTCTTCTTCCATCTAGGAAAATAGAGCTTGGTCAAGCGCAATATCTAGTTCTTTTTCCAAGGACATTCCTTTCCTTTGTGCTCTAAAATGAGCATTTTCCATTTTAGTAGATTCATATTCGTTAAAATTCAGAAGCACACCCTTACTTCTTTGTTTCGCTATCCTTTGTTGCATATTCCCTCTTAGGTAATTTTGGGGCATATGGCTATCACTACACGAGAAGCACCATACATTCTTTGCTTCTGCCAAATTTTTCTGACCTGGAATTAACTCTTTACTTGGGTTGTATTTGACCATCTATAGTAGCATCGTGACTGGAACTATCTGGTTTTTAGACAATGTTTGTTGACCTCCTCCTCTAGAGGATCCTTGGTATGGATTTTGTTGATAAGATGACTTTCCTCCACCATAGGCCTGCATAGTCTACTTCAGAGGCATTTCTTGTTGTTGTTTGATAATGACCAACTCATTAGTAAAATTCCACATGAGATTCTTCATGTCGTTGATGTCTACCACAATTGAGGAAGATCCCGACGTGCTTGTTTAAGTGACAAGGTACACATACATAGACTGCGAGGCGACTGAGGTCATTTGTGTAGCGAAAGTGTTTGGAGTAACTTCTTCCTGAGAGCCATCAGTGATTTTTGTAAATACCAACATTTAAGGTCGAGGAAGAAGCTTCTTGGCATCAATTAGACTGTTCTCTACATGCATCACCACCTCATACATGTCGGGAAAGATATCCCCTCCCACAGAGGTTATCATGATTGTGATGTTTGGATTGAGATCCTTCAAATAGAACATGAAATCCATAGTGGCTTGGGGTTGAGCAGTCATGGGGATCCTTTGCCAGGTCTTATGAAACCTGGTGTTAATGTTGCTCATGGCCTCTTATGGAGCTCTCTTAATGGTAATTATTTGTTGCAGCAACAAAGAGCAATCTCCTTTCTTTGAGAAGCATTTGAATAGCTGTTCTCCAAGCTGATCCTAGAAGATGATAGAGCCCAGGGCCAAAGATTGATACCAATATTAGGCCTTTCCTTTGAGAGAGGTAGCTAACATCCTCAAGGTGATGTTCTCCTTTGATATATTATGTACCCTACATACTTCTACTATATCTTGAAGGTGTTCGAAAGCGGTTTTGAAGTGTTCTCCAAAGAATCTTGGAATAGCCTTGAGGGTGTTAGTGGGTATGGAAAGCCATACATCTAGGGGTGTGGGTGGTCGTAGTAGGCTACTGCTATCCCATCTTATGAAATTTTTAGGGGCAGGGTGAGGCACATGAGCCATAGAGAAAATATTCCTATGAATTAGGTATAAGGGTATATTCTAATTTGGAAATTTGAGCCTCCATGTGGAGTAGATATAAGCTCTAGATATTGGGCTCCTACTTATTACTCTATTTCTCCTTACAGGTGATACATAACCTAAGAGTCTTCTCCTTCAAGGTATTGAGGTAGGTAACTGAGAGTACTGGAAGTGACCTTTCGAAGATTCTCTTGTTTGGACTTTGGGCATGAAACTTCCAATTTCCTTCCTTAGCCTGGTTCAAGAAATATTTCTGACTTCTAATTAGGTGTTTGGAAAAATTATATTCCCACTGGATGTGCCAAAAAAAGAATTGTTCAACATCAAAGCTTGTGCCTCTTCAACAGTCTTATGGGAAATTCAGTGAGTGGGGGACCAACTTGCGCTTCACTAAATACCTCTGAGATTTTTATAAAAATTCGGCTCTTCTTTGGGGATTTGGAGAAAAGCGTAGAAGGAAATGTAAATATAAAACATGAAAATAATGATGTGCCAATTCTTTTACAACATTTCAAACCCAACCATTCCTATGATTGATAAAATTAGTGCTACGCCCTTAATATTAATGTACATCGGGTAATGAATAGTCAGCTTGTGGCTATCTTAAATCTCTATTAAGTCATGTTATCATTATTATATTGTTATTTAGTTGTTTAGGTCAGCCTAAGACTTATATAGGTGTGTCTAAGTCAGCCTTGGTGATATCCTAGGCATAAATAGGTATATATAGGAGGTGTGAGTCTTATTTCATCAACAAGTTGTGAAGTATGTTCTCATTAGAGATATTTGGAGGTCTTCCCCCTCAAGTGGCTTATTATTCTCAGTTATTATCAAGTATTTGCAGCATATTTCATATCATATTCTTCTATTGTGCAAGTTATTACATAACAAGTGGTATCAGAGCATGATCTTGGCACCATAGAGGCAAGGGTTTTCTCAATTCTAGAGGTGATTTTGGGAAGAGCATATCTTTCATATTTTGGTGATTTTTTTCTAATTTTTAAAGGGTTTTTGAAGAACATATTAAAGAAGCTACAATATAGATTTTTGAAGAATTGGAGCATAATTAAGTGAATTATTGTAGAATTAGGGTTTCTACATAATGTTTTTGGAATTTGCATATCTCACACATCTTGTCGAATTGGAGTCTGATTTTTATTGGGTTTTTGAAGACATGCTAAAGGAGATTACAATAAAAATTTCAAAGAATTTAAATTTAATTTTTGTGATTTATTTCAAAATTAGTGGTTACCATCATGACGGGGCAAAAAGAATGTTGTCACTCCGGGGAAGACACCTGATAAGGATGGGGTCACAATAGAGGATATTACTCCTAATGAGGAAATCAATAAGGTCAAGGAAGAAATTTCCTCAATTAAGATGGATATGTGTGACCTAAGAGGAGATATATCGGACATACAAAACATGTTAAGCAGCTACATTACTGAACCAAGAAAGGAGTTCTCAAGTGAACAAGGTGAAAATTCTATGTCAACTACCATTGACACAAGCTTTAGTACTCCTATAGGATCTAGGAATTTATTCCCAAAGGTGGATATGCGCAAGTTCGATGGAAATGATCCTCTAACATGGATAAACCAAATGGATAATTTTTTTTAAGTACACCAAATCCCAAATGGACAAAAGGTCACGATGGCTTCCCTATATCTAGAACTAGATCAATTCATTTGGTACCGTTGGCTTTGCACTCATTGAAGGAAAAAGGGGCTCACTGTCTCATGGTCAATTTTTATGGAGAAACTCCAAGCATAATATAGCAATAGCATGAAAGACAACTTCTTCAGCTAGTTGGCTAAGCTTCAACAACAAGATCAGTTAAGGATTATATTCAGCAATTCCAAAGTCTATCCTTAAGAGTGGATAAAATTACAGAGGAAAAATTGAATGATTTATTCTTAGGTGGTCTCAAGGATCACATTCAACATGAGGTACACATGTTTATCCCTAGCTCCATAAATGAGTCTTTTATCTTAGCACATAGGGTAGAGGAGAAGTATTTGATTCCTAAGAAGCAAGAGGCTAATGTGACAAGAGAGAAAGGATATTCAACACAACCTACTAGGTTGACTCCACAGTAACTTGAGGAGAAAAGAGAAAAAGGGTTGTGTTTCAATTATGATAGAAAATACAGTCGAGGAAATAAATGCAGTGAAAATAAATTGTTCTATATTGAAGGTCCAAGTGAGGAAGAAGAGGAGGAACCTATACTAGAGGATGAAAGGGAGTAAAATGAGGAATCACATGATTCTCAACCAATAATTTCTCATCATGCACTCTCAGGTTTTAGTGCTCCACAAACTCTTAAGGTGATGGGGTTCTTAAAGAAGAAGAAGGTAACAGTGTTGATAGACTCAGGTAGTACTCATAATTTCATCAACAAAAAGTTAGCTACTTGTCTAAATTGCTTTATATATCTATCTCCAAAGTTTTAGGTTTTGATTGCAGATGGTGGTATAATTAGTTGTTCAGGGAAGTGTCATAGCATTAAATTATCCATGGGATATTATCAACTTGATACCCCAATGTATGCGATATCCATGGGCGCAACAGATATTGTTTTGGGAGTACAATGCTTACTACATTGGGAACGATTGAGATGAATTTCCAAGAACTATTCATGAGATTTCAAATAGAAGGAAGGCTAGTGGAGCTAAGGGGGTTGAAGGAAAAATCCCCACAAATGGTAAGCTCTCATCAAATGCAAAAGTTTCTTAAGAAAGGAGTGGATGGATTTGTGGCCCAACTATGTTCATTAGAAGTCTCTCAATATAATGCTCCTACTCATCTAGATTTGAAAGCTATAATTGATCATCACTTAGTTGTTCTTGGATATATGCCTAAAGGGATTCCTCCTAAGAGGGATCATGATCATGCCATACAGTTATTCCCAGGGAGCCAGCCACTGAACATTAGGCCTTATAGGTATCCACATATACAAAAGAGTGAGATAGAAAAAATTGTTGAGGAGATGCTAGAGGTAGGAATTATCAGGCATAGCCAAAGTGCTTACTCCTCACCTATGGTAATGGTACGTAAGAAGGATGATAATTGGCGCATGTGTCCAGATTATAGAGTGCTCAACATGTACACCATTAAAGATAAGTTTCCTATTCCATTCATTGATGATTTTCTAGATGAATTGAATGGAGCTATGTATTTGACCAAGTTAGATCTTAGATCTAGTTATCACCAAATTCGGATTAAGGAGGAACATATTTGTAAGACAACATTTCAGACTCATGAGGTTCATTATGAATTTTTAGTGATGCCATTTGGTCTTACCAATGCACCATCTACATTCCAAAGTTTGATGAACTCCATTTTTAAGAAGTTCTTGAGAAAGTTTGTGTTAGTATTCTTTGATGAAATATTGATTTATAGCAAGACTTGGGAAGAACATTTGCAACATGTGGATCAAGCATTACAAATACTTGAAGATCATAAACTCTATGCTAAGCCATCCAAGTGTGCTTTTGGTCTTACAGAGGTGGAGTATTTGGGAAACATAGTTTCACATGGAGTAAAGGTGGACCCTAACAAAATTAAGGCTATCATGGAATGGCCTATTCCAAAAACCATTAAGAAACCGAGGGGTTTCTTGGGATTGACAGGGTACTATAGAAGATTTGTGAAGAATTATGGTCGTATAGAAACACCTCTCACCACTCTATTTAAGAAGGATTCTTTTCATTGGAATGAGTCTGCCAATACAACATTTGAGAGATTGAAGGAGGCTATGTGTAGAAATCCAGTGCTTTCCACTCCTGAATTCACCAAGGAATTCATTGTGGAATGTGATGCTTTTGGAAATGGGATAGGAGCAGTGATCATGCAAGAAGGTTGACCAATTGCTTTTGAGAGTCATCAATTAAAGGGTGAGAATCAACTAAAACCTATTTATGAGAAGGAAATTCTAGCAATCCTCCATGCAGTTAAACAATGGAGGCCTTATCTATTGGGTAGACAGTTCAAGGTTAAGACAGATCATGATAGCCAAAAATATTTTTTGGAACAAAGACTGTCTCTTAAGAGCAACAAAAATGGGTCACTAAGATGTTAGGATATGACTTTGAGATTGTATATAAGAAAGGGAAAGAAAATATTGTAGCAGATGCACTTTCAAGGAAGGATGAGAAAGATGAAGCCTTATTGTGTCCCTTTCAATATTACAAGCAAATTGGGTGGAGGAAGCCAAAGCAGAGTGGAAAAATGATGTTGCGACAATAATCTCATCCAACAATTAAAAGTGATCCTAGTAGTTCAAATAAGTTTTGTTGGAAGGGAGATACTCTTTGGTATAAAGAGCGTTTGTATCTCTCCAAGAATTCCACTCTTAAACACAATATTATCACAGAGTTGCACGAGTCTCCAGTGGGTGGTCATTCAGGATTTTTGAAGACATATCATCGAGTCAAGCA
The DNA here is from genome assembly GCA_007258455.2 of Sequoia sempervirens. Lineage (NCBI taxonomy): Eukaryota > Viridiplantae > Streptophyta > Pinopsida > Cupressales > Cupressaceae > Sequoia > Sequoia sempervirens. The sequence goes on from VDFB02105785.1 coordinate 516,361,471, forward strand.
AGATTTTTTTTGGGAAGGGCTAAAAGGTGATGTTCAAAAATTTGTGGTTGAATGTTTGGTTTCTCAAAGGAATAAAGGGGAGACAATTAAGACACCAGGTCTCTTGCAACCCTTATCTATTCCTAGCCAGTGTTGGGAAGAGGTATCCATGGACTTCATCATAGGGCTTCCCAAATATAAAGGTCATAATGTCATCATGGTGGTAGTTGATCGCCTCACTAAATATGCACATTTCATTGCATTATCACATCCTTTTATAGCAAGTGCAGTGGCAAAACCTGTTTTGGAGAATATCCAAAAGCTACATGGTACACCTAAGGTTATTGTTAGTGATCGTGATCCTATCTTTACTAGTCACTTTTGGAAAGAATTATTCTCATGTTTGGGTACTCAATTGGATCATAGCTCTTCATACCACCCTCAATCAGATGGGAAAATTGAGGTTGTTAATAAGTGTTTGGAAGGATATCTACGTTGTTTCACTTTGGAGAAATAGTCTCAATGGGTAGATTGGCTACCACTTGTAGAATGGTGGTATAACACTTCTTTTCATAGCTCATAAAAAATGTCTCCATTTTTGGCACTTTATGGATATCATCCTCCTTCCATCACATCATCAATAAAGGTGCTGCCAAGAGTTTAGGCAGTAGAAGACCACTTGCTTCATCAACAAAAAGTACTTTTAGGACTCAAGGAAAATTTAGCCATGGCACAGAATCGAATGAAACAACAGGCAGACCAAAATCATAGTGAAAGAAGTTTTGAAGTTGGGGATTGGGTCTTCTTGAGATTACAACCTTATAAGAAAATCTCACTAAAGCAACAAAAAAAGAATAATAAGTTGTCTCCAAGGTATTATGGTCCATACCAAATCATGCAAAATATCGGTAGTGTTTCCTACAAGCTAGAGTTGCCACCAACAACAAAGATACATCCAATTTTTCATGTTTCTTGTTTGAAGAAGGTCATTGGGCATAATATTCCCACTCAAAAAACACTATCAGAGCTCGATGAAGAAGGAAGAATCATTTTGGAACTAGAGTGAATTCGTCAAACACACACAAAGAAGCTAAGGAATAGAACTCTCACTGAGTATCTCATCCAATGGAAGATGCCACATGGGAGGACAAGGAGTTCATTCAAAATAATCAAAACTTGATTAGCATTGAGGACAATGCTTCTTTGAAGAAGGGAGCATGCTACGCCCTTCATATTAGTGTACATCGAGTTATGAATAGTTGGTTTGTGCCTATCTTAACTCTCTATTAAGTCATATTATCATTAGTATATTGTTATTTAGTTGTTTAGGTCGGCCTAAGACTTATATAGGTGTGTCTAAGTTGGCCTAGGTGATATCCTAGGCATAAATAGGTATATATAGGAGGTGTGAGTCTTATTTCATCATCAAGTTGTGAAGTATGTTCTCATTAGAGATATTTGGAGGTTTTCCCCCTTGAATTGACTTGTTATTCTTAGTTATTATCAAGTATTTGCAGCATATTTCATATCATATTATTCTATTGTGCAAGTTATTACATAACAACTAGACACAGAATGCCACAACCCTTCACTATTGGAAAGAGAATGAACAACAAATTCTAACAATAACCAAAATAAAATCTTTCTGCAGGCACTGTTCATTAAGGTTCGATCAAACATAAATATTTGTAAGGGGTAACAAAAAAACGTTTAGAAATTACATGAATTCTTCCTCCTAATATAGCATAATATAATAAAACAACCCTTAAAAAAATAGAGAATTCCAATGACATAATCCAATTTTTGTTAGTTACTATTCTACCATATGAGCATACAACATGGAAATCAACTACTTAAACTATTCAAATTCAACTTGCAAGACACTGTGTTTCATTCAAAATGATAATATAAAGAAAGAAAGCTTGAAAAAGGCCATACATGCACAGTCTCAACACTTTTTCCTCAATATTTCATACTTTAAATATCAAATGAACTTTGAAACAAAGGTCGAATGCCAATGCGACAATAGTTTAACCCATAAAAGATATAACATGCCAGAGATAAGTAGTTTTGTAATTATGCTTCTGAATTTAGTTCTATATCCTAATAAAACTAAAGAAACTTTTCCTTAGCTAAGGAAACTGAAACTTGGAATCCAACCCCTCATTGTGTTGTCACCTCTCTTATATAGCTACAAAAAGATGAAAATGTCGCCTCAACACAAAATTCAATACTATCAGGTGTCAATAGTTGATATCACATGATCCAATCATAGATCCTTGGTTAGGTCACAACAATCTTTCCTAATCAATTCTCAACTACCGCATTAATGTTTTTTAGATATTTAGAAAATATAGAGACCTGTAAACAATCAAATCCTAGAAAAATAGCATGGTAAAAGGGTCTAGTTGATCGATCACATCACCCAAAAGCACCAACTCAAAGCATCGATCCTGAAAGGCAAGAAAGGAAAAAGGCCAACAAGCTTAGAAAAACTTCCAAAAGATATCGCTTCATAGGAAGCACAATCCACCCGCAATGAAGAGGTGACATATCAAAAAGGTGGAAACTTTTGAGCTCATGAATATAGCTCCTTATAAAATCTCTGACGAACTAAAACGTGTCCCAAACTTTCTCCCAAAAGGAAGATGAAAGATGAAAGTTGCACAGCCACCATGTGGCGCATTGCACACCTTTCTGATAACTCTACTTGAGTGTAGGCACCCCCGAAACTGAAAACATTATACAAGCTGAAAATCAAAATGATTAAGGAAAAAATGCTTCATAGTACATACATCCATAACATTACATAAATGATAAACACCCATCTGAGAACACATGATAAAACCAAGAATAAATGCATTACATTTATTATATGAGTTTACATAATTTCAACAATTGCAATGGTACAACAGTTCTTCCCAACATAAAAGGGAAGGATAGAAAAATTACATAATACATAGCATCAATGTTGTCTCTAAATCTAGTGAAGGTCTGGGATCCCTGCAATGACACAACTCCTTGTTGCACGAACTTCGACTAGGAACCCAATGGAGTGCATAGCACATTCCACCTGACCATGTGGAACCAAAATCCCACCCCCCAATGCTAGGAGATGACAAGAAGGGCCCACAACATAAATACAATCAAGCAGACAAGGCTAACAAAACTCCACAAAAAATGCAATAATAAACATAAATAAAAATTGCTTCCAGAGGTACATGAACAACAAGGGGAAAACAACAAGTCATACAAGGTTGCTATAAGGAGGAGTGTCATCACATGGTCCTAAAATGGATTACCCTAACAACCTAGACATTGGCCCCCATCCCTGAGTTACCCTAATAGTCTAGATGTCGACCCCTGTCTATGGTTACCTTGGCAACCTCTCACTAGGTGCTAGCCCCATAGGGTGACACCTACATAATCACTTACCATTCATGAGGACAAGGTAGTGATCTTTCCAACTAGGCCTTCTCAGCCCATCCTTAGCCTATTAAAGCACTACAGGCATGGGTGAGGCATCTCATTATCTTTATTAATGTGTCAATTACCCTTTCCCCCAATTAATTATTTAGGTTGTCACCTAATTATAAAACTCCCAATGAGTTACCCTGATGCCACTTTGTGTGTCGGCCCCCATTGAGAGCCACCCTCCCTACTAACAACTAGAAGACCCAAACACATCCAATAGGTAAGTCATCTTGCACAACATACAAAATCACATGACTATCACATAAAGCAAGGAATGCACCATCTTGCACAAAACCTCCATAATAGAAAAATTTCCACCATGCAAGGCTAAAACCCATATAATATCTAGGGTGTACCCACTCACACAAAGCACCAAAAATCACAAAATCTTATACATATGTGAGGAATGAACCTTCTCGCATGAAGACCACATCATAAAGCAAAATGGTGGTGCAAGGTTAGGACCCAACCCACATGAGCTCAATACCAGAATTAAGATCAAAAGATTCACAAAGAAGTCTTTTCCTAATATCAATCCTATATGAAAATATATATGTATATATTCATACATGCATATATATATATATACAAGTATTTATATACATATATATAAATTGATGAACATATATATGACTACTTAACTTATAACTATATGTTGTCTTAATTATAAGAACTCAGTATTAAAGAGGCAACATATATTACTAAAAAATTTTATTAAAGCTATATGCATATATTCATAATTCAAAAACCAAACACAAAAAACTTACATCAAACCCATTACTACCAATTTCTAGGAAACACATAATTACATCAAATGATACAAAGAAGTATGCCAAATGATAGCATCTAAATCTACATATACCTGAATTTTGTCTCCAACATATAATCGATAACCAAATGTTGGATGGGAGGGTTGAGTACTACTCAGGAATATGCCATACAACACTAGCATCATATGCCCAAAGACAATGTGATACAAAGCACTGCAAGCCTTTCTAAACACTATCAAAATAAAATCAAACTCATAAATTAAAAGAATTGAACACTCTATATTCAATTGACCCACTGAAAAATACACATGCCTCAAATTGAGTTTAATCAAAATAGAGGGAGGAAATTGTATGACTTATGCTAGAAGCAAGGAGAAACATATTTAAGGGCTCAATGAATACAAGTATGCCAATTGACAAGCATGCAAAATGTGGAAGCACAAAATTTCATTTGAGTTTCATTGTTGGGAAATGGGTTAGAATATTTCCCAATCGAAAGGATATTAAAATTGACTACAATACCATATCCTACTCTACTAACCACAAAAAGGGAAGACATGTCTAGTACTGAAAGGCTACAAGAATAGAATATGCTTAAATATTTGCATATATACCAAGCTCTATACCTACTGAAGGATCGAACCATACACTAATACAAGGAAGCTTAACTATATAAAAGCATGTAAATAGCGAATAACATGCAACTACCATAAAAAGCAGCAATAATATATTGAATAAAATTGATTCTCCTACTAAACCATTGACTAGGAAATATGCAACATTGGTTGCTTGAATAAATCAAAACTCTTACTATAACCAAAGGCATTGAATGTAACAAATCTAGAGATTAAGGTGAAGGTGTATAAATGTATTCTACAGGATGATTGACTAGGAACTAACCCATATTGGATGCTTAGAGATAAATAAGAATCAACACAAAAAATAAATCAAACCATATGGTCTGCATATGAAGGACACCCATGAACATGAGGAGATTATTGGTGATGCTAACTGAAACAATCTGTAAGGAAAAACTCGAGCTACAGTGACATACTCTGTATGAGATAACTCGAAGAATGAAGGGACATAGTAATGAATGTATGTCACCACTAAGGAAAAATAAATGGTAACTATCTCTTACCAAGAAGGCATCAATAATGTTGATATTGAAAAAATTGCATACTAATGATTTCTAAAGACAATAAGAAGAGAAGGAACAAAAAGTAGTTATCCTCTTTCAACAACAATTTTGCTAGGTAGAAGGTATGAGATCGCAAGATATCGATTGGAAATGCATATTATCAAATTCCCACAAACCAAAAGAAAACTCAAGCATAACATTAAGGCACGCTTCTCATTTAACCTGACAATCAACTACAATTGTATCGACAACACAGAGGGAAAGGGGACACAAAAGCTAAGGAAGAATAAGCCCTTAGAGATTTTCATATAGATAGGAAATGGATAGGAATAACCGCACCCAAATATAACATGCATGCAAATATTGGGGTCATAAAGGAGGTGCAAGACTAATTACTGAAATGACCTTAAAATTTTTCAAGCAAAACATGATGGTGGAAGGAGATATTTTGAAACCCAAAATTTGACATTCAACAATGCATCCAAACACTCAAACAATAATTTTCAATGGACAAAGAAGGAAATATTTTTTTATGTTATTTGAAGACCAAAATATAGAATAACAAGACCAACCTAGATTCCTATGCTCAAAGATGGAGAATATGTGCTGAAATTATCTCTTTTGCAGCCACAATCCATTCTCCAATACAATTTTCAATGTTCCCAAAACCTTTTTTTTATAAAAGAAAATAATTGCAGAGCAAAATTTCTTGTTAAAACCAAAATAACAGTCTCCTCTTTTCATCTCTCAAAAAAATACCAATGTAAAATCCCAAAAAGAGATAAGTTTTCAAATCCAAAAATCAACAAAAATGACAAGTTTCCAACTCAAAATTAAACTTAGAGTCATGCATTTGCACACACTCTTTTTCCATCTTTTTATTTGATTTTACAACTTGTTAGAAAATCTATTTCAAATTAATTATTCTATTTTAGAATTATATATTTTTCCCAAGTGTAATGGCCTGCTACACAACCCCAAAGGAAACAAATACATCAAACATTTATGACACAATTTTTTTTTTTGTAAAAAACATGCAACATATTATTAGCATTCATCACTTGAAATGATATGATACATGTACAACATATAACAAGTCCCTTGGGGTTACATGACTACTTTAATTTTTGTATCAAAATCTTTACATTACATGAAAGATACCAGTATCCATAAGATAACAATAGGATCATGGACAATACATAAATAACATGAAGATACATTACTTAATGATGCAATGTTGCATCCCAAAATGAATGGGAAAAGTACAATATCATGGGATGGTACAATTAAAATGAATGAGTACAAGCTTCAAATCTAGATCCATCTCAGGTACACCTCTGGTCACAACAACTAGTACATATTTGTACAACACAATCAATGGTTGGGGACCCAATGGGGTGCATAGCACATTCCACCCGACCACGTGGACCCGAACGCCCACCCCCATTCTAGGAGATGACAAGAAAGACTCCCAATGAAAACCATCAAAAAAACAAGGATTACAAGACTCCACATCAAGAACATCAATATCAAAAGAAATCATCCAACACAAAATCATTTGAAACAAGAAACAAGACAACATAACAAGAGCATCAATAAAAACATGACAACATCCACTTCCAGAGGCTCAAGAATAATAAGAAGGGAACAACGTACAAGGTTATTAAAGGGTGGAGTATCATCACATAGCTAAACACGGGTTACCTTGGCGTAACCTTCCTCAGTTGCCGACCCCATCTTGGGTCATCCTGGTAACCTCTACTAGCCGTTAGACACCCATGCTCACTATGCGGGATAAACATACCTTGCAAAATTACTATGCAGAGGCAAGGCAGTTGACCTTGCCATTCCAGGCCTTCCCACTCATCCCAAGCCTAAATGAGAACTTGGGCCCATGAGTGAGGCAACATTACCTGAATTAATATGTGGAACTACCCAAACCCCCTAATTAATTAATTAAGCTATCACTTGATTAAACTCACAATGGGTTACCCTAGACCAACCACTTTGGGCATTGAACCCCCATTGAGAGCCACTCCCCCAACTAACAACATTTTCCCAAAACCACAAATGGACAAGCCAACCTGCACAGACTATTGAGTCCAAACAAATAACCACAAAATACGAGGCATACAACACCTCCCACAAGTTTTCCATTATAAAACCATAGCACTAACCTCTTGAAGACTAAATCACTAACAAAGTAGTTTCCCCATGGCAACATCAACAATATCTCAAAAGACTATAGTCAAACCACAATTTACAAATCAACAAGTGATGACATCACAATGAGATCTTCAATTCAAGCAAATCCAACATAATCAACTCACAAAATCAAAATCTTCCCAAGATCCAAATGGCTCAAATGGACTTCCTCCCATAAAAGAATAACTCAAAACCATTGCAATGCCAAAATCCACCACAATAGCCAACGACAAAGTCAACCAACAATACATCAAGATTATACATCAACAAGCAATAACAATTCAACCGTGAACTCAACCATAACCTTGTCATGATTGCTCATTTCACATAAAAAATTCATGGGCATAGACATAAATGTAAAAGTATCATTTACCTATTTACTAAGTAATTCACAAAGACTAATCCATTAAACAATCAAGATTATAATTAACCTACAAAAAGATATCATACTTTGTTTATTTAATTAAAGCCAACAATTTAATGATAAGATAAATTACTATCTTTATATTTCAATAAGAAATTAGAAATAAAAATAAAACAAATCTTTGAATGATTTAATGTTTTTAAAAATTGGAAACAATCATCCAAAACCCATTATCATACAAATGTTTGTATATAAATATAAATAGGAGAAATAATAAATAATCAACTATATTTTATTTTTCTATAAATCTTCACTTAAACAACTATCCTAAGCCTAATGAGTATTTAGTTATTTACCTAATATATTTTCTATAATGATCTTATAACAAAAAAACATCAAATTTAGAAAACTTTTATATTAAGACAATATACTTTCACAATATTCAAATTCAAGAAGACATAATCATCTATAATGATACCATCTCAATACCAACTAGAACAAGGATAAACTAATTACCTATAAACTAATCTTCCATTTAAATTATGGTCTCATTACTTTCCTTGTGTCCTATAGTTAATTTTCTTTTTAATCATTTAATTATAACTAAATCAACTAATATAACTGTATACACCTAAAAATGGTCACATCACATTGTCTGGTAATTAATTAAATATTTTTAATATTTAATTAAATCTTCGAATTTCATCTATGTATAAATAAATTTAAATAATTTATTTATATTATCCATTATTTCATTTTGATTAAATAAATAAGTTTATTTAATCATTTTTTTGTATTCATTTCTTAATTAATTAAATAAACATTACGATTTATTTATATTAATTATCAATAATCTTAATTTGAATATTTTATTCAAATAAAGATTAAAATATTCCTCTCTTCTAAATATATTCTTTTAATATCAAATTCATTTATAATTAAATATTCCAAAATATTTAATTAATTCTTCTAATATTTCATATTCTTCTAAAGTCATATCATAATTAAATATTTCAAAAATATTTAATTAAATCTTCTATAGTTTTTAAAATCAAAAATCAAAATTCATTAAATGAAATTAAATAAATTTATTTATTTATTTATTTTCTCTGTTTCTGTGTAGGCTTGTTCCCGTGGGTTGAAGACAGGAATCCATCCTTCTCTCCAACCTCTCAACCTCTTCCATCTTCTTCTCAACCTCTCCATCTCTCACCTTTCAATCCTACCAGACAATCTCACAGCCGTAGATTCTTGTCAGCCGGGATTGTGCCTACAAAAATCTATAAATATGACTGCCAGGCACTCCAAATCATATAGAAGCTTTCAGTAAAATAACTATAGTCAAATAGCAAGTATTATAAATCTTTTTAGCATTCATAGAATTTCCATTTCATAGCAATAGAATCATGGAATATTGTAGTATATTCATAGCATACTTCATTTACAGCCCCTGTGCATAATCTATAGCCCCTGTTCATATCCGTTAGTATCAACAATTTCAATTAGCATACAGCATATAGAATTTCCTTTTACATAACTCGTTCTACAGGTTGCCATTCAGAGAAGCAAAGCTTACAAAAAATCTGAGAGTAGCAGCTTCGAATTCCTGGAGATAGAGGAAAATGAAACGGCTCTGAAGAAACTCTGTTTGCTTCATTTGATTTTAATTCATTTAGGTTTCTTTAGTTTAATGTTTCATTTTGTGTTTTGTTTTCATTTAGAATACTCATATAAACATTAACACATTTTTGGTGCCCACCATGGGGCTCTTGCCCCCTTTTTAATCTCTTTTTGCAGGTTTCTTTTGACAGGTTACAGACAAAAATAGCGGAATAGCGCAGGAAACATGTCTTCAAAATTTCAATACCCAGTTTAGCGCATTTAAGGTCTTTTGCAGCACCTGTGAAGTATTTTGCAGCGCCCGTGAAGTATTTTACAACGCCCATGATATGTATTGCAGCACATTTAATTAGTTTTGCAGCGCTATTAATTAGTTTTGTAGTGCCTTTAAAGTCTTTTGCAGCGCCCGTAACTTCTGTTATAGCGCAATTTCTGTAAGTTGTAATTTGTAATGTTAAAACAATTTAACTGATTCTGACGCAACCGTAGACAGTTATTAATTTATTTATTTTTAAGATAAAATGAAGCAATCCTAGGGTAGACACCTAACTTAAAATGAAGCAATCATAGGGTAGGCATTTAAGGTAAAATGAAGCAATCTTAGGATATAAATTTTACACTTTATTTTGGTCTAAAAAGAATTTTCTGTTTATGTGAAGCAATATCTTCACTTAGCTTAGAAAACCTTTATTTTTGGGCTTAAAATAAACTTTGATTGCTTTGTTTTTGGTGATAGGCCTATGCTCTCCCCTTAACTGGGTGATCAAAATGCCAAACTCACCTATTTCCATTTATGCAATTTCTTGTTTTATTAGCACCTTTTAGAAGGCCTGCCGTAGTGGGAAAAAGTACTCACCCTACGGGAACGACCTAAGTGAGAACAACTAAAGCCAAGTTTTCCAACCCACTATAATCAAATGTGGATGGTTGATGAAAATCTCATTCGACGGTAGTTTGCATTGATAACCATCCCCAAATCCTTTGTTCTAAAGGTAGGGAGATCTCTCGAGGGAGTCTATCATTTGCCGCACCGAATGAAAACCCTTACTAAGAACTTAGTGTAGTATCTTACCGAGTCAGTTTCCAAACATTATATTAATCACAGTGCAGGGGAGGGAAGAATCTACCCCAAAGATACTCACCATATAACTACCAAGGATTGTTTGCTCAGGGGATCTGGTATCCACTTCCGTCACTCTGAGTACGCACCTAGAAAAGACAAAAACACGGGCGCCCTTTCGGGGGTGACACGGCTGTGTGAGTTGACGTAGTTTTAAGATGTGGGCTATTGATTGCTATGATGACCTACTTGACAATTAAGAGTGAGTCTGTTTGAAGTGCTTATCATGTGTAAAACCTGTTAAAACAATTTTTGAACAACATTTTGATTATACACTTGATGTTTAGCATAAGACTTAAAACAACTATTTTACAAATTGTTTGATGTATTTTCAATACACTAATTCAGATAAGATCATCCAACACTCATTATCACATTGATTAATCTCATGTTACAAGATTGGAAATCCACAACGTTTGTAAAGAAATCCATTTTCAAAAGGATTAAGAAGCCAAAGAAACCCCTCAACCACAAGAAACTATTGAAGAAACAATGATTCTTGTATCAAAGCCGAAAAGTTTTACTTAAATATCAAACATTTCTTCATAGGTATCATGATTGTGTTAGAGGTCTTTCAGATGATTATGCCATAGAACCTTTGTATTCACAAGCTTACTTTCAAAGAAGAGCCCTTTCTCAAAGGCATAACCATAGTCAACGTATTTGCTTCTGTTATATTCCCCAACTTGCAATTGAATATTCTACTCGTCCAAATCAAATTTTGCAATAGAGAACTTAGAATACATTAGGCATCCATCATAAAATCCATCCTTCTACAAAACCATGATCAAAACTTCATAAAGTGCAAAATAATCCTTTTCTTAATCTTTTGCTTATATTCCCGCTAAACAGGATTTTAATTCTTTCACTTAGGGAACAACACAAGCTAAAGATTAGAAATTTTGTGTAAGTCATAGAATCTTCATTCTATCCTGACTTTCATATATATCACATAGATTGTACTATTTCACTGTTTTGATCAAAAGTGAGTAGAACTTGGAACAAAACCTATGCTTGTCTTCACGAGATCTCAAAAACAAATGGAAAAAGACGAGGGAGAAACCACTACAAGTAAAATGGGAGACCATACTGAAAAAGAAGAGGAAACGTTTAATCTTGATGAGTTAACAGAAGAAAAGCTTCAAGAAGCAGAACAAGATCCTCAATTCCATACTCTTATGGAAAAGATTTTAGAACGAAACAAAGAACGATACTTTCTTTCATTAGCTAATCAAGGAGCTAAGTTGCCTCACACTTTTGACATAGAAGGGATTAAACAAAGTCCTGAAATCCCTCCTAATGACTTTAGTGCTCTTAATCAATAGATAAAAGAATTACAAGGGCAAATAAAAGAAATGCAAGGAGGTACAACAAAGAAATATGTTTTGGAAGGCATATCTCCTTATCCATTTGATAGGAGTCTTCAAATGATCCCATTTCCAAAACATTGTGAAATCCCTAAGTATGATAGGTATAATGGAAAAACTGATCCCATTGACCATGTGAGAGATTTTCGAAACATGAGTCTAGAATTTTCCTATGACGATACCTACTTGATGCGATTATTTCCACGAAGTCTAGGTGTACAATCCATGGAGTGGCTTTCAAAAATCACTCCACCCATCAAAAATTTTGAGGAGTTAATAAATCAATTTATATCACAATACTCCTACAATATACAACACTAGATAACAATGCTTGATCTTTGTAAAGTGAAACAAAAGGTAGGAGAACCCTTCACTACGTTCTTGCAAAGGTGGAGAAGGTTATTTGCATGATATTCCCATCCTATTCCTGAAAAGGAAAAGATGGATATCTTTATCAATAGCCTTGATCAAGAATTAAGCTATAGGCTTAACCTTCATTGTCCTCATAACTTTGAAAAATTGATTGAAAACACAATCACTATTGAAGGGGCCTTAGTTAAAAGGGGAGTGATAAAACTTGATAATCCAAGTACATCAAATCAAAACAACAACGATAAAACAAGGTTTTGGAACAGAAACAAAAATGTTGTCAATGATGGCATAGTAGATGCAAATAATTTACGAACAAAACCATCTGTTTTCAATCTATCAAGTGCTCCACGAAACAATCAACAAGGAAATACAACTCAACAAGGAAACAACAATCAACAAGGACAAACCTCCAAGCAAGAAAACATGACCAATCAAAATACCAATCAAAATCGTGGTAATTTCAATAATAATCTTGGCAATACCCAAACATCAAATCCATCCAGACCTACATTCTTTTCAAATTGACAGAATTTTACCGCTTTGGGCCAATCTCTTGAGTCTGCTCTCAAGGAGCTTCTTGATAATAAGGTTATCACCTTACCTCCGCAAAGAGATTATGAGCCACGAGTCAAACCCCCATCATGGAATGACTCGTATTATTGCAATTATCATTGATGTAAGGGTCATAGAACAAACAATTGCCAAGCTTTGAAAAATCTAGTACAAGATTTAATTGACAATGGTACCATTACAATTGAGGGACATCATACCAATGACGATCATCAAGCATTCAAAGATCCTTTACCAAACTATCAAAAGGGGGAAACATTAGATACCAAAGACAAAAGTATACACAATGTTGAAGACAATATAATCTGTCACATCTATGCTGATGATCAACGAATTAATGTTATCAAAATCAAGGGAAAACAAGAATATCAACAGGTTAATGTAACAACAAGAGGTCAAGCAAAAGTTGTTCTAAAAGGAAGTTCATCTAAAACAACTATTTCTTCTCCAAGTCAGTATAATCTGGTTGATCAATTGAGAAAAACATCAGCTCAAATTTCCATCCTTGAACTTCTTAAAATATCCCCCATACACAAGAATATTTTAGAAGAAGCTCTTGTAAACACAACTGTTGATACTGATCTAGATGTAAACAGATTTCAAGCCATGGTGGGACATTTGTCTTCCCCACTTGTCTTTCATTTTCCGATAAAGATGATGCTTCCACGACACATCCACATAATTCCTCACTCTATCTTGAAGTCATGATCCATAAACATCGAATTAGACGTGTCTTAATAGATGGAGGAGCCGGTTTAAACATTTGTACTTTAAAGTTAATAAATGCCTTAGGAATATCAGAAAATGAAATTGATCCACGAAGGAAGATAACTATCAAGGCATATGATGATGAAGAAAGAGCTTCTAAAGGATTAATATTGCTACCTATCAGAGTGGGACCTGTTGTGAAGAATACATTTTGTCAAGTTCTAGATCGAGATCTTTCTTATAACATACTTTTGGGTCATCCGTGGATTCATGATATGCAAGCAGTACCATCAACGTATCATCAATGTATCAAGTTTCCATATGATGGACAAGAAATAACTATACAAGCTGATTACAATAGTACCCAAACTTGTTCAAATCTTTGAGTAACTCAAGATGTCTTTGTGCCACACAATAGGGAAGCTCTTGCTGTTTCTTCTTCCAATCTACAAGTCCAATTGCAAGAATTGACAAAGAATCTTGATACTAAGCTGAAGTTCAAAGACAAAGGGGTAGGTGAATATTCACTATCTCTCTCTACTTTACCTCCTTCTCCGAGGTCACATGGACAACCAACCTTATCAAATCAAAAGATTACAACAGCTTCTACATCTCAAGCTTCTGTGCCAATCACAAAGTTTGATGGAAAATTCATTAGAGCTAACACTACTAAAGAAGAAGCTGAAGATAGGGACGTCCTAAATTGGCTATACAAAGATGAAGATGAATCTCTCTTGCACATTAAGTTGCCTAAAGAACAATATGGTAAGGGGTACGCTATCATGCAGAAGATGGGCTATGAAGGAAATGGTCCTATAGGAAAAAGAAGAGAAGGAATTGTAGAACCAATTCAACCTATTTCAAAGCATTCAAGTGATAAAACAGGACTCGGATATGGCAAAGATAAAGAAGAATATACTTCACAGCAAACACAATCAACTCATGAAAGAGGATCAGTATTAGATAAACCGCATGAATCAGTTTTCCAATTACAGAATAGTTCAGATACTGATTCTAATGAATATGAATGGGACACTATTTATAATGATGAATTTTGGAGAGACAAACAAATTGATACCATACATAAGTATGCATATGTTCTTATCCAAGGAGAAGGCTCAAGGCCTCCACTTGATTATGTTTTACAAAGCAATCATGAATCAAGAGAGGATGAATCAGATTCTAACGAGATTGACAATCAACAGGAGAATACCATCATAGACCTTGTCAACCATGAGGATGATAACCATATCATAACTTTGACAATTCAAGACCTTACCCAACCTAATGATCCTATGCCTTTAGTTTATCCAGAACTTATTGATTGGGACATTGACGCACCTATCCATATTCCTACATTCAATAATGACGAGGACATTATAAATTTTCTTTGTTCCTCAAATGAAGAAAACAATTATTTCATTCAAGAATCTCATACTCGTGATTTTGATAAGGAGGGTGTCAAGTCTCTTAGCTGCAAAATAAATGAAATAAAAGATGGATCTATTGGTGAAAACTAAAAAACGATAGTGATAGATCAACAAAATAGAAAAATAAAGAGCGAATCCGACAGTGAAAACCTTTCTGAGGCACTGAAGGATGAGAAACTTGACACCCTTCCCAAGTATTTTCATGAAAGATCTTCTATTTTAATTGAACCATCAGAATCAATCAACATAAGTACAACAAAACAGCCAAAAGTTTTGCAAATTGCAGCATCATTAACAGTTAAAGAAGTCCTAAAATTCATGCAATTCTTGAAGGAGAATCAAATCAACTTTGCTTGGTCATATGTCGATATGCCAGGGTTAGATCCTAATTTGATAATGCATCATTTATCTACCAAACCTGGGACAAAGCCTATAAAGCAAAAGCTCAGAAAAATGCATCCACATGTTGCATTATTGGTCAAGGAAGAATTAAAGAAGCTTTTAGATGTTGGATTCATTCGAACTATTGATTATGCAGAATGGATTTCCAACATTGTACCTATTTCAAAGCCAGATGGAAGGATCAGAGTTTGTACAGATTTTAGAGATTTAAATAAAGCTTGTCCCAAAGATGACTTTCCTTTACCCAACATAGATTTGATTGTTGATTTAACTGCTGATCATGCAATGTATTCATTAATGGATGGATTTTCAGGATACAACCAGATAAAAATTGCACTAGAAGATCAAGATAAAACAGCATTCACATGTCCTTGGGGTACATATTGTTGGAATGTAATGCCATTTGGGTTAAAGAATGCTGGAGCCACTTATCAAAGAGCAATGACAACTATTTTTCATGATATGATGCATACATTCATGGAAGATTATGTTGATGATTTACTTGCCAAATCTCACACACGGGAAGAACATTTAGAAATATTGTCAAAAATCTTTATCAAAATGGAGCAGTTCAATGTTCGATTAAATCCAAAGAAATGTGTCTTCGGCGTTACATCTGGAAAACTCCTAGGATACATTGTTTCAGAAAAAGGGTATAGAGGTTGATCCAAAAAAAGTGCAAGCTATAATGGACATGCCGCCACCATGAAATATCAGTCAACTTCGATCATTGCAAGGAAGATTACAATCCATCAGAAGGTTTATAGCTCAACTGGCAGACAAAAGCTTGCCATTCACACATTTATTGCATAAAAAATGTCTCATTCAAATGGGATGACAAATGTGAAGCAGCATTCAATCAGATCAAGCAATATCTTACGCATCCACCAGTTTTAATTCCACCTATTCCAGGAGAGCCACTCATACTCTATATTTCAGCAATAGAAGTATCTTTGGGAGCATTGCTAGCACAAGAAGATTCTACAGGTAAGGAAAGGGACATATAGTATATCAGCAGAACTTTAACAAGACATGAGTTAAATTACAGTTTCATTGAAAAAAATTGCCTTGCAGTGGTGTTTGCTTCTCAAAAGTGGTGACATTATATGTTGGCTCATACAGTTAAGATGATAATAAAGATTGATCCATTAAAATACCTATTAAGCAAAGCTACTTTAACAGGAAGACTTGCAAAATGGGTAATGATCTTAAGTGAGTTTGACATTCACTATGTAGATCGAAAAGCTATTAAAGGACAGGTCATTGCAGATCAGTTGGCTGAAGCACCTTTACAAGAGGAAAATCCAATGCACATTGAGTTTCCTGATGCAGATGTCTTCACAGCAACAATTCAGAAATCATGGACATTGTACTTTGATGGATCTTATACACAATATGGCTCGGGGGTAGGAATTCTCTTTGTTACACCTGAAGGACATACCATTTCACGATCATATCGATTGATGTTCCCTTGTACAAATAACATAGCTGAATATGAGGCATTGCTCATAGGATTAAAAATAGCATTGGAATGGCGGATTACAAAACTGCAAGTTTACGGTGATTCACAACTTGTCATTAACCAAATTAATGATGATTATCAAACCAAAGATGATAAGTTGCTACCTTACAAGAATATGGTGGATGATTACAAGCAGTATTTTGTGTTAATCAAGTTTTCACAAATATCAAGGATTGATAATAAAGCTGCGGATGCAATGGCTACCATTGCTTCCTTATTACAACTTTCAGAAGATCAAACTAAGTATGAATTCTTGGTGGAACAATTATTTTCTCCTGCTTATGATAATCCTGAAACCCAAGTCATATGTCATTTAACCGGTTCTGATTCACCTTTATATGGAAAGACTTATACCTATTTGAAAGATAATATCTTACCTTCGGATTTATCCCGCAACAAAAAATGGAATTTCATTCGCCAATCATCCCGTTATACCTTAATTGCCAATATCCTTTATCGACGTGGTCTTGATGGTACACTCCTTAGATGTCTTGAACGTGGTGAATCTGACAAAGCCTTACAAGAGGTTCATGGTGGTATTTGTGGAACCCATTCGAGTGGTTTGACCTTAGCAAAGAAACTTGTCAGAATGGGATACTATTGGCCTACCATGGAGAAGGATTCTTTTACTTTTGTCAAGAAGTGTTCTAAATGTCAGGTTCACGGGAATCTTATTCATGCACCTGCGCAAGAACTGCAATCTTTCACTCCGACATGGCCTTTTTCTCAGTGGGGACTTGATCTTGTTGGAAAAATTCACCCTTCATCGTCAAATGGGCATAAATTTATCATAACAGCTATGGAGTATTTTACAAAATGGATTGAAGCTGTTCCTTTGACAACAGTGACTGGTAAACAAATATCTTCATTTATCCTGAATTACATTATTTGTAGATATGGAATTCCTAATTCTATAATTAATGATAATGGAAGGCCTTTTAAGAATCAAGATGTGGATGAACTTTGTGAAAGATTTCACATCCAACACAGATTTTCTACACCTTACTATCCACAGGGTAATGGTCAAGCAGAAGCTTCTAATAAAACCATCTTGAAGATATTGAAGAAGATAGTAAATGACACTGGACGTGACTGGCATGTTCAACTCAACCCAGCTTTGTGGGCATACAGAACTAGTATTCGTACACCAACAGGAGCTACCCCATATGCCTTGGTCTATGGAGCAGAAGCAATCTTACCACTAGAAGTTGAAATACCTTCACTTAGGGTCTCACTTAAGGGATTGATAAGTGATGAAGATTACAAGGTTTCTCGCCTACAAGAGTTAGAATTGTTAGATGAAAGACGTCAACATGCAGCTGATCATTTGAAGGGTTATCAACAGATTATGTCTCGTAGTTACAATCATAGAGTTAAACCACGGACATTTCAAGTGGGTGACTTAGTATTGAGAGAAAATCCACGCAATCAGCAAGACAGAGAAAAGAAAGGGAAATTTGAACCTAATTGGCTTGGTCCATTTGTTGTCATTACAGCATACGGTTCTGGTGCATATCAGTTATCCACGTCAGAGGGGGACCTGTTTGAAGAATCGATCAATAGTATTCATCTGAAGAAGTTCTATGTTTAAAAAGTCCTGAAAAAATAAAAAAAAATCATAAAAAGTCCTGAAAAATAAAAAAAAAATCATAAAAAGTCCTAAAAAAAAATAAAAAAAAAATCATAAAAAGTCCTAAAAATAAAAAATAAAATCATAAAAAGTCCTGAAAAAAATAAAAATAAAAAGTCCTAAAAAAATAAAAAATAAAAATCATAAAAAGTCCTGAAAAAATCAAAAAAATCAGAAAAATCCTGAAAAAGTGCAATAAAGACAAGTAGTGAAAACCTGGCAAACAGGCGCTACTTGTGATCAAAATGGGCTCCTCCATTTATTAGTTTATGTTTTGTTTTCATTTTCGGCATCATCCATCCATATCTATCATCTGTATATATCTTTCATATCCATATCATACAAGGGAATCTTATGTTTCATCATGGCTTGATGAAATTTGTACATATCCATACTCTTTAGGTAGTGTTTACACTGGGGGCAAATGCAGAAACATAGATTGAACAAGAGAGGGGAAATAAACTTTTTGAACATTGAAAACAGACACAAAAAAACAGTTTGACAAAACACAACAAACATTGCCATATCAAATCAACCATAACATGTTTATTCAATACCAATGGAAATTGAAACGACATGATCCAAACAACTATCGAAATGAGAACATCAAATGATGATAATCAAAATTGGATGATCTTAATCTGAATAATGTTTGAAATATTTTAAGCAAGATTTAAATGGTTGTTTGATTTGTTATCATATCTCTGGAGTAATTCAATGATGTACTGAACTAGAAAAGCAAGGAAGGAGTATGATTTTTCTTTGTCTGTTGTTTGCGAGGAAATCATTAGTACTATGCAAATTGGTCACGAGACATGCTCTACTACGTATCATGGATGACATTTCAGAATTTGCATAAGAAAAGGATTAACTCTTGTTTGTTTATGCAAGCAATACTCAGGTCATCTTGGCTTAATTATACCAAGATGCTTGTATTAACTTGCTATATCAAAAATCATGAAAGCAATACTCAGGTCATCACTGGTGCTAACATACCCTTTGATGCTTGTATTAACTTTCAACATTTCAAAGCTCTATGATGATATAGAAAGCACAAATAAGCTCTCCAAATGGCAATATTGTATGGATGTCCTACATGGTTAGTATAGATTGCATTCATGTTAGAATATGCATTTTGCATTCATAAATTTTCCAAAAAACTGGTAAAGAATCAAATGGTTATATATTTCCGAAAATATGACTGAGTATATTTTGACATTCATAAAAACATCATTTCATACATTTTTCATACATATTTGCATTAGAAAATCATAAAATCAAAGCATACATCATATACATCATGCATTTATTCATCAAATAGATTTCATTTCATAAATCATGTATAAATATCATAAATCATGAAACCATCATATCATACACATCATATAGACACATCATATATCATCATAAATCATTGCTGCATTTTATATCTCACAAAAATAAATGTCAAAATGTACAAGGATGTCAACTATAAATGGTATAACATCATCAAAAATGGGATCATCTCAAGGTGTATACAAAATGTCTCAATAGAATATCATGAAAATATCATCTACAATGCACTAGGCAGTGCTATCCTCTGATGGCGCTGGTCTGGGACCTGTACCACCTGCTCCTGATGGACCTACTCCGCCTGTCCCTGGTGGCCCTCCTGGAGGTAATGGCTGTGTTACACCCCTGCTGGTAGTACGAGACCGACCATGAGTAGATTGTGACTGAGTATAACTCTCCCTCCACTCAGGTGGAACTGCATCATGATATCTAGTCCTATAAAAATTAGCCTCCCGGGTGGCTCTGGTAACCTCTCTCATCATATCACCAAGAAGGGTGCTACCTGCTACTCTCTATAGGCTATCAGCCAAAGCAACGGCCTGCTCACCTCGCTGTCTCGCTATGTCCCTCTCAGCAGTAACTGTAGTCAACTGTCCCTGCAACTGTGAAATCAAGGCCTGTGCCTGTGCTAACTGGGTCTACAAACTCTGTATTGTACTCTGTAAAGAGGAGAGCTGACCTGATACTACCGGATCTACTGAAGGAGATGGGTCAGTATGTCTCATACGTGATCCACCTCTACCACCTCTACCACCTCTCCTACCACCTCTCCTGCCACCTCTATCTCCACCCCTACCATCACCACCATCATCTCCCTCTGGGTCATCATCTCCTCCACTCTCATCATCATTACTGTCCTCTGAATCATCATCCTCTGACCCTGAGTCCCTCTGTCATTGTCTTTGTGCAATAATAGGAGCAATAGCCACATCAGGATCAAACATACGTGGTGTCGGATGCTCTAGGACATACTGAAAATACTCGGGTGTTGTCCCTGCATCAAGGACATCCACTCGGTAATCCCACATCTGTGCTCCCAAACTGGTGAACTCTGCCACCACTGTCTCATATGAAATCCATGGACCCCATACAGCAAGCTCTGGCTGTCGTCGTGCATAAATGGCTGAACCCATAGGCATACCCTGAATCCGACCAAACTGTCGACATACTCGGCAAGCAATAAATCTCTCAATGATCCATGTAGTCCGCCCAATCAAAAATCTGGAAGTACATACATATGGCATCTCTCTCGCATCCTCTGGCCATGGCTCACAATCTAAATACGGTCTCCAACATACTGTATCCAAACTATCCAATAACCGCTGCCAATGCACTAGTTTGCCCAGTCTTGGCTGAGCAATAATGTGAGCATATCTCCATTTGTATGATCGACCAGTTGGTCGCTGTCCTCGAGTCAATGGACATAAAATAGCAAAGTGCTCCCATGCCCATATCTATAATAATGAGCACCCAACAGCAAAACTCCGGCCTCTACCATATACAATATGATGTAACTCATCATATTGGTGGGCTAGCATGCATGTACCCCATGCATACCATGTCCCCTGCATCACCATACTCTCTAAAACACGACCCCATCCAATCGCAAACCCCTTCAACCTATGGTCGGGGCACAACACACCTCCAATGAATCCTACAAGTACAGATGGTAAAGGTGGATATGTATCTGTAATCTCGCCCCATGGGATAAAGTATCCAACAATCTGACCATCTCGGAAAATCCGTCTCAAAGCATCAGTGCCTCCAACCTCTCGGCTATCAAAAACAACTATCTCTCCCATCACTGGGATCCGTAGGATACGATATACGTCCTTAGGGGTCACTGTAATCTCGCCTGTCGGTAAATGAAATGTGTTGGTGTCACTATGCCACCGCTCTGCAAGTGCTGTCAATAGAGCCCTGTTGAGGCAAACCTCAGGCATATCAAGCAATGAACTCAATCCACACGCATCAATGACATCTCGATCAGACTGTAACAGATGAGGAATCAAACTCCATGTACTAGGGAATGCCTCTCATGACTACAAAACACCTAATCTCTCCTGTTGATCCATCATCAATACAAAATCAATATCAAATCATTACGAGTTATCAATCAGAACACCATATCATATCAAGCTATTTGTTTTTCATTTTCATGGAAAGCGGATAATTAACATCATGCTTATTTTTAACAACTTTAGAAATAAACATATCAATCAAATAATTTGTTTTTTGTCATCAT
Organism: Sequoia sempervirens; assembly: GCA_007258455.2. NCBI lineage: Eukaryota > Viridiplantae > Streptophyta > Pinopsida > Cupressales > Cupressaceae > Sequoia > Sequoia sempervirens. Next base: position 516,383,722 of record VDFB02105785.1, read on the forward strand.
GAAAAGCATATTTATCAGTCCTATTTTTTTTTAACAACTTTAAAAGCAAATCTATCAGCTCTTATTTGTTTTCCAACAACTTTGGAAACAAATTTATCAGATAACAACAACATATAATCAAAGGTGCTACAAAACTGCTTATGGGCGCTACAAAATTTTTCATCAGCGCTACAACATCAAAGGCGCTACAAAATTAATCATGAGCACTATAGAATTTATCAAGGGCGCTATGGAATCATATGCGCTACAAAACTAGTCAATGGCGCTACGAAATCTATCAAATGCGCTATGATATCATATGCGCTACAAAAAGGATCAATAGCGCTACAATATCTATTAAATGCGCTACAAAATCAATCGCGCTACAAAAACTATCAAATGCACTACGAAATATTTCAAGGGCGCTAAAACTCATTTTTTTACATCAAAACATTGAAAAACGTGCACAAAACAGAATTTTTTTGAAAAGCAGGAGATTTGCGGAATACATACCGGATGTCTGTAGTGCGTTGGCCGCTGATGTCCTCGGATACGCTCGAAACGGTGCTGGTGAACTGGAAGTGCCATAATTATCAACTCAGAGCTCAAAATTTACAAATTCTATTAGGTTAAAATTCAAAATTACATGGAAAATGACATTTTTAACCTATATAATGGTAAAATTGGGGCATTTTTACCACATTTTAACATAGCAGGGGAAATTTCTTCATCAAATTTTCATTTCACATCTTTCTGGATCAATCTTTCTTCAAATCATTGGTTTCAAACGATGAATCGACATCTTCAAAATCATAAAAATTGAAAAAAAACAAAAAAAAAGATAAAAAATACGCAAAAATTCAAAATATTATCGATTCATTGTTTGCGGGGGCATATACCTATTGACAAATCTGATAGTCAACATTTGGGGCAAATTTCAAAATTCTTTGAAGCAATGCGTAAAACACATCACTTCAAAGAGGGGAAAAATGTATACACCTAAAAATGGTCATATCACATTGTCTGGTAATTAATTAAATATTAATATTTAATTAAATCTTTGAATTTCATCTATGTATAAATAAATTTAAATAATTTATTTATATTATCCATTATTTCATTTTGATTAAATAAATAAGTTTATTTAATCATCTTTTTGTATTTATTTCTTAATTAATTAAATAAACATTATGATTTATTTATATTAATTATCAATAATCTTAGTTTGAATATTTTATTCAAATAAAGATTAAAATATTTCTCTCTTCTAAATATATTCTTTTAATATCAAATTCATTTATAATTAAATATTCCAAAATATTTAATTAATTCTTCTAATATTTCATATTCTTCTAAAGTCATATCATAATTAAATATTTCAAAAATATTTAATTAAATCTTCTATAGTTTTTAAAATCAAAAATCAAAAATCATTAAATGAAATTAAATAAATTTATTTATTTATTTAATTTGGGGATTATCTTCAACATCCGGGAAGCAAACGGTCAAAACAGAAAATTTAATTTTCTCTGTTTCTGTGTAGGCTTGTTCCCGTGGGTTGAAGACAGGAATCCATCCTACTCTCCAACCTCTCAACCTCTCCATCTCTCACCTTTCAATCCTACCAGACAATCTCACAGCCGTAGATTCTTGCCAGCTGGGATTGTGCCTGCAAAAATCTATAAATATGATTGCCGGGCACTTCAAATCATATAGAAGCTTTCAGTAAAATAACTATAGTCAAATAGCAAGTAGTATAAATCTTTTTAGCATTCATAGAATTTTCATTTCATAGCAATAGAATCATGGCATATTGTAGTATATTCATAGCATACTTCATTTACAGCCCCTGTGCATAATCTATAGCCCCTGTTCATATCCGTTAGTATCAGCAATTTCAATTAGCATACAACATATAGAATTTCCTTTTGCATAACTCGTTCTACAGGTTGCCATTCGGAGAAGCAGAGCTTACACAAAATCTGAGAACAACAGCTTCAAATTCCTGGAGATAGAGGAAAATGAAACGGCTCTGAAGAAACTCTGTTTGCTTCATTTGATTTTAATTCATTTAGTTTTCTTTAGTTTAATGTTTCATTTTGTGTTTTGTTTTCATTTAGAATACTCATATAAACATTAACACAATAACCATTTAAAGGTTAAGGTAACATACTCTAACTATCCTAATTCATAGTGGGTGTATAAAAAAAGTCCACTAGACACTAAGGTAATGAACCACAAATACCTTATTTGAGCTATAATATAATGCCTTCATTTCTATAACTAAATGCTATTAATGGCACTACACGCGTATAGAATAGTGATCAAAATATCAAACCCTAGTAGGGAAAATTAAAAGAGACCCAATGTACAATGTGAGAAACGAGAAGATATGAAACTGGTCACAAAAGGATTTGCAAGTGAGAAACAAAATGATAAGAATGGTTCATATAATGATTGTTTCTCAGAGTTGAATAGAGACTATATTCTGTGGAAGACTTCGAGATTAGGTTGAGGAAGGATTAGACTTCTATGATATAGGGTTTCTCCTCAAAATATTTTGTATGCATTGAAAAGGAAACTATTCAAAATATGAGCTTCAACTTCAACTGCAAGACTGAGATTTCCTGTCTGTTGATCGGTTTGGAATGGCTTTTGGAATAGATGCAAGAGGATGACTAATTCACTAGAACGGTTGGAGATCCATCTTAGGAAGAAGAAACATGCACATATAAGCATATATAAGGCGTCAAAACTTTTTCATTCCTTCTATTGAGTAATCTACAGATTGAAACAAAGGTCGATGGAGTACGGATGAGACAAAGCTCAACACATAAAAGGAATAACGAATGTAACAACCCAATTTCATATTATATACCAGCCACAATTATAAGCCAAGGAAAAATTAAACCGAAGTATATAGACTTTCAATCATCGAATATCAACAAAGAATTGTGCATATCAAACACCAAAAAAAATCATGATTAAACAGTGGAGTAAACCGCTATGATGAAGATCAAAGTAAAAGGCATTCCAAATTTTTCCCATTCCTCAAAGTGAAGAATCAATGTCAGATTAGTTAAGTTTCGAATTTCAAACGAAAGCAATTTTGGTTACAAGATTTGATGTTTCATTGAACAAGTGTTTTAGAGGTCGAAACGCTATGTCAGAGAGGGCGAAGATTCATAAATACAAGAAAATTTCATAAGATTCTTATTCTTTTAGATATAAACACCTATTCTAAAAAAAAGACACCTATTCTTTCTTCATGCATAATGTGGATCGAAGACAAAAGTACTAAGACGCAAGAATACCTAGCTCGCGGACAGAAAAAAAATGAATTAGTAACAACAATGTATAGAATTTGAACCTTTACTAAAATAACATCCATCGAATATGAAATATAAAGAAGGAATCGAATGTCAATAAGAAACAAAATAAAGTGGAATGTAGGGCACAATATGGAGCATATGCAATGACCTTCATTCCTATCACAACTACCATTTCTCCCAGTTTGGTGCAGACTCCTTGACCATAAGGTAACAAATGCCCTATATATGCAATTTCACAGGCTAAGAAGGAAACTCCAATACAGTATAACCACATATTTAAATTTCACCCATTTAAAGTAGATTGAATGCAAATAGGGCAGCAAACCATCGAATACTAATAATGAACAATGTTACCAAATATCTTATAAAACCTATAAGCCGAATTTCAATCATAATAAATTCCAGTAAAATCTACAGCTAGCACAAGCTTTTATAAACAATCATGGCCTCTAAAATACAATTATGTAAGGCTCTAGAACAATGGTGATAAATTCTCTAAATTGCACACACCAACGACACAAAGCCATCAAATTCGAGAGGAATATAGAATACCAAATTTGAAACCTCGAAGAAAAATCCCTGTAGAGTTGAGCTTGCAGATCATAAACGGATTTAATCAAATATCCTCTCATAGGACATGTTATAAAAAGGGTGACGGGCGCCAATCACCATGCATGCAAAATATGTAAGCATAGGCAAGGAAATATTTGATTTCAGACGACCTATCAATCAAGTTTTATTTTAGAATCAACAGAGATAAATCACAAAAAGAATGGAACCTTGTTGTATCACGGCTGTAGAGTTGAATCCCAAATTAGGCTCCACAATTTGCAGTTTCAACTTCTTCCCAGATTCGATAAATGCTACAGGAACCCACTGCATTCTTCATTACTCTGCTACCAACAAGAGTGTAACTTCCTTTCCAAGATAGGCCTCCACTATCTTTATTGAAAAAAAAACCATTGAGAACCAAGAAAAGTTCCTTATTAAAGCCTAAAATCGTGCCAAAGCCAAAGTATAACTGAAATTGACTTCGTATTCGATTCAACATGCAATAGTTATAATTGGTAAACAATTAAATATATTCCTTTCATGCATGTAATCCGTTCTTCCTAAAACACTCGTGTATGCATTTGATTATATCTCATCTAATCACTAATCATTTGTTTTGAATAATTCGTTTATTTTTTTTATCATCAATAGCTAAATTTATTATTAACTATTATATATCTATATATTTATTTGTTTATATTATTATATTTTGTGAACCTTTTATTTATCAATTTCAATAATTTATTTAATATGTTAATTAATCAAGAACAACAACTTTAAACAAACAATTTAAATCGAATAACCCAGTCAACAAATATACTTATTCAAAACGCCCAGAAGGTCCAATACAGAGGGGCACTACACCAAGTCTAATTTATTTTCTCACCAACATAATAATAATATTTATCTTTACTTATTTTCAGTTATTAAAACATTTAATCACATTATTAATAATCAACATACACCTAATACCTTTTCACAAACATAATTCATTTAATTATTATTTTAATTCCAAATTAATTTAAGTTACCTTATAACCAATTTAATTTAATTTAATTGATTAAACAAGGCCATTCATAATATTAAATTTACCACATAATTTCAAAATAAAATTAAACAACATAATAACGAACAACAACAAGACATCTCCAATCATCCAATCAAACTTACTCAAATGTCAAGAAAGGGTCAAAGATGGAGGGGCACTACATCCTCCCCCCAAAGCTTTGACTTACACCTGGAAGTCGCAAGGTGAAATAAAACATACAAACTTATAAGAAACATCAAATAATCAAGCAACCAAATATTAAATAGTTACCTAACCTTGACCAAGGTTGAAAAGTCAGACCTACTGACCACAGACACCAGGCAATGCAAATGAGGTGATGGACTGGATACTCATCCTCTTTGAGGATGATGGCTAGGTTGGGGTCCTTTTTTCAACTCCTATATATATATATCAAACAAAAACCACACCTTGAGAAGAAATCACAGCGTAGTAGGACGCTTGTGAATGAGTGATGCTACACCGTCCCTCTCACCAAGACCTAAAACAATGACTACATCATCAAGTAACACTAATTACATCATAAACAATCATCATATAACAATCACTAACCAGATGCACAACAAGTATAGTCATATGTCCACATGATACACATAGTCAAATTAATCCAAACACACAACTAACTCCATATATCCATCATTACATAACATCAATCAATAGTGTCATGATCATAAATTCAGATAAACTATCATCTAAACCCATTCAAAATGGTGAAACAAACATCAAAAAGGTCTCGAAGTACATAACATATCATAATAAGTATCAATGTGGTGAAAGCAACATGATAACAAGAAACATTGTTTACAAGGTAGCCATCACTTCCTATGACAATTTCAACACAAAATTGATTGGGAATCACTATCAATATCTATGATAGGCTCCACTTGATCACTATACTCAGAAGGAATGCACCTATAACCAGGGGTCAGAATGTGAACTTTCTTATTTGTTACTGGTTTGCTCTTATTGATCGCACAATTTCCCAAGCTGGTTTTGCATCTTCTTTTATAGGTAATCCAAATTTTCCTTTGCCTAGCCACCTACGGGTTATCCACCAAACTAGGGTCTAAGTGGGAAAAAACTCCTTGAGCAAGGGATGTAATTGATTCATATTTGGACATCCACCTCCCAGGTTATTCTGGGAACCCTATTGTTCCTCACATTTAGAATTGTGGGAACTTTAGTAAGATGAATTTCCCTAGTGGTTAGCTCTACGACTACCACCATTTCCTTGACCTCAACCTCAACCTTGACCCCTAGGAATCCTACACACACCACCAAGGAAAAAAGGGTCACAAAAATTAAGCGAGGGGTGATAGAAAGAAAACAACACAAGTTCAAGAGTCAAAATATGTGACAAATTTTACACCTTTTCAGAAGCAAGAAAACAAAATTTATCATTTCATAAGCACAAAATTCTAGATTTAACACACTTTCTTCACATACACCCAAAAATTCACATCACCGGGAGAAACATCACTAGATAGCACAAGGGTCCATAATGCATCCCCGATAGGCAGAATATCGCTGCATTGCATACTACACCAAGGGTCCTATCCTTTCCACTAATTTTCTACACCATAGAACACCCCTTAAGGACAAACTCAATTTGCAATGCAAGGATGACAAAAGGGTGAGAACGAAAATTCAAGAGTACAAGCAACTAGGTCATGTAATGGTCTCATATGTATCCAGAGTGCCTAGTGTATGAATCTAGGCTTTGATACCATGTTGTAATGCCCTACCATGCAAACCCCAAAGGACAACACAACATCTAACATTTATAGCATAATTTTTTTTATTAAGAAAAACTAATATGAAATGTAAGTTAATATATGACACTAATAATTGAACCATACACACACATCATCTATCTAGTCCTTTGGGGTAACATGTCTGCAGTACATTGTGAACATTTCTAACATAATCTAGTTCCCATAATGATGATTAACTAATCACAAGTATTCATCTTTACAACCATGATATAGAATAAATATATAATGTACATACATCCATAACATTACATAAATGATAAACACCCATTTGAGAACACATGATAAAACCAAGAATATATACGTTAAATTTATTATATGAGTTTACATCTTTTTAATGATTACAATGGTACAACAGTGCTTCCCAACATAAATAGGAAGGATGCAACAATTACATAATGTGAGACAAATTAAAATGGACATAATACATAGCATCAATGTTGTCTCTAAATCTGGTGAAGTTATGGGATCCCTACAATGGTACAACTCCTTGTTGCACGAGTTTTGATTGGGAACCCAATGGAGTGCATAACACATCCACCTGACCATGTGGACCCTAAGGCCCAACCCCTCATGCTAGGAGATGACAAGAAGGACCCACAACATAAATACGATCAAGCAAACAAGGCTAACAAGACTCCACAACAAATGCAACAATAAACATAAAGAACAACCACTTCTAGAGGTACATGAACAACAAGGGGAAAACAACAAGTCATACAAGGTTGCTATAGGGAAGAGTGTCATTGCATGGTCCAAACATGGGTTACCCTAATAGCCTAGATGTTGACCCCCATCCCTAAGTTACCCTGATAGTCTAGATGTCAACCCCCATCTATGGCTACCTTGACAACCTCTCACTAGGTGTTGGCCCCATAGGGTGACACATGCGGAATCACTTACCTTTTATGAGGACAAGGTAGTGATCTTGCCAACCAGGCCTTCTCAGTCCATCCTTAGCCTATGAAAGAACTACAGGCACAGGTGAGGCATCTACTTATCTTGATTAATGTGCCAATTACCCTTTCCCCCCAATTAATTATTTAGGTTGTCACTTAATTATTAAACTCCCAATGAGTTACCCTAATGCCACTTTGTGCACCAACCCCCATTGAGAGCCACTCCCCCCACTAACAACTAGAAGACCCAAACACATACGATAGGTAAGCCATCTTGCACAACATACAAAATCACATGATTATCACATAAAGTGAGGCATGCACCATCTCACACAAAACCTCCATAATAGAATAATTTCCACTGTGCAAGACTAAAACCCATATAACATCTAGGGTGTACCCATTCACACAAAGCACCAAAAATCATAAAATATTATACATATTTGAGGCATGAACCTTCTCACATGAAGAACACATCATAAAGAAAAATGGTGGTGCAAGGTTACAACCCACATGAGCTCAATACCAGAATTAAGATCAACAGATTCACAAAGAATCAACATGAAAATTGATCATAAAGAAATCTCCTTCCCCGCAACCTCTAGAAGTCTAAACAATTCACTTAACCTAATGATTCCCCAATTGAAATAATAGCAATGACATTCTCATGGAAGAACTACTAAAAAATGACATTCACAACATGACAAGTGACTCACATAAAAGCAATAATTGTAACACCCCGGCACGAGACCCTGGAGGACAACACACTAATGCATAAAATGGATTTTTTTTTTTTTAAAAAGTGCAACATTCACACAATTGCAAGAGCAACATTAACTAGTTTTCTAAACTAAGTCCTCTAAGGCCCGCGACTATACTACTCGATTCCCATTAAATAACTAGCAAGAACATAAAATCACTACATTTGATTAAAATCCATCTACAATATGAAATTACATTTAACCATCTCATTTAATTGAACAATCAATATGATACAACCATAACATGTATTCAATATAGATCAATTGAATCAATCCATTTAATTACATATACAATAACATATTTTATATAGTCCATTACACAAGAGAGTTCAACATCAGTTTACATTATACATTGATACATCTAAACAACAATGTATCCTCGTAACATGTGAGGAGAGTACATCAAAATATGATACATGATACATTAGATTTATGGTTCAATACAAGTACATGAGTAACAATCCACATGAACTGGTACAAATTCAGAAGTCTTCAATCCAAGAGAAGTCACCACAATCACGAACAAGGAGAGGGAACCCAATGGAGTACAATGCACACTCCAGCTGACCATGTGGAACCCTAAGGTCCACCCCCCATGCTAGGAGGTAACAAAGAATCTCACCATCACAATGAAAACAAGGTGACAATCAATTGAGATAGCAAGACTATAAGGGATTCCAACATGTAAAGGACTACATAACACAACACAATAGTAGCATTGCCTTTAGAGGTACTCACAAATATAAAATTGAAATACAATTCAAGAGGATGCAAGTTTGTAGCAGGGGAGAGTGTCATTGCATGGTCCTAGCATGGGTTGTCCTGACATTCTTTCTCTAGATGTCGGCCCCCATCTATGCTTGTCCTAATAGTCTCACATTCGACACTGGCCCCATAGAGTGACACATGCGGGACACATTATCCTTTGGTGGGGACAAGGAAATTGGTCTTGTTGACCAAGCCTTCTCAACCCATCCTTAGCCTAAATGAGCACTACAGGCATGGGTGAGTCATCCAATTATCTTAGTTAAGGTGAAGTTCTACCCAACCCCCTAGTTAATTAATTAGGTTATCACTTGACTGGAAAACTCCCACATGGGTTGTCCTAGATGCCACTTTGTGCACTGGCCCCAATTAAGAGCCACTCCCCCTTCTACAACTAGAAACCCAACTGAAAAAATAGGGCTACCAATATGCACAAGTCCCATATCCATATGAACATACATGAAGGAAAGGCATGAACCCTCCCACACAAAAATCAACCATGAAGCAAGTAAACAATTATGCATGGCTAAAACACCCTCAATGAAACATTTCAATTATCACATCAACCCAAATTACAAGATCATCACATATACTTGGCCTACATCATGGTTTTTCAAGCCTCGGGAAGAGTACAACATCTACCCAACACAAAGTGCCTCTTTATTTGAGCACAACGAAAGCATCACATTAATCGACAATTAACTCATAATACATATTATAAGCCACAGTTTCAACAATACAACCATTGAATATATATAGTGAAGATAATTTTTACTTCTACCTCATTAAAAGTAACTAAATTAAAGAAATTTCATTGTTCAACATCAAAGGAATTATCTAACTTCCTGATTATAAAATCTATAATTTGAAATAAATGATTTCATTCATTAATATGCACATGCACATGAATACATATATATATACATATATATGAATATCCTATAGAGCTATATATATACATACCTTCACATGCATATGTTTATATATATATTTTGAAGTAAATGGTTTTATATTTTCAACTTGTTGTTAATAGCATTTATCAAATAAAATAAATAGAAGACACACACACACACACACACACACACCTCACTGGATAACAACAGAGTTGAATGCTATACTTGCTACAATTCATATTAAACTTTGGAACTCAAACATTTTCTAAAACTATTTTATATTGATATTCTCTATCTAGCATATATAGAAACATAGATTTATACACACACATATAAATTTATATGCTAGGAAAAGAAAACAATGACTAAACTAAACTTGAGTTATCTGTTCAAGAGAGAATGATGCCTATGAAAGATTATGGCAACTATGCAAGATTATGACTAACAAAAGATATAAAATAACTTCGAATGATTACCAAGGATAAACTTGATTATCAACACATAATTTAAACACACTATAAGGAATACAAACATGGATGCCTTTGATAGATGACAACAATGAGATCAAGATTGAAATCAGAGGTAAGATTATGGGTAACTCCAAATCCTACGCATTGTTTGAATCTAACATGATTGTTGTCTTTATACAATTGAGTGAAGATATGGCCGCTGATGTCAATCTCCAAATATGCATATCATGGATTCGATTCAGTCATAGCTTTTAATTCATCTCTCCTATAATAATGTTTTCACAAAGAAAGCCTATCAAATTAAAGGCCACTAATTCTATAGACAAAGCAAGGAATAAATATGTAAGGTGTAAGAATTTAACAATCCACTAGACATCCAATACACAATGACACCTACAACTAATTCAATTCCCCAAACCAACATCATATAGTGATGCAGACCAAGGACAACACCACTAAATCCTACAGTCAATATAAATTTGGAGTAATGAAAGCAGTTTGGGGCTTCATTGTTTCTTTGCTATGGGAGTGCAGTGATAAAATAAATCACTAGAGTTTCGTGTTAATAGGATGACTAGGAGTGAAGAAGAAGCAAATATCAAAGCATTAAGTTATGAATTTGAATGTTAAGGCCATGCAAACTTAAGTCAAAATTATAACATGAGGCAATTTCCACAAATCAAATGCATTCAATATGAAATAACATTTAAATAAGTTACATTGCTAACCAAATCCTTCAATAATATCCAGATACTAATCAATGTATAAAAGTTGAACTATTACATGCTAAGGATGGTCAGACTATTGAGAAAAAATAGCATCATTTAACATACAAAAATCAACATTGGGTAACTCAATACAACAAATTAAGATGCCTAAGCTATAGATGGCTATACAAATCCACTTACAAAGTTGATTTCTCATACTTAAAGGATGACAAATAAGAGTGGGTGCATGCATTTTTCAGAGACTCTATTAGTTGAAATCTACAGATGACAAAGGATAATCAAATATATTTGAATACCCATTCGGAGTTAAGTTTGTATACACCGGTGGTTTATCAATGATAGGAGAAGGAATGAAGATTCAAGCACAAAATAATAAAAATGAAACGACATAGAATTTATCCATCAATACTAATAATATGAATGTAAATTGAATACCTCATAGTTGATTTAGACTAAGACAACACCTATAGCTAATCCATAATCTAATAACCGAAAGAATTATTATTTTCACACAACACCAATATGCAAAATTTTCTTTTCCAGTTGAATTAAAATTTAAGAGAGAAAGTTATGGGAACCTGGGGTAATTCATTCATTGAGCTAGCTAAACCTGTTGCTGGGTTTGAATTCCACATGCAACTTCAACTTTCTCTCCAAAGCTTCAAATTTTCTGCAGTCTCCTCCACTCTAGTAGAAAACCTCCAAAATAGAATAACTCCAAGCCCCAAAATCTAGAAACAAACTTTCAAAAATACCAAAAAATTCCAAGAACTGGAAAGATCATTCACACAAAACTCCAAGATTCATTTTTCAGAAAAATAACCAAAAGCCGCTCTCATAGTTATCCCTAACTAATTTATTTCCCACTCTCTGTAACTACATGTCCTTTAGAATTCAATTAATTCATTTAATTTTCATTCCACTACCCACAACTTCTTTCATTTATTATTATTTTTTAATTTTCACCATGCCTTTTGCTCACAAAATTAATTTCACTATTAAATATTTAATTTATTAATTTAATCCTTTCATCTTAAACTACTTGCACCATAAAATAATTAACATATTTATTTAAATATTTCTTTATCAAGCCATAAATTTTAATTTATTTAAATCAAACATAACATTAGGGTCATCCCACAATAATGGGTTACACTTTTTGGCCAAACTTGACATTGAAATCAACATTTTTAGAGAAAACTTCACTTGACACTTATAGTAGGTAAACTATTAGGAATTTGAAAATGATGTAAACTAGTGATTTGTGATATTTTTTCTATAGATTTTAAATGTATTTTTTTTGAAAAAAATTTGAAATTAAATTGTAATTTTTTTGTGTCTCCCTTGATAACTAGTTTTTAATAGTAAACAACATTTTTAAAAAGTGGAGTGTACTTCGGCAAGCATAACTTTTTTTCTACAAAGGATAAAACTATAATTCTTTTGAATTTAGGTTGGTAACACAAGTATCTAGGGCTTTCATTTTGTTTCATAGCATTTTGTTCAATAATTTTCTTTTAATTAAGTTTTGAAGTCAAAAATTTATAATTTAGACATAGGTGCACTTCGGCACACATAACTTTTTTGGTATGTATTGAAATCCAATTTTTCTTTTTTTGTTAGAATGAGGACATCAATAGCTAGTGGATATATATTTTTCAAATTTTTTTTCCTCAAATTTACTATTTTTCCACAATGATTTTTCATTGAACTTGACATTCGGTGAAAAACCTATGTACAGTAAAACTAAAAAATAAAATATAAAATAAAAACAAAATATATTAAATTTATAGTTGTTGGAAAGCACGTTTCGATCACTACAATCATCCAATTTGGTTTATCAATTTGACTCCATTTGCACCTCCTTCCCAAGCTTCGATAGTCAAAAAAATGCATAAATTTTGAAATGGTGGAGGGGAAGGTAAAAAGGGGGTTCATTAGAAAGGGGTTCATTCGAACCCCTATATGGTGAAAGGGGTTCATTAGAGGGGAGGGGGTTCATTAGAAGGGGGGGGGGGGTTCATTAGAAGGGGGTGGTTCATTCAAACCCCCTTCATTAGAAGGGGTAAACCATTTCAATTTTTTTGATGAGCATTTCTAATTATTCTTCATTCAAAAAATTGTAACCCACTAATGTGGGTTTACCCATTAATAACATTTTATTTATTAAAATTATAAATTATATTAAATCATTTATTTAAATTATCAAATACCTTTTTAAACTGCAATACTCTTTCATTTAATATAAAATCTATCAAAGCATCAATCAGGCAACTAACTCAAATGAACTGAATGCCCAACGTTACCTGACCACAAAGCAAAATGGAAGGAAAAATGACAACAACCAACTCAGATGGACCACATAAACAAGGAACGACAAACAGACACTCATCCTTGTCGAGGATGGTGGCTCAACATAGGGGGACCCAATGCTATCTCCAAATCAACTATCTCCATTGGGCATGAGGCACGCTCAAAATTGGTGATTCAGGTGGAGTTGATGCTTGGTACCTGCAACTTACAACAAACCACATGGTTGAATATATACATAGGAAAATAGTCAATCACACCATGAAGGGAAAATCACAGTGTCACAGGGTACTCGCAAGTGAATGATGTGACCCTATTCCCCTTCACCAATGCATCAACACACAATAAATAGATATCTAATCATGATGAGAACATACATCTAACAATCACATAATACTCATATCAATGATAACTCACATAAACAATTAAACTAATCTGCTAAGCATGTATAAGCATAAACATCATATATAAAAATGCCATCGAGTAACATCATAACTATGCATCAAAGTATCCTAATATCCAAGTATCATCAAACAAAATATCATGATGTCTAAATATAGCCAAGTCACTGGCAGAAGCAAAAAACAAACTGAGGGGCACCACAATAACTCAAGATCACATTGATTTCTCTACTTAACACTATACTAAACAAGGACACAATAATCCATACAACCATAAAATCAACACAAACTATCCGTTAACAAGAAGTCATATAATTAGGTGATGGGGGAGAGATTGTAGAACTAGTATTAATGTAACCTTTCACTTACATTCACTAGAACCAAAGACAATATAAACATATGTTAGATTGATGACACTAAACTTAAATGATTTTGAGTTAATAACTTACTCAATTACAACAAGTATATGAATAATTAATTAAAACTAATCTTTCACCTATCGAATTATAAACAAATCAACTTCCCTTATGTGATTTCAAGACACTCAATTTTCCCTTATTTAATTTTCCAACTTATTTACCTAATAAGTTCAATTAATTACAACGCAAAGAAGTCTTTTCCTAAAATCAATCCTATATGCAAATATATAAGTATATATTCATAATACATATATATATATATATATATATATATATATATATATATATATATATATATATATATATATATATATATATATATATATATATATATATATATATTTATAAACATATATATCATGATTACTTAACTTATAACTATATGTTATCTTAATTATAAGAACTCGGTATTAAAGAGGCATAAGATATTACTAAACAAAGTGACTAAAGCTATATATATATATATTCATAATTCAAAAACCAATCACAAAACACTTACATCAAACCCATTACTACCGGTTGCCAAGCAACACATAATTACATCGAATGATAAAAGAAGTATGCCAAGTGATAGAATCTAAATCTACATATACCCAAATTTCATCTCTGGCATATAATCGATAACTAAATGTTTGATGGGAGGGTCGAGTGTTGCTCAAGGATATGCCATACAACACTGGCATCATATGCATAGAGACAATGTGATACAAAGCACTAAAATCCTTTCTAAACACTATCAAAATAAAATTGAACTCAGAAATTAAAAGCATTGAACACCCTATATTCAACTAGCAACAAGCTTAAGAACTATGATATCTCTGAAACAAATGAGGACCCGCTAAAAACTATGCATGCCTTAAACTAAGTTTAATCAAAAAGAGAGAGGAAATCGTATGGCTTATGCTGGAAGCAAGGAGAAACATATTTAAAGGCTCAACGAATACAAGTATGCCAATTGACAAGCATGCAAAATCTGGAAGCACATAATTCGGTTTGAGTTTCATCGCTAGGCAATGGGTTAGAATATTTTCCAATCATAAGGGTATTAAAATTGACTATAATACCATATCCTACTCTACTAACCACAAAAGGGAAGACATGTTTAGTACTAAAAGGCTACATGAATGGAATACGCTTAAACATCTGCATATATACGAATCTCTATACCTACTTAAGGATCAAACCATACACTAATACAAGGAAGATTAACTATATAAAATCATGTAAATAGAGAATACCATGCAACTACCACAAAAAACAATAATATATTGAATAAAATTGATTCTCCTGCTTGTTGATGGTGTTTTTTGCACATCAATAACTAAGAAAAGATACAAGTATCCTATCTCTCTTGAAAGGTAAATCTCTATCAGCAAGCCTCAAGAGATAACCCCAAGGTCTCTAATGTCAGTTCTTGACAATGCATAAACAACTCAGTGATAATGTGAAAATGCTAGTAATCACAAAGGGACCTTACTACAAGTAAATACTAAATCTCAAAGCTTATCAAGTTTTGCAATATGGTGATATTTTTAATCCTAAAACTAACCCAAATGACAAAATAAATAGAAAAAGAGATAAGGGTTTTAAACAGATTCTTAAATTTAAAACTAATCCTAAGATTAATAATGCAAATGATGAAATACTTGAAATGGACCAATCCCTCATAAATTGATTCCTGCTTGACCCAGATGAATCTGCAATCTTACTAAAATAGTGCAATCTTCTAAGGCTTTAAATATTTTCAGATCATGAACATTCATTCAAAACAACCCTATTGCAATCAAAATAAATGAACATCTACAATTGAACTAAGCATAGTGAATTTAAAGTCCAGGCTAACTTTACAAAGCAACTACCAATCAACTAGCTGCAAAAATTAAGGACTAGAGATTGCTGCAACACCTCAAGTATCAAATCATAAACACTACCAATTATTCTAACATTAAACCTAGAATATATCAAATGTTGTAATCTTGGGAAGATTGAGGAAAGAGTTGTAGACTAAGCAAGAGTTAAAGAGGGAGAATGAAAAATTAAAGAAGTAATAGCAGGATTTAATGAGGCCCTTGCAATCCATCAACTCCTCATCATCCATTGCAAGCTTCCTACCACAAGAAACAATAACTGAGCTAGAAAGAATGAAAGCTACTACTCATGCCACAACGAGTTGGTTGCAGGGAGTGCAGGCTAAGGGAGATAATGCTATCAAGGACATCCTTTCAACCGGTGGAGATGTTATGAGGTCAATAGATTGGTTAAGAGATGTATTGGATCAAGATAAGGAGGATGTGAATCTCTTGTTGTAGAAGACTAAAGTTATCATGGAATACACTGAAGATAAATTGGTAGGTGATGGCATTCTTCCTTCCTCCAAAGCTACAAAACCTTGGGAATGGTTTGAAGTTTTGCAAATAATGAAAAGGGTTTTGAAGAAGGTGTATAAGCAAAGGAAACAAATTAAGGACACCTTGACTAAGATCTATAACAAATGCATTTCCTTCTTCGAGGTTATGACAGGTAGAAAAAGGTTTTCACTGAAGCATTTGAGCTTGGAGCAATTAAGAAAATGGTGGTGAGATGTGTATTCTCTAATCAATGAAGACCCAATCATTGAACATCAGTTGGATGATGCATCTATATACATTGTAGTAATGGATAAATATCAAACTATGAAGGTGGAATGGGATAAAATGGTAGAGCAGCCAAGAGAGTACATTAAGTCCATTGAAAGGAGAATTAAGGTTTTGACTATGCCACCTGTAGCCGACTTCGATAGGATATTTTTTATGGTGAAGGATAGGATGGGGTGAGATAAAGACAAAGGGGAAGGCAGTTAATACAATGCCTCATCGAAATTTGTGCTTCCCCATTATTTCTCTTCTTCCTTCACATGCATTGGACTGAGCTTTGTTGGAGACCCTAGGTCGACCTAGATGGAGTACATGCATTTAATGCACAATTTTTGTTATTTTGAATTCCTCTTGGCCAACTTTTTTTGTGGTCATTTATTATTGGAAACCCTAATTAGGCTAACATATCTTGAAAATTTCTATAAATATGGCATTCTGCCTCATTTGTAAGGGCTAGATAGTTTTATATTGGAGTGAACTAAGCAGTATAGTAAGAGCTAGAGTTAGGAGTTAGTATCATTTTCAAGCAAGTGTTGTAACAAAATACTAGAATTGTTGCTACTTTGGGGTAATTTAATGCAAGTGAAGACATTGTGATTTGGTGCCTTTCTTGTGTTAAGTTTTATCTGAAATGGTTCCTATGATTCTATCTTTTGAAGTTTCTTAAGTTTATTTGATATATTCTAGGTTTAATGTTAGAATAATTGGTAGTGTTTATGATTTGATACTTGAGGTGTTGCAGCAATCTCTAGTCCATACTTTTTGCAGCTAGTTGATTGGTAGTTGCTTTGTAAAGTTAGCTTGGACTTTAAATTCACTATGCTTAGTTCAATTGTGGATGTTCGTTCATTTTGATTGCAATAGGGTTGTTTTGAATGAATGTTCATGATTTGAAAATCTTTAATGCCTTAGAAGATTACACTATTTCTATAAGACTGCAAATTCATCTGGGTCAAGCAGGAATCATTTTATGAGGGATTAGTCCATTTCAAGTATTTCATAATTTGCATTGTTAATCTTAGGATTAGTGTTAAATTTAAGAATATCTTTAAAACCCTTATCTCTTTTTCTATTTATTTTGTCATTTGGGTTAGATTTAGGATTAAAAATATCACCATATTGCAAAACTTGATAAGCTTTGAGATTTAGTATTTTCTTGTAGTAAGGTCCCTTTATGATTACCAACATTTTCACATTATCACTGAGTTGTTTATGCATTGTCAAAACCTGACATTAGAGACCTTGGGGTTACTTCTTGAGGCTTTCTGATAGAGATTTACCTTTCAAGAGAGATAAGATACTTGTATCTTGTCTGAGTTGTTGTTGTGTAGAAAACACCATCAACACTGCTAAACCATCAACTAGGAAATATACAACATTCATTGCTTGAATAAATTGAAACTCTTACAACCAAAGGCATTGAATGTAAAAAATTTAGAGATTAAGGTGAAGGTATATAAATGCATTCTATAGGATGATTGACTAGGAACTAACCCATATTAGATGCTTAGAGAGAAAGCAACATCAACAAAAAATGGAAATCGAAGCATATGGTCCACATACAAAAGACACCCATGAACATGAGGAGAGTATTGGTGATGCTAACTAAAACAATCTGCAAGGAAAAACTTGAGCTATAGTTTCATACTCTATATGATATAACTTGAAGAATGAAGGGATGTAGTAGTGAGTGGATGTCACCACTAAGGAAAAAGCAATGGTAATTCTCTTACCAAGTAGGCATCAATAATTCCAATATTTAAAACATTACATACTCATGATTTTTGAAGACGATAAGAAGAGAAGGCACAAAAATTAGTTATCCTCTTTCAACAACAAGTTTTCCAGGTAGAAGGTATGAGCTCGGAAGGTATCAATTGGCAATGCATATTATCAAATTCCTACAAACCAAAAGTAAACTCAAGCATAACACTAAGGCACACCTCTCATTTAACCAAACAATTGACTGCAATTGTATCGACAAAACAAAGGGAGAGGGGATTCCAAAGCTAATGAAGGATAAGCCCTTAGATATTTTCATACAAATAGGAAATGACTAGGAATAATTGCACCCAAATATAACATGCATGTGGATATTGGGGTCATAAAGGAGGCACAAGACTAATTACTAAAATAACCTTAGAAATTTTCAAGAAAAACACAATGGTGGAAGGAGATATTTTAAAAACCAAAATCTTACATTCAACAATGCATCCAAACACTCATACAATAATTTTCAATGGATGGAGGAAATATTCATTTACATTATTTGAAGACCAAAATAAAAAAATAAAAAGACCAACGTGGAGTTCTATGCTTGAAGATGGAGAAGATGTGCTAAAACGATCTCATTCATAGCCACAATCCATTCTCCAATACAATTTTCAATGTTCCCAAAACTATTTTTTTTTTTATAAAAGAAAATAGTTGAGAGCAAAATTTCTTGTTAAAACCAAAATAACATTCTCCCCTTTTCATCTCTAAAAAAAAAGACCAATATAAAATCCTAGCAAGAGATAAGTTTTTGAATCCAAAAATCAACAAAAAATGACAAGTTTCCAATTTGAAATTCAGTTTGAAGTCATGCATGTGCACACACTCCTCTTTTTCCATCTTTTTATTTTCTTTTACAATCAATTTGAAAATCTATTTCAAATTAATTATTCTATTTTAGAATTATATATTCTTCCCAAGTCTAAATTATTTTCACACCAAAATAATAATAATATTTATCTTTACTTATTTCTAAATATTAAAACATTTAATCACATTATTTAATTTAATAAATAATAATCAAAATCCACCTAATACCTTTTCACATACATAATTTATTTAACTATTATTTAAATTCTAAATTTAAATTTAAATTACCTTATAATCAATTTAATTCAATCAAATTGATTAAACAAGGCCATTCATAATATTAAATTTACCACATAATTTCAAAATCAAATTAAACAACAATAGGAAATCTCCAATCATCCAAACAAATTTACTCAAATGTTAAGAAAGGGTCGAACATAGAGGGGAGTACATTATACGTGAGATTAAAAAAAATATTTTAAAATTTTGAATTTTTTGTTTATCAATAATCAAATTAAAAAATTATAAATAAAAAGTTATTTCTATCAAAATGTCAACATTAATTTATATTAAACATATTAAAATTTTAATAGTTAAATTAACTTAATACAAACAATGTTCTAAATATTTCAATATTTTATATTAAATATCCATATATTTTTACAATAGAATGAAATTTAATTTTTTATTAAATTTGAATAATATTTAAAATATTTTTAAAAAATTTAAATTATAAGTAAGTATTTAAATTTTTATGTAAAGAAAAAATATATATATATAATAAAATAATATAATATAAGTTTAAAATGATTTAAAACTACTCTTCACACACTCACATTAATGTAGGAGCATCCATGGCCTAGTGGTAATCCTATTTCACTCTATTTTGCTTAATTTTGGAGTGATGGTATTTCATATTTTTGGCTTCTAAAATTTCATTTCCATGAGCATTTGAATATCTTGTAATGTGGGAAAACTTAAATTTGAATTTGATTTCAATTTGGGTCAAAGTGGTGAAAGGGAATCATGGAGAATGTGTTTTAAAACTAAAAAAGCAAGAAAAAAAGCAATTAATGGTGTGGGTTTTTGGGAGCCATTAAGACCATTTTTAACTCTTAATTTGAATTCACACAACTCCTAAAAAATAGGGAATCATGAGGTGGATGCCCAAGTTGGGAAAAGCTGATTTTTACTTTCATGGAAAAATGGGGTTTGAAATGACAAGAAATTCAAATTAGGAGTTTGTTCAATGAGTTGGGTGTGGCTTTTTGAAGTGGGGTTTGAAATGACAAGAAATTCAAATGAAATACACTCACAATTTATTTCAGAGTTGTTTGGAGTTGTTTAATGAAAAAATAATTTCATTTTTTTGAAACAAGCTTTCTAGAATATAGAGGAGAGAAGAGGAGGGCATGCATACCTCTAGGAATGGTTTTTAGAAGAGTTTATTGTAGGTTGAAGACATGGAAATGAAGCTACAACAATGAGCATTTGTTGGAAGTTGTTTGTTTGTGGGTTGGCAATGCAATATTTTATGTGTTAATGCAGGAGAAGGGTTTGAAGATTGTATGGGAAGATTTGTTTTTTGTTGTTGATGTTAATTTTTTGTAGTTTGTGCATTCAAATGGGCCATGTTGCAGCCCTTGATTCCCCTGAGGATTGATGTAAACATTGAACAATATTTTGTAATGAAATTTGTGATTTGGTTACAAGTAGAAATCTAGTTGTGATATTTTGTAGCAGTGTGAGTGAATAAAAAAAAGGTTTCGCGTTTAATTTGAATTCAAGAAAGCAAATTGATCTTGAGTGTGTAATAGACTGTCGAACAAAGGTAGTTGCACTAGGACTATATTGTGGGTGTTGAAAAAAAATGGATTGGAGAGGAGGTCATTGTGGTAGAGGTAGAGGAGGAGAAGATAATTTTGTTAGAGATGATGATTTTAGAGCCTTGAGAAGGTAGATTGAAACCCTACAAGAAGAGATAAGGAGAGGATTTACAAGAATTAGAGAACCAAGAAGTGAAGATGAAGAAGAAAAATAATTTCAAAAGGATGCTAGTTTAAATAGTGAGCAAAGAGAAGAAGTTGCAAGAGTTGCAAATGACCCATTGTTGACAGCTTTGAAAAAAATGGGAAAGAGACCAAAGATGGATATTGTAGTGCCCCTCTATGATTTCTGTTTCATGATATTTGATAAATGCGGTTTTGGGTTGTTTAGTTAATTTTTTTGATTAATGTTGTTCTAGGCTAATTGATTCAATGAATTAAATTATTAAGTAATATTAATGGTTAATAATAAATTTAAAGGTGCAAGTAATATTAAATGAAATAAAATAAATTAAAAATGTGAGAAAACAAGATAATATAAAATAAAATATTATTATTTTGGAATATTGTAATTATTAACTAGTTAAAATATTATAAAAGATAGAAAGTATGTTCTTGGTGTGCATGTGTGACTTCAAATAGATTGTTGAAATGAAACTTTCTGTTTTTGTGATATTTTTATCTGTTTTTTATTTTCAAAAAATCAACAGCTTTTCTTTGTAAATAATTATCTTTTGGGAGATTTTGAGGATCATTAATTTTGGGGTTTTTGGGAAAAAGAATCTTGTTTTTGGTTCTCGTGAATATCTTCTGGTTTTGGAATGGGGGATTTCGTAGAGATTGTTAAGTATCTTTTGGGGAAGGTTTTCAGGAGAAATTGATTCTTAAGGAGGAATGATGATTGAAGAGGGAGATAACTAAAGAGGATAGAGGGAGAAACAAGTACGTAGTTTATTGTGGTAGACACCAAGTAATTGCATCCAGAGTTCCAAGTAACAATAGTATTTGTATGGAACCATTGCATCAGTGTTTATCTTGATTATTTTATACAACTCTGTTCAAATGGATGTAATATGAGATTCAGTTTTTTATACAAAACCTTCCTCTGTCGTTCAATCAATAAATGCTTTTAATATTTTCTTCAAACTTGATAATTGTTATTTAGGATCAATAATAATCGATCTTGAATATGAGCTTTTGTCAAAAACGATTCAGTTTTTGTACAACAGAAAATGGCTGAGTGACTAAACCTTCGCTTTTGAATTCATTTTCTTATATTTTGCAAACTGAGCTTGCAAACGTAGTTCATACCTGATAGTAAACAACTCACCATCCCATTAATCTTGATCGAATGGGTCAATCAGACACCCTAGTCGAAGCCTTATGATCTTCGTGACCCATTAGCAGATTGCTAAGGATTCCCAGTACCTCAAAGTCCCTATCTTATTGTTAAGACCTCTTCTCATTCTCTCATGCGATCTGGCACACAACTCGGCCAAGGATATCTCTTAATAACAGATTTTATGCTACGATATAATTATTATTAGTGGTTTGTTCTAAGTCTTCACAAAAATCTCCTCAAGAACATAAGTCACAACATTCTTTTGGATCTAAATAAATGCTTGTTGGAAAATCTTAGCCCATATTCATATGCCTATAGTATAGGGTGTATCCAGGATAACCAATGCGGGCATGGAGGCCAATCATGCGCACCTAATGATTAACTATATATGTAATGCAATAAGCGTTAGTACCATGTGAGGGGAGCGCAACCCCATCCACTAAATCTATGTGGTTGCATGCGCCTAAAACATATCATGTTAGGTAGGGCTTAAATTTGATGGTCGACCTTGCCTGTCAACAAATTTTTTAATGACGCTTATCTATTCAAAGGTGCCATTAAAACATTATGCTATACCTCAGTGTAAGTAAAATTATATATAAATCAAATATATATATCATTATAATACTATATAAATTTTGACAGTCTATCCAAAATATCTCCTTTCATTTGATACAATCTTCTTAAAATTTTGATTGTATTTTATGGCAAAAAATTCTAAATACAGTCATACGGCCATCAAATTTAAGCATGTTAGGATGTGTTCTAGCACGCTTCACTAGAGTGCAAGCCTATTTTTCAGATTTTTTCATTTAGCATCACCCATAATCTCCACTAAACATGTGATTTAATTCGATGGTTAAATTTCATCCCTTACAATCCGAATAATAGGATTATGCTGGCAAGTCGATACTTGTGTTGTGTCTTAATTTCGATGAATGCAATATATGTTGGCTTCCTTAGTAAAATTTCCTTGAGGCGAGTTCCATTATCTACGTCTATTCTAATATAGTATAAGCTTTTATAACAAATACAATTGAGTGTCCCCTGCTGTCATAGCATATCTTGAACCCTTCCAGTTGAGTGCCTAGTCTGTGAGATTCCTTCTTCTCATGCGTTTTCTATTGTTAAGGTTTGTATAGCTCTTATTTTATCCTGCCATTTGATTTGATCCCTTGTGATTTTGTCTTTATTCTTTAATCGACTATACACATGCATTGGTTGGATTAATGTATCGATCAAGCTTTACTCTTCTTGATAGGAAATAAAATAGTAATGTGATTTATTTTATTGGCATTATGTAACTATGTCAGTGGAGGTAAAATGTAACGCATTTCCATTTTGTTAAATAATACAATATATTCATATATGTAGATATGCGTATATAAATATGTAATATGTTATATTTGGTATGGTAAAGAATGATTTCTTTTATGTGATGAAATAAAACGTGATTTAAATTACAAAAAATTGATCAGAAAGTTATAGTAAGATAATGATTTAATCTAAAATTTAGTGAAGTTGATTTATACAAACTTAGATAATTGAATGATTGTAGTCTTGATAATATTGGTGTATATATTTGTGTGTATAAACCTATCTATGCATATAGTATTTTTTATATTAGTGAAATATACAGAAATATGGGGAAAAGTAAATAATAATAAGCATACAAATTCGGGAATTGATTGTTTAAATGATTTTAGATGAGTTACCATGAAATTAAATAAGTGAAAATGAGTAAAATTTATGACTACATGTAATACTAGATATATCTTAGTGAATAAGAACATGGAAATTATTTATTGTACTAGGTATATTTTAATAAGTGAGATTTCATTGGCAATCAATCAAAGTAGGGCATTGAATTATGAGAGTAGTTATGTGTAGTTTTAAATAAACAACTTGTAGTACATTTAGCTTTAAATTTAATGTGAATATGATTATAACCTTTTTTGTGTAAGGTGATTTATTGTTATTATAGTAATCCTATTATGTGTTATTATCAACCTAGTAGAACTATTGTTTTGTGGAGTTATTGATATGTTGTTATCCCTAGTAGGTCTTAGTTAATATTATCATCTAAATAGTTCCTTAAATGAAAATTAGAATGTTCAACAAAGGTCTAGGAAATAGAGTGGTTTGTTGAATTTAGTGTAATTAAATGGGAGTCTAAACTAGACTTCTATAAAAGACTTTATGATTGGATTTGGAATTGGTCTTAAGTGTTTTCATAATCGTTTTAAGTGCTTCCAAGATTAAGTGATTGATAGGGAAGTTGGTATAGTGCTTTAATTTAAGGGATGCCTTCTTGGATTAAAATGTGATGATTAATTGATTGCATTAGATAATGTGTCTTGTTAAGTGAAGATGAGCATTATAAAATGTGGAAGTGATGTTTATATGGATTCATTCATGGTTGTATTCTTGATTGTTTCTTGTCTAGAGTATTGTGTTTGATTAGTGAAATTAAGGTGGTTATGGGTCATTGCTTTTAGTGGGAGTCTTTTATGCAAGTGGTTTAAGGGTGGCTTCTAGAGGTAAGGGGGAGTATTTACTTGCATGAGTTTGTATGGGGGTTCGGGATCAGGAGAGGCTACTAGGACAACCAAGGATGGGGGTTGGGGCTTAGGAAGATCTGTCAGGACAACCCATATCAAGTTATGTGTGTTTGCATGAGTTTTATGTTGTTTCGCATGAAAGTGATTGATTTTGATACTTGAATTGTGCTCATGAGGGTTTTTAGCCTTGTACTATTTTTACTTCCTTATGATTGGAATTTATGTTCAAGATAGTTCATGCCATGCTCTATGGGTGTGCTTATGTGGTTTTGTAATTTGTGCAAGATGGCCTTACCTTGTTTGATGTATTGGGTCTTCTAGTTGTAAGTAGGGGGAGTGGCTCTCAATGGGGGTTGAATCCCAAAGTGGTGACCTGGAAAACCCATTGGAGAGTTCTTAATTCCGTGATAACCTAAATAATGAACTGGGGGGATGGGTAATTTTTACATAAATAAGATAATGGAATTTGCATCCATTCTTGTAGTGATTGTTTAGGCTAAGGATGGGGTGAGAAGACTGAGTTGGCAAGGTCAACTTCCTTGTCCTCATGAAAGGATTGTTGGCTTCACATGTTTCATCCTATGGGGCTAGGTCCTAGTGAGAGGAATGTCAGACAACTATAGATGGGGGTCGGGTCCTAGTGAGAGGAATATCAAACAACCCATGCCAGTACCATGTGATGACACTCTTCCCTACTACAATCTAGCATTCCCTAGGTTTGTGTGCCTCTAGAAGTGAAGTCAATGTTGGAAGCAGTGTCTCTATTATGTGATGTTCATGTTGTATTGAGTTATTTTGGAGGCATGTTTAGTCCTTTGTGTTATCCTTTCATCTTCTTGTATGTTTTGTGGTGGGACCTTATTGTTATCCCCTAGCATAGGGGGTGGACCTTAGGGTTCCACATGGTCGAGTGGATTGTGTTTTTTCCTCGATTGGGTTTCCCTTATTATTTTTTGCGAGAATGGAGGATATACCTTTCGTAGCAAATTTTGGATCTTGTACCAATTCAAAAGACTATTGCACATGTTATGTATTGTATATGTATATCATTTGTATCATGTAATGTAATCCTAATGTATTCTTCCCATTGTATTCATGGAAGCATTGATGTAAAGATGTAATAGGTATGATGTACCCTCATGTGTGGGAATTTGTATGTGTACTCATTGGCCCATATTATATGATCTTTAATGATTATCTATTTGATGTTATATTATGGAGATGTATGTTTAGATCTTGTTAAGTAGGTTTGTTCATAACACAATCATTGAACCTTAGAGGACATAGTTTATCTTATGTGTTATGTTTAGATATGATAATTTACATTTCTTTTTATTTCACTTTAAAAAAAATTGTGTCATCCTATGGGATTCTTTGGCGGGGCATTACAGATATTCCTACCTTCAATGGAAGCCTAAATCTAGAGGAATTGATAGATTGGTTGAATGAGATGGAAGAGTATTTTGAATTTGAAGAGATAGAAGACCATAATAAAGTAAGATTTTCTAAGACATGGTTGAAAGGACATGCCTCAATATGGTGGAGAGAGGTCCAATTAGAAAGGGGAAGAAGAGGAAAAGACAAGATTACCAAATGGGATAAAAAGGTGGAAAATTTGAAAAGGAAATTCATTCCTATTGATTATGAGTTGGACTTGCTCAAGAGGATGCAAGCTTTGAAGCAAGGAAACAAGACTTTTAAAGAATACATTGAAGAATTCCATAGAATTATCATAAGGACTAGACATTCAGAGGTAACTAAGGAAAAGGTTGCAAGATGCATAAATGGGCTAAGAAAAAGTATTCAAGAAGAGATGACACTAGTCAGAGTTGTGACAATGGAAGATGCTTATCAAATAGCATTGAAGATAGAAGAAAGTATGAACAAGAGGTTTGCGAATAGACACAAGGGAAAGGATAAAACTTATGTGCAACAAAAGGAGTATGAACAACAAATTAGAGACATTAAGGACAAAAAGGATGAAAGATGTGAAAGATTAAACAAGTCCCATGATCAAAATTTTAGAGGAAGAGGAAGATTAGGAAGTGGATTTGGAAGAGGAAATTATAAAATAACTTATTTTAGATGTGGGAAGAAGGTCATAGGGTATATGATTGTCCTCATGAAGAGGAAAGACCAAGACGAAGGACTGTAAATCATAATAGAGCAGCAAACATAAATGCAGAAGATGCTCAGTCTTCACACTCGGAGGAGGTAGAGGATGGAGAGGCACTTGTTTCAAGAAGAGTCCTAACAAACGAAGGAAAAGAACCAGATCAAAGGAAGAGCTTGTTCAAAACCAGATATAAGTGTGAAGGTAAAGTTTGTAATGTTATTATTGATGGTGCAAGCATAGATAATTTAGTTTATGAAGAAATGGTAAATAAATTAAAGTTGGAAAGACAAAGGCACTTGCATCCATATAGGATTTCTTGGTTGCAAGATGAAAAGAAGTTTTTGGTTAGTGAACAATGTTTGGTGAAATTCAAGAAAGGTGATCATGAACAAGATTTATGTGATATAATGTCTATGGATGTTTTTCACTTGTTATTGGGAAGGTCTTGGTAGTTTGGAAGGTGTGCAATGCATGATGGGTACACCAATACATACTCCTTGATGAAGGATGGAATATAACACAAGTTGAAGCCCTTGAGTAAGGAAGAAGGAAAGGTATGTAATAAAGGTGGAAATTGTTTGGTTAATGGTGTTAAAAAGTTAATAGAAGAGGATGAGAATGCAGATTTTTATTTGTTGA
This sequence comes from Sequoia sempervirens, assembly GCA_007258455.2. Lineage (NCBI taxonomy): Eukaryota > Viridiplantae > Streptophyta > Pinopsida > Cupressales > Cupressaceae > Sequoia > Sequoia sempervirens. The sequence goes on from VDFB02105785.1 coordinate 516,411,769, forward strand.
TGCAAGTTGCACTAGTGTGGATTGTACACAAGAAAGGTAAAGTGAAGGATTTAGTGGAGAAAGAAGAAGAGGAAAAATATGATTTTTTAAAAAATGATGTTAAATCTAATTTATTTGAACATGGTAAAGGTGTTTTGGAAGATGAGACTACAACAAATAATGCATTAGTAAAAGAAGGAAAAATGGTTGAAAGTAAGGAAGGTTACAAGAAGGAGAATGTTTATTTTTTTGGTGAACTTACTTTTGCATCATTTGTTGATTTATTTGATAAAGATATTGGAAAGAATGATAGTTTGTTGTAGGTTGAAGAGGATAAATATTTTTATTGTCACTAACATTGATAAGAATGCAGAGGATGAAGTGATTGCAACTGAAAAATGTCTTTAGAAGGCATCAAGGAGGAAGAGAACAATGTTGTAACCAAGGTTGATGATGAACAAATGGTTACATCAATAAAAGAGAAAAAGGTAATGAGTTATTTTTTATTAATTTTTTGATGGAGAAGTAGTATATTTTCATGAATTTTCATATTTTCATAGTGTAAGTTGGTGGGAGACGAATCATGTGAAAAAAGGGAGAAAGAGAGGAAGAATGAAAGAGGGAAGAGACATCAAGTTGCACAAACATGTGAGGAATAAGGTTCAGGGGAATAAGGCAGCAAGATGGGTGAAAAATGAGCATCATATCTACAAATGTTTATGAGGCACTCATGAAACATTCTTTTCTACCATGGGTGTCCGATGCAGGAGCATCCATGGCCTAGTGGTAATCCTATTTCAATCTATTTTTCTTAATTTTGGAGTGGCAATATTGGAGTGATGGTATTTCATATTATTGGCTTGTAAAATTTCATTTCCATGAGCATTTGAATATCTGGTAATGTGGGAAAACTTGAGTTTGAATTTGATTTCAAGTTGGATCAAATTGGTGAAAAGGAATCATGGAGAATATGTTTTAAAACTGAAAAAGAAAGAAAACAAAGAAATTAATGGCATGGGTTTTTCTAAGCTACTAGACCATTTTTAACTCCTAATTTGAATTCTCACAAATCCTAAAAAATAGGGAATCAAGAGGTGGACGCCCAAGTTGGGAAAAGTTGATTTTTTCTTTCATGGAAAAATCTAGAAAGCCATTAAAGCACTGCTAACCATTCACAAGATGTTTTGAGTTTTAAAAAAATATTTTTATTAAATTTGATTAATGAAAATTAATTTAATTGAGATTTACAAGAGTTGGGCATGGGTTTTTGAAGTGGTTTTTGAAATGACAATAAATTCAAATGAAATGTACTCACATTTTATTTCAAGGTGGTTTGGAGTTGTTTAATGAAAAAATAATTTCTTTTTTTGGGGACAAGCTTTCCAAAATATAGGAGGAGAGAAAAGGAGGGTGTGCATACCTCTAGGAAGGGTTTTTAGAAGAGTTTATTTCAGGTTGAAGACATGGAAATGAAGCTACAACAACAAGCATATGTTGGAAGTTGTTGATTGTAGGTTGGCAATGGAATGTTTTATTTGTTATTGTAGGAAAAGGGTTTGAAGATTGTATGGGAATATTTTTTTTCCATTGTTGATGTTAATTTGTTGTAGTTTGTGCATTTAAATTGGTCATGTTTCAGCCCTTGAGTCCCTTGATGATTGATGTAAATATTGAGCAATATTTTGTAATGAATTTTGTGATATTTTGTAGTAGTGTGTGTGAATAAAAAAATAATAATTCTTATTTAAATTCAAGAAGGATTTTGTATTGTGAGGGTTGTGATTTAATCTTCATACATTACACATATTACATATATTGATGCAATGACAATTCCTTGCAACATTAACTGCAATCACTAAGTGCAATGCCAATAGATGGTGGAGAAAATCATAGCCCACTCTTCCAAACTATTGTACAATAGTTAAAATCAACTGACATTGGTAGAAAACCTTTAACGGATAGGAAAGTAAATCGACTAGAAAAAGGGTCAAGTTAAGAGAGACAACCACCTAAGCATTCAATGCTTAGTTGTTTTGTTTAAGACCAACCATTTTTTATACTTGGATAACACACATTTGAGTCCCTGACATATCTTTTGATCAGAAATGCTAAAATAATTCTTTTGGTTTTCTCAAGGATGTGATTGGACT
>VDFB02105785.1:516413997-516735060 GCA_007258455.2 Sequoia sempervirens
AGAAACATTCATCTAAGTGATCGAACCATTACATTCCCGCTCCTATATTCTCTTACTTTGTTTATCTAGAAGAGATAGGATAGATTAAAAGTTAGCTTAGTTGTAGTTAAGATCTGCAGAAACCAGAGAAAACCTTAGCTGCAATGCATTGTGTTTATGCACCCTTGTGTCTTGTTGTTGAGTAAAAAGATAGGAATAGTAGTTTACTTTACTTTTTACGCAAACATTAGCAAAAAGAGGGAGCTTCCCCTCCTAATTTGAAGAGCAGTTACTACACACTTGCAATAGTTGTCCGTTTCCAATAAGCACTCCAGAGGTGCTAATTGAAATGCCAACAAGGTGACGAAGTAAAACACAATCAAGGTCAAGAGGCATGCAAAGGCAGAAATTTTTGAGTAGTACAACAAGGTTGTATGGTTTTTATGCTCATAAGGAAAACGTTGACAAGGTCATAAAGGGTCTTGATAGAGCTGCAAGGTAGCATACCTGTTAAGGCTGTATGGGTCAACAACATGGCCATACACACCTAGGCAACGACTAAAGCTTCAGTAGCAACATTGGACATGAACAACATGGCTAAGGCCAAGGGAAGTGCCAAAATCCAAATGGTTGACAGAGGAAAAGCACATATGGATGCTCACTAATTGAAATAAAGGGCCTAGCCATGATCATTTAAAAAATTCACAAGGGTGGGTCAACCAAAGAAGATCCAAGCTTCAATTGATGCATCTCATGCAATGACATTGCTGGTTTGTTATTGTTGCTCATTACTCTTTAACTTTTGATCAAACATGATCCAAGTCTTCAGTAAAGCCCAAGTTATAATAGGTTTAGCAGAAAACACCAGCAATTATGGGTAAGATGATAAGGTCCACACATATAATAATATAAAAAATACAATGTAGAAGATAGATCACACACCAACAAGAGATGTTTGTGGGCCAAGATGCCCTCATATCCAATCTATGTAGGTAGGGTAACATTGTACAATACTCCTTATGGAAGAAGCCACCCATTGCTATATCTCCAAGACATCCCAAATACAATATCATACTCAAAACATATTCTTGCAATGATATTCCCTTTTTTATATAGACCTCCTAGTAATATAATGGAGGTGTACCATAATGCCAATGAAGGCCTACTCATCACCCAATATAATTAATTAAACAAGTTGTCCACATGACCCAATATAACTAACTTAAGAGATCTGTGCCTTGTGTTGGCATTTCCATCCACCTAAATTCATTATAATATCATATACTTAGGTACATAATTTAAGAGCTTTGAAAAAATATATGCACCAAAATAGCTGAAGAGGCAGTCACTGGCAAGTGATTATTTTCGAGCTGGTGGCAAGATATTTCATTTGATGATGAGCTTAAGTTGGCTTTGATCCAAGTTGAGGGTAATAACACAATTGAAAGATTTACATTCCGTGGATGGTTGTGGGGAATCTTTAGAGAATTGTTAGTAGTTATGGTGCCAATACACACAAGGCAGTATTGGATTATTGAGGAGTAACCATACTAGTGTTAGTTCAATCTACATGTATTCATGGTCCTTGCTATTACTTTTGGTGGAAAGTATTGATTTAAATAATGGTAAGCAAATGGTGCATTGTGATCTGTAATTAGTCTGGAGATTCCACTACTTACTTCACCAACACAAATCTTATTTATTCCAAACAATAGCTATATTGAATAAGTTACTATTTGTCAAAGAATTAAAGGAAAAACAGCTACTGTGTGCTTAGATTTGATTTTTGAGCATTCTTAATTGTAAGAGAAGAACAAAACATGTAAACAAGAGTAGGAAACACAAAGTCACATTTACCCTATAGAAACACAATATGTTTAGAACTCTATAAGAGTGGGGTTTGTTCCTCTTGCCACTATCTTTATGAGCTAACATAGATTGATTGATTTCTTGGCCTCCATAGAAATTCTTTGAATTAACATGTCCAAACACATTTACAAGTTCTGCAGCTTTCTAAGCTCATTTTCCTTTCAATCCAATGCTCTAAGACTGTCAAGGCTGTTAGCAACCAATATCTTACTTGACCAACCTTTTACGGTTTGCCCATGATGATATGGTTTACGTATACACATCACTAGAAGCTTTAGAAGGAAGCTGGAAGGACTCAAAAAAGGAAGAGACACTGTAGATAGTTGCCACTATCAATTCTTTTATTGGGTGAAATTGTTGCTTTATGTAGTCAAAACTGCTGGTTATAACAATGACAGTTCAGCACCCACCACGGCAGTTGTGAAACCACCAATAAATAAGTTGGCAGCTATGTGATTGCCTCTTGTATAAAAATGGGGTTACGCTACCACCCCTTGCTTGAACTGGCAGTTCTGCAACCATCCATGGAATGCTGCTTTTCTCAGGATTCTGCTTAATTGGACTTCACATCAAAGGTGTTGAATAACCTTGGAATGACTCTGCCCCTGTAGACCCTGGAACTGTTCGTCCTGCATTGTTGTCTAAAACTTCTTGGGAAAAGACTTACTGTGAATTGCTTTGAGAATTGAATCATACACAGCCTTCTTGAAAATAGTGTCTTAGCTTATATTGCTAGAACTTAATGATCCAATGTGGATCACCTTGTCAAGAAAGGAGGCTCAACTTCAGACTATCATAGTGTATGACAATTAGTGGATTGAAATGTAATTGTGGAGGAGAGATGGAATTTGCTCCTTGATTTGACCTTTTCTTGGTGTATTGTGCCTATTAGATCTTCAGGTATCCCTATGTGATTGGTTGAATGTATGGATGTCCTAGCTCACAGCATGGTTTATAGGTGGGTAGATGTAGTTGTTTGCATGAGTTCAGGTGCTGCAAGTAAAAACAGTTTTACATGGATGAACATACAGTTGGTTTGCTATTGGTCAAGGCCAACATGATAGTTGAGTGTGGTATATATTCCAATTGGGATAAGATAGAGTCAACAATATTCATATGGAAAAATGTGGGGTTGGCACCGCTGGGACATAGGGTGACAACTCTTTGCGAAAAGACAAATCCTCACCTACAGGAAAGTCCTTTCTAGTCAAGAAGACTTTAGCCAAGTGCCTTTTGCTAGCTAAGTCCACAAGTCTAGAAGCAGAGCACTTGCATTGAAGAAACCGATGATATTTGATATATTAAATGTTGAGTATGTGAGTCGTTTAGAGGAGAAGACTTTGAACAGTGAGTAGAATATGGTTGAGGAATGACATGCCCGTAACTGTCGCCACCATAGTCCCTACAATTTTCATGCCAGCTACACAAGTACCCCTTGAAGAATCTCTCTCAAGGGGCTGTTTTTTATGTATCAGATTCTTTAGATAATAATACTTGTATAGATGGTCGTACAATCACTGAGTTGGGTGGTGTATCTTATGTCACCTTTTGTTTGGTTGTCATCAGCATGTAGGCATGCATTCCCTTCTGTGACTGAGTTGGGCTTCTGAAAAGGCATTCCACCTATAGCTAGTTCCCTTTCTTGGCAGAATCACACTGTTCTAGCCCAACCTCTATGGAGTTGGCCATATGTGCAGGTGCTGTTCCATTGCCTGTTAACACACCTTTGCCACCAGAGTTTTTTCATGGTAGAGTTAAGTCATGGTGATTGCTCTTGAGTATTCAGATATTGATGGCTTAGATTTTATCAGAGAGACAGCTAACTTGGAAATTCAGGGAAAATACTTGAGACCTTTCCTTTTGGCATGCCGGAGGATGAGACCTCAGCTGCCTGAGAATTGTTTCTAAAGGTATAACTAGATCCAGATCAGGTAGGACCAGAGTTGGATCGTATATAGGAGGAGGCTATGGTTGCTTCTGATAACAAGTTGATTTTGAGTAGGGATAGCAGATGAATGATTCCATGTATTTGCATAGTCCTAGTGACGAGGAGGGCGGTGTAAGCTGAGAGCATGCTTTGGGCTATCAGAGGGATAGTGATTAGTTGGAGGATGAGAATTACTCTCACGTTTACGTACTTTGGCTTAATAGCCACCACTCCTCTGATGCTTCAGAGGAGTCCAGCAGTCAGATAGTACAACTAAACTTCACCTTACTGGAGGCAACCAAGGATTTGCAGAGGGTTGAAGTGTTTGGGTATAACAATGAATAGAGGGATTTGCGAAAGTAGGCACCTACTACCAGTTTGCTACTCAGGAGGCGAAGGCCTTGTTTTTAATTTGTTGGGCAGATCTGATTGATCAGTTAGTATTGGACCTGAGTACTGGACTTTGTGGGTTCCAATGCTTCTAATATTTCATCTGCCATTCAACTAAACATGAATCAACTCCATTAGTTAGAAATGGACTCTAGAGGTTTGTTTGTACAGAAAGACATGCAGAAGGGATACTTGCACAGTTGTGCAGTGATCTGATAGTTGCACTGGGATCAATGTAGATAGACAAGGATGGTTGGAATGAGAGTGGGAAACTCTTGACAAAGAGACAGACAACACAAAGAAAATGAACTTCTGGAAGAGATAGATATGGCAACATTAACAGGGCATATTCTTGGTTTAGTGTTAAGAGACTGGAGGATGAACTCCAACAACCACCAGATATGCTGAAAACAGTGCATAAAGAGGGTTCTGCTTTGCCTGAATTGCCACACCCATTGATCATAATTATATTTATGGTTTGTTTTTGACATAGACATGGAGAGGGAGCCTTATGTGTTTAATCTCCCTGATCTCTCTGTTGATGTAGATTTTCCTATTGATAATTTATTCATTGTTACTAACTTACAAATATCTTATGTTGCTGTATAAAGCTTTCCTATATTGCCTGCTTTTATCTTATTTTATAAAGTGTTGCTGTTTTTATTGTATATTCTACACTAGGCAATGTACACCAACGGCTATCCTAATGGTCGCTGAATCCATTTTACTTTTTTTTTGTATGCTGTTTAAGATAACATGAACATATACACACTTACACATACTCATGTATATCAATATATTACAAAATAATTTGAAAATTTCCCGAATAATTAAAATTTATAGAAATTATAGTAAGACATTGGAAAGGTTAGAACTTAGAACTACTGAATGTATGTGTTTACTACACTTAGTAATTGACTTGGAGAAATGCCGAAAAAGGTAAGACTGACTCTTTTGTGTTCAATAAGTTCGTAAAGAGTAACAAATGTTTTCCTTAAACAGTGCTATACTTCATTTGGTTAGAGCTAAATGTTGATTTTGTATCTCGAAGGACAATGAATGCTGTACACTCAGACTGGAGTGTGTTGAGTAGATGAAAGAGGATGAGAATTAAACATCAGACATTGTCAAAGGTCTGTGATGCAGAAAGTATTTATGTTGGGTAGATGAAAGAGGAAAAGAGTTCGCATCATCTCATCTTGTCAAAAGTTTGTGATGTAGGAAGTATACGACCTATTTAAAAAGTCATCAAACATTCACCAGGTAAAATATGGATTAAAAATTTCCACATTTTCTGTGAAAGGAAAGTGCACAATGTATCCGTGTTGCAGATTGCACATGTATAGTCCCAAGGACTGAAAAATGAAATGGCAGTTCCACAGAGCTAAACGACACGGTCATTGTTGAATAGATCATATGCTTTTAACATTGGCATTTGATGTCTATTAAAATCTTACATTAATGATAATAAATTTCCGCAATCCATATTGCTACATAAATTTGTTTCTGGATTTGATTGTGTTAAAGCTTTTTTCATCAACGTTTCGGATCATACTCCATGATCCATCATCAGGACGGTGAGAGCAAGAGGAGAAAAATGATGATGGATCGCGGAGTGTGATCCAAAACGTTGATGAAAAAAGCTTTAACACAACCAAATCCAGAAACAAATTTATGTAAAATCTTACATATCAAGATATGCTGTCAATAGTTAATAGAACACTTGTGTATTCTCTTACTTGTAAGGTTAGAGTGTACGGATATTCTGCAACTTCTCTGTGGAGTTGCATGGGAATGAGGAAGGGAGGGAGTGTATTAAGAAATAACCATGTGTTCTAGATGTTGAACTTTGCATGTTTGTTTTTTGTGATACTATTTTCCAACTTGCTAGTCCAAAGGTTATTATTTATGTGACTAACATGTTTTGTTAATGAACATTTTATTTAACAGTGATATCATTGTGGACATTTTCTCTCTTATTTTTCCCTTATCATTTTATAAATGGCTTGCTTGTATTGTTAGTCCTTTACCCTCCATCTCATTTTCCTAGAGTTATTGATACATTTAAATATTTAACCTTGCAATTCCATCAAACATATTTTAGTATTGATTTCTTACTGCTTTGAATGGATTAATTATAGTCTCTGTTGGATGTCTTTGAATCATGTTAAAAACAAGAAATTCCTATGAATATATAAATGTGGTTGACAAATCCTTAGATTTGCCTAAGATTGACCTATTCAAATTAGAAATACTATATTAGTGGCCAGACATGATGAAATAATTTATATATTTTTTGTTAATGTTACTAGGTCAGTAATTAGATTCTATCAATGAAGTATTAGATATGTGTGTATGGGTATGGAGATCTGAATAAGTTAGGAGATTATTGGAGTGTCCGATGCTATTTTGGTAACCTCTTTAAAAGGGTGTGTAGTCTGTGGTGAAAAGCACTAGAATATCTGAAACATATTAGGTGCATCAGGGACACGTGTGGTCATCCCAGACAATACCTGCATACCAGGTATGGGTATGACCTGGGCGAGGACTGATTTTTGCTAGGTTGTTTGGAATTGATGGTGACCTGCATAACTCTTACGAGATATTTGATCCTCTTTTGACTTTTCTAATGTCATGAACTCAATTGTTTTATGGTACTGTGTAGCTTGTTTACTAAAAAATCTGTGCATGTTTCTGGAGAATAAGTACAAGCGCCAATTAATCATGTGTCCAAGCAGAATGCTTTTTCAATGCACTATATATGTATATTTTATCTTAAACTGAAATTTGTTTAATGGGGTTTCTGTTGTTACTACCTAAGAACAGGCATCAGGGGGTCAATTGAATCTATACAGTTATTTCATGTTAATCCAAACTCAAAGCATCATTATCAACCTTGATCTATTTAGTTGATCAATTGCCTGGATTTTTTTGATCATGAGTAGCTTTTTGAGTATTTCTTATATTGTCAGGTGGAATGTATGACTTAGGGATGTGAGACCTCCAAATATAAATCCTTACCTTCCCCTATAATCAAGCAAGGCCAATCCTATGAAGCCTAGTTTGTCACTGCAATTTTTGTTCATTTTTGTTTTTACCTTGTGGTCTTGCTCATAATGACACTGATCTAGCACATTTCTAGGAAAACATGTTTTTCCACATTTCTAAGAAAACAGTTTTGATCATGAGTTGCATTCTTTAGTGTTTCTTCTACTGTCAGGTGGAATTGATGAGATATCTAAATATAACCCTTTCCTTCCCCCTGTAACAAGCAAGATCAATCTTATAATGGCTATTTTATGACAGTTTTTTGTTTATTATTATCTTTACACTGTGCTGTACAGGTTGAAGAGCTATATTCACTAGACTTGGAATCCCTAAGCAATCTTCGGTGAGCAATTTGTTCAGCTTCTATATGTATTTATATTGTAATGAATTTCAATATCTGCTGTGGCCTCTGACCATATTATACCACAGGCCTGTTTATGGCTTAGTATTCCTTTTCAAGTGGAGGCCCGGAGAGAAAGATGATCGACCTGTACTGGAAGATTATAGCCCAAATTTGTTCTTTGCAAGCCAGGTAAATTCCCTGTTAGACAGCCCAAAGACCTTTTGGAATTTAAATGATACATTTTACTTGATGATGAAATTCTTGTGTGTGTCTACTTCAAGATGATGACATTGTACATGATTTGCTACAGGTGATCAACAATGCTTGTGCAACTCAGGCAATTCTTTCGATTCTCATGAATTGTGCAGATATTGATATTGGCCCAGAACTGTCAAATTTGAAGGAGTTTACCAAAATTTTTCCACCTGAGCTCAAAGGACTTGCAATCAACAATAGTGAAGCAATTCGAACTGCTCACAACAGCTTTGCTAGACCAGAACCCTTTCTTTCTGATGAACAGAAACTTGCTGATAAAGATGATGATGTATATCATTTCATAAGCTATATACCTGTTGATAACATATTATATGAGTTGGATGGGTTGAAGGAAGGGCCCATCAGTCTTGGACAGTTCAATGGAGCTCGAGACAGCTTAGAATGGTTGAAGATGGTTCAACCAGTAATTCAAGAACGCATTGAAAAATATTCAAAAAGTGAAATAAGATTCAACCTTCTGGCAATCATAAAAAATAGAAAAGATATATATACTGCAGAACTTAATGATCTTCAGAGTAGGAAAGATCAGATTATACAGCAGTTGGCAGCCACAAACTGCAATGGAGAAGACAGGATGGATGTAGATTCTGGGCTAGGAAGACATAGTGCTACCATTGATGTGCTTGACAGTTCTCTCATGGAAATAGATTCAGACATTGATATTGTCAAGGAGAAGATATTGTTTGAGGAAGCGAAATTCAATAAATGGAGGACTGAGAATATTCGTAGGAAGCATAATTACATACCGTTTTTGTTCAATTTTCTCAGAATGCTGGCTGAAAGAAAGAAACTCAAACCTCTGATTGAAAAGGCGAGACAAAAGACATGAATGATATTTGTGTGAAGATAATTTGCAAGTGAGGTGAGTCATCTTCAGCTTTTGAATGATTTGTAGTAGGCAGTCTAGATTTGGTAGTGTTGGAAGGATAAGTGGGTTTGATAGAAATGCTTTTTGTTAAGGTTTCATTTATCAATTATGTGCATTTTGGGTTGTCAGATTTGATGCTTGTTGATACAAATATATGCCTGGTTTTGTGTAGTCTTAAGGTAGTGCAATTGTGAGTGATATCAAACTGTATTGGACAATTAGTTTAGGTTTTGGACATTGTTTATGTGCTGGAGGTAGATTGCTTATCATGCCTTCTTCATTTTCTGTATTCAGCTTGCTTTTATGAATTCAATTTATTTTGGATGCTGTGTTGAAGACATTAAATAATATGTGATGGGAGTAAGGGTAATTGTTTTTATTACATCAAATAAATGTAATGAAGCTTGACATCCTTTCCCAGCTAATTTTGGTCATTTGTTGGCCTTAATATACTTTTTTTTTTTGTTAATTGTTTTCAATTCATGGGTCAAAGTTCAAACTATCACTGAATTAATGATATCTTTATAGGATTTTACTTTCCTTCTCAGGTATTGTAAAATAACAGGCAATTGCTTCCAAATTGCTATCAGAATTGAAATTAAAGGTACTTCTATTGTTCAATTCCCTTTCAAAAAGGGTTTCGCATCACATCACAGGCATAAAATCCCAAATTGAGCTTCCTCCTCCTTCAATAATAAAAGAGAATTTAAAATGCATTTCATGTATACAAATAACAACATTATAATTTATCAAAATTATGCACATGGCAAAAGTACATTAATGAAATTTTCATATATACATATTCATCTATACTCGAAAGAGATCAATAATTCCAATGAAAACATCTTTTTCAATGCTACGTCATAAAACTTAATTCTACATATCAATGTTTACTAGATCCTTCTTCATGCCATATAATTCTCTAATTTCAAAGTTCTCAAATACCGAATGCTAAATTATAAATATAAGCACTACAATGGCGCTTATATGCTTCATTTCCGAATGTTATAATAAGTCTATCACAGTAAATAAACTCGACCTCCAGAACTGCGGATAATTGCTGGCTCCTCTTGCGAATAAGGCTAAGAGTGTGGATTCAGCGCTTTTCCGCAACCAATGGCGTAGATGACTTCCCTGGTTCCTTCCTTAACTCCGGGCGTAGGGAATCCCCTGCCCCGGTGATCCAGCAGTTCTAGCAACCTCGGAGCACATGTGAAATGTAGGAGGGAACTCTCGATTGTACGTTTGGTGGCCTATATGCACTTTGCACATGAGAAAACACATTTCTTTGCAAATGAGGTATGTGAGACTCCAAATACATATACATTTCTAGGCTTTTAAAACAAATCCATCTATTTCAATGGTACAAGTGCTTGGCCAAGCATAAATAATACAAGCAAATGGTAGTTTAGAAAAGGTAATACTACCGTCTCTGTGGGTCCACCTTCGGCATCCTGTCCCGGAAGTTACCAAAAGTAAAGTATGAATAAATACAAAAGCAGAAAGTTGTGCATTTTCTTACATGTTTCATGCATTCAATTGATTCTAAAAGAATTTCAAATGAGAATTTCATAACATCCTTTGAAAGAAAAATTGTAAGTTCAGTAGTAAGATTTCATTTACTCATTTGTAAGTAATTCTTTTCTGATTTGGTAAAAAAACTCTGTTTTTAGAGAAGAACATGTATGTCATAATACTATCAGTGTACTATTAGAGAAATTTAATTAATTCTTTTGTATGAAACAGTGTTTACTGATTTCAGTATATACTTCTATTCTTTCCAAATTCAAGCTGACTGATAGTGTAATTCCCAATTTTAATACAGGTTTTTGAATATTAGTAATATACAGAAACAGTGCAATTCGTTCAGAATAACAGAGGTTTGAAAGAAAAACTTGCATTCAATTTTATATTGTATTCCTTTACTCAGGAATGTACTTCTGTATGTAAGTATATGACAAAGTAATCAAGAAGATTTTTAGTTTACATGGTTTCTCAGAGATACTTTTGTTCTTGTTCTAGGTTTAAAATTTCTGAGATATTTGTGTATTTTTGACAGAGATCATATCACTCTCTGGAAATGGTTTTCCTGTTCGAACTTGCAATTTGGTATATATGTATGGATATATATATATATATATATGTATACATATATAACTGAGTGTATATATATATATATTTATTCATATATAGCTGAGTGTAAATTTTAAAGAAAGAAATACTGATTTTTTTTCTTATAACTGTTCATAAGTTCTCTGGCTGTGCACACAGATTATAAACATTGTACAGGGTTTCACACTGGCGTTGATCATCATAAGGCACAGGAAGCCCTTGCCCCGCCCATGGGGAGGGGGTGAGCTGTGAGGGGCTCGCGCCCCCTCCATAGGCTGCAGCCTGTGGAGGGCGCGAGCCTCCCCACAGAGCCGCGTCCTTCCCATGGGGAGGACAAGGGACTTGAAATCCCTTCCCTATTCCTGTGTATAAACAATTTCATAACTCAAAAAGAGACATTTTGCCCAGTATTATACTACATTCAAATTTATCTCAAAGGAAATTCGAATTTATTTCTGGTGAAAGTGTTTCTTGCAATTCATATGCATATATATATATATATGTAAATATGCACGGGAATACAGATTCCTGTGCATATACATATATGTATATATATATATGTTTATGTATGTTTCCTATTATAATTGAGAGCAGTTTAATAATTTGCAGCTTTTGCAACAGAATGTAACCCTAATCTGGAAGAAAAGATTGGGTATTCTTTCTATAATGAAACAATGAGAAGTAAGCTATTACCCAGATTCAAAAATAAAATTGGAAAAGATTTCTCAGAAATCTGTAATCATTTCATAGAATGATGCACTTCATTTATTCAATTTCTTATTGCAATTTCAAACTGATTGAAAGCAAAGTATGGAAAATAACCTGGCAATTTCTCCAGTGCAGATGCCTCGTATTACCTTCCTGTCCCCTCTTCCCGAACTCTGATTCCCCCTGAATGAATGTTTTCTTTTCTCCTTAAAGCTTTATTGCCCCTTTCGAGGATCATGCAGAGTATTTCCAAATGACAGATAAATTCTACATGCAAATTCCAGAGATTGCCACATGCCAACAGCATTGTTGGTTTTAAGGAAAAATTTCCAGAGCCCAAAGTTTTCTCGGGGCTGTTCATTCCTCTCAATTTTTGGAATAAAATAACCATTTTCAAACAAAAGATATCTCCACTTTATATTATGCAAACAAATTATTTCATCCATATTATATGCAAATATAATATTTTCACTTCATTTTTTTTAATTTCCTATTTTAAATCAGATTTTTCCTTTTTATTGCACAAAATAAATGGAATAAGCTAAATAAAATAAACCATACTCTTTTCACAACCTTTATGAATAATTAAACTATATTTTTAATTTTTGCTATGTTATTATAGGTACATATATTTTTTTATTTTTCTTTTATATCAATTACTTATTCAAACCATGCAATCCATTTAAACAATCACATTGAAAACAAACATGGCCTAATGCAACTACATGATTTTTAAGTGGTGTGTGCGTGATCGAGAGCTTCTCCTCTTTTACCCTGTCGGGAAGCTAACTTTCTTTTCCTCAATCACACTCTTGGCCTTCAATCACCTGCAACTCAAATGCACTCAGGCGTGCAAAAACGAAAGTGTATTAGTAACCAATATAGAAGTATAAATTTAAGCAATAATTAAATCAACACTCCTATTTTGTATCATTTTAGAATAAAATGCACTCATAATTCTGAAAGAAAACAATTATTTTCCTACATTTCCATACACCAAAGCATTGTATTATATTATATTGCTCTAACATGTATTATAATTCATATATTAAATCCCACAAAGTCATGGTCAAAACAGCATCAAAGTATGAGACATGACATTTGCATGACTCAATGCTGCTTCCATCAATACTCCTTTAATGGGTCATTTTCGGTTATCTTCTAAAATGTGTCCTACCACTCATGAAGATCAAGAATTTATGAAGGGTATTCCTTATACATCTGCAGTTGGCAGCATTATGTATGCCATGGTCTCTACTCGTCCGGATATTGCTCATGCAGTGGGAGTAGTCAGTCGCTTTATGAGTAATCCTGGTAAACCTCATTGGGAGGTGGTCAAATGGATCTTAAGGTATCTTAAAGGTACTTCTGATTATGGGTTGTGTTTTGGAAGAGACAATCCTCAACTACAAGGTTTTGTTGATTCTGACTTAGGTGGAGATTTAGACAAACGAAGGTCTACTACAGGTTATGTTTTCACGTTTGCTGGGGCAGCCATTAGCTGGGTTTCCCGATTACAACAGTCTGTTGCTCTTTCTTCTGCTGAGGCTGAATACATGGCTCTCTCCGAAGGAGCCAGGGAGATGACTTGGTTGCAGCGTTTGTTAAGTGAGTTGAGCTATAAGCAAGCTGATTTTGTTCTTTTCTGTGACAGTAGCAGCGCCATTTTTATGGCTAAGCATCATACATCTCAACGTCGCTCTAAGCATATTGACTTGAGGCATCACTATGTTCGCCATGTCATCGAAGAAGGAAAGTTACGGGTTGCTAAAATTGATACAACTTTGAATCCAGCTGATGCCTTGACAAAGGCAGTCTTGCGAGAGAAGTTTGAATACTGTAGGACTTCTCTCGGTCTTGTACCAATTTGATACTAGAGGATTTGCAGGGGAAGTCTTGTTTTGGAGCAGTCTTCGTTGGTCTTCAAGTGGGAGTTTGTTAAAGTATGAAGCCCAACGGTCGTGGCCTTTGGTATGACCCAACGGTTGAGGTCTTTGGTTGTTAGACTTCCTTTAACTTCTTATGCTGTATTCAAATATATACAGATTGTATACTGTAAAATATACTGATGAATAAGATTTGCCCTGCCAAGATAGTGGACGTAGCCAATATTGGTGAACCACTGTAAATCCTTTGTCTTGACTCTTTTCTTTATTTTTCTTTTCTCTGTTATTCTGCATTTTTCTGTGCATCTTCGCTCTCATACTTAAAGGATGAAAATTAAGAGTGGGTGCATGCATTTGTCAGAGACTCTATTAGTTGAAATCTACAGATGACAAATGATAATCAAATATATTTGAATACCCATTCGGAGTTAAGTCTGTATACACCGACAGTTTATCAATGATAGGAGAAGGAATGAAGATTCAAGCACAAACTAATAAAAATGAAACGACATAGAATTTATCCATCAATACTAATAATATGAATGGAAATTGAATACCTCAGAGTCGATTTAGACTAAGACAACACCTACAACTAATCCATAATCTAATAACCAAAAGAATTCTTGTTTTCACACAACACTAATATGCAAAATTTTCTTTTCCAATTGAATTAAAATTTAAGAGAGAAAGTTATGGGAACCTAGGGTAATTCGTTCACTGAGCTAGCCAAACCTGTTGTTGGGTTTGAATTCCAGATGCAGCTTCAGCTTTCTCTCCAAAGCTTCAAATTTTCTGTAGACTCCTCCACTCCAGTAGAAAACCTCCAAAATAGAATAACTCCAAGCCCCAAAATCCAAAAACAAACTTTCAAAAATACAAAAAAAATCCAAGAACTGGAAAGATCATTCACACAAAACTCCAAGATTCATTTTTCAGAAAAATAACCAAAAGCCCCTCTCATAGTTATCCCTAACTAATTTATTTCCCACTCTTCGTAATTACATGTCCTTCATAATTCAATTAAATCATTTAATTTTCATTCCACTACCCAAAAATTCTTTCATTTATTATTATTTTGTAATTTTCACCATGCCTTATATTTTGCTCACAAAATTAATTCCACTATTAAATATTTAATTTATTAATTTAATCCTTTCATCTTAACCTACTTGCACCATAAAATAATTAACATATTTATTTAAATATTTCTTTATTGAGCCATAAATTTTAATTTATTTAAATCAAACATAACATTAATAACATTTTATTTATTAAAATTATAAATTATATTAAATCATTTATTTAAATTATCAAATACCTTTTTAAACCACAATGCTCTTTCATTTAATATAAAATCTATCAAAGCAACAATCAGGCAACTAACTCAAATGAACTAAATACCCAACATTACCTGACCACAAAGCAAAATGGAAGGAAAAATGACAACAACCAACTCAGACAGACCACATAAACAAGGAATGACAAACAAACACTCATTCTTGTTGAGGATGATGGCTCAACATAGGGGGACCCAATGCTATCTCCAAATCAACTATCTCCATTGGGTATGAGGCACGCTCAAACTTGGTGATTCAGGTGGAGTCGATGCTTAGTACTTGCAACCTACAACAAACCACACGGTCGAACATATACATAGGAAAATAGTCAATCACACCCTGAAAGGAAAATCATAGTGTCACAGGGTACTCGCAAGCGAATGATGCGACCCTGTTCCCCTTCACCAATGCATCAACACACAATAAATAGATATCTAATCATGATGAGAACATACATCTAACAATCACATAATACTCATATCAATGATAACTCACATAAACAATTAAACTGATCTACTAAGCATGTATAAGCATAAACATCATATATAAAAATGTCATTAACATTATAACTATGCATCAAAGTATCATAAAAAAAAATATCATGATGTCTAAATACAACCAAGTCACTGTCAGAAGCAGAAAACAAACTGAGGGGCACCACAATAACTCAAGATCACATTGATTTCTCTACTCAACACCATACTAAACAAAGACACAATAATTCATACAACCATAAAATCAACACAAACTATCCATTAACAAGAAATCATATAATTAAGTGATGGGAGAGAGATTGTAGAAATAGTATTAACGTAACCTTTCACTTACATTCACTAGAACCAAAGACAACATAAACATATGTTAGATTGATGACACTAAACTTAAATGATTTTGAGTTATTAACTTACTCAATTACAACAAGTATATGAATAATTAATTCAAACTAATCTTTCACCTATCTAATTATAAACAAATCAACTTCCCTTATGTGATTTCAAGACACTCAATTTTCCCTTATTTAATTTTCCAACTTATTTACCTAATAAATTTAATTAATTACAACGCAAAGAAGTATTTTCCTAATATCAATCCTATATGCAAATATATATATATATATATATATTAACCTAATATCAAATTAACCAATCATGCAAAACACTATATGTTCATGCTTCGAACGAAACCATTACTACCGGTTGCAAGCAACAAATAATTACATCAAATGATACAAAGAAGTATGCCAAGTGATAGCATCTAAATCTACATATACCCAAATTTCGTCTCTGGCATATAATCGATAGCTAAATGTTCGATGGGAGGGTCGAGTGCTGCTCAAGGATATGCCATACAACACTGGCATCATATGCACAGAGACAATGTGATACAAAGCACTAAAAGCCTTTCTAAACACTATCAAAATAAAATCGAACTCATAAATTAAAAGCATTGAACACCATATATTCAACTGGCAGCAAGCTTAAGAACTATGATATCTCTAAAACAAATGAGGACCCGCTGAAAACTGTGCATGCTTTAAATTAAGTTTAATCAAAAAAGAGGGAGGAAATCACATGGCTTATGCTGGAAGCAAGGAGAAACATATTTAAAGGCTCGACGAATACAAGTATGCCAATTGACAAGCATGCAAAATATGGAAGCACAAAATTCGGTTTGAGTTTCATCGCTAGGCAATGGGTTAGAAAATTTTCCAATCAAAAGGATAATAAAATTGACTACAATACCATATCCTACTCTACTAACCACACAAGGGAAGACATGTTTAGTACTGAAAGGCTACATGAATGGAATACGCTTAAACATCTACATATATACGAAGCTCTATACCCACTGAAGGATCAAACCATACACTAATACAAGGAAGCTTAACTATATAAAAGCACGTAAATAGCGAATACCATGCAACTACCGTAAAAAGTAGCAATAATATATTGAATAAAATTGATTCTCCTACTGAACCATCAACTAGGAAATATACAGCATTGGTTGCTTGAATAAATTGAAACTCTTACAACCAAAGGCATTGAATGTAACAAATCTGGAGATTAAGGTGAAGTTGTATAAATGCATTCTATAGGACGATTGACTAGGAACTAACCCATATTAGATGCTTAGAGATAAAGCAACATCAACACAAAATGGAAATCGAAGCATATGGTCCGCATGAAAAGGGCGCCTATGAACATGAGGAGAGTATTGGTGATGCTAACTAAAACAATCTACAAGGACAAACTTGAGCTATAGTGGCATACTCTGTATGATATAACTTGAAGAATGAAGGGACGTAGTAATGAATGGATGTCGCCACTAAGGAAAAATCAATGGTAATTATCTTACCAAGCAGCATCAATAATGCCAATATTGAAAACATTACATACCCATGATTTTTGAAGACGATAAGAAGACAAGGCACAAAAATTAGTTATCCTCTTTCAGCAACAAGTTTTCCAGGTAGAAGGTATGAGCTCGCAAGGTATCGATTGGCAATGCATATTATCAAATGCCTACAAACCAAAAGAAAACTCAAGCATAACACTAAGGCACACCTCTCATTTAACCCAACAATCGACTGCAATTGTATCGACAACACAGAGGGAGAGGGGATGCCAAAGCTAACGAAGTATAAGCCCTCAGAGATTTTCATACAAATAGGAAACGGCTGGGAATAACCGCACCCAAATATAACATGCATGCGGATATTGGGGTCGTAAAGGAGGCGCAAGACTAATTACTAAAATGACCTTAGAAATTTTCAAGCAAAACACAATGGCGGAAGGAGATATTTCAAAAACCAAAATCTGACATTCAACAATGCATCCAAACACTCATGCAATAATTTTCAATGGACGAAGGAGGAAATATTCGTTTACGTTATTCGAAGACCAAAATACAAAATAAAAAGACCAACGTGGAGTTCTACGCTCGAAGATGGAGAAGATGTGCTAAAACGATTTCATTCCCAACCACAATCCATTCTCCAATACAATTTTCAATGTCCCCAAAACTGTATTTTTTTTTATAAAAGAAAATAATTGGAAAGCAAAATTTCTTGTTAAAACTAAAATAACATTCTCCTCTTTTCATCTCTTAAAAAAGACCAATATAAAATTCTAGCAAGAGATAAGTTTTTGAATCCAAAAATCAACAAAAAATGACAAGTTTCCAATTTGAAATTCAGTTTGAAGTCATGCATGTGCACACACTCCTCTTTTTCCATCTTTTTATTTTCTTTTACAATCAATTTGAAAATCTATTTCAAATTAATTATTCTATTTTAGAATTATATATTCTTCCCAAGTCTAAATTATTTTCACACCAAAATAATAATAATATTTATCTTTACTTATTTCTAAATATTAAAACATTTAATCACATTATTTAATTTAATAAATAATAATCAAAATCCACCTAATACCTTTTCACATACATAATTTATTTAACTATTATTTAAATTCTAAATTTAAATTTAAATTACCTTATAATCAATTTAATTCAATCAAATTGATTAAACAAGGCCATTCATAATATTAAATTTACCACATAATTTCAAAATCAAATTAAACAACAATAGGAAATCTCCAATCATCCAAACAAATTTACTCAAATGTTAAGAAAGGGTCGAACATAGAGGGGAGTACATTATACGTGAGATTAAAAAAAATATTTTAAAATTTTGAATTTTTTGTTTATCAATAATCAAATTAAAAAATTATAAATAAAAAGTTATTTCTATCAAAATGTCAACATTAATTTATATTAAACATATTAAAATTTTAATAGTTAAATTAACTTAATACAAACAATGTTCTAAATATTTCAATATTTTATATTAAATATCCATATATTTTTACAATAGAATGAAATTTAATTTTTTATTAAATTTGAATAATATTTAAAATATTTTTAAAAAATTTAAATTATAAGTAAGTATTTAAATTTTTATGTAAAGAAAAAATATATATATATAATAAAATAATATAATATAAGTTTAAAATGATTTAAAACTACTCTTCACACACTCACATTAATGTAGGAGCATCCATGGCCTAGTGGTAATCCTATTTCACTCTATTTTGCTTAATTTTGGAGTGATGGTATTTCATATTTTTGGCTTCTAAAATTTCATTTCCATGAGCATTTGAATATCTTGTAATGTGGGAAAACTTAAATTTGAATTTGATTTCAATTTGGGTCAAAGTGGTGAAAGGGAATCATGGAGAATGTGTTTTAAAACTAAAAAAGCAAGAAAAAAAGCAATTAATGGTGTGGGTTTTTGGGAGCCATTAAGACCATTTTTAACTCTTAATTTGAATTCACACAACTCCTAAAAAATAGGGAATCATGAGGTGGATGCCCAAGTTGGGAAAAGCTGATTTTTACTTTCATGGAAAAATGGGGTTTGAAATGACAAGAAATTCAAATTAGGAGTTTGTTCAATGAGTTGGGTGTGGCTTTTTGAAGTGGGGTTTGAAATGACAAGAAATTCAAATGAAATACACTCACAATTTATTTCAGAGTTGTTTGGAGTTGTTTAATGAAAAAATAATTTCATTTTTTTGAAACAAGCTTTCTAGAATATAGAGGAGAGAAGAGGAGGGCATGCATACCTCTAGGAATGGTTTTTAGAAGAGTTTATTGTAGGTTGAAGACATGGAAATGAAGCTACAACAATGAGCATTTGTTGGAAGTTGTTTGTTTGTGGGTTGGCAATGCAATATTTTATGTGTTAATGCAGGAGAAGGGTTTGAAGATTGTATGGGAAGATTTGTTTTTTGTTGTTGATGTTAATTTTTTGTAGTTTGTGCATTCAAATGGGCCATGTTGCAGCCCTTGATTCCCCTGAGGATTGATGTAAACATTGAACAATATTTTGTAATGAAATTTGTGATTTGGTTACAAGTAGAAATCTAGTTGTGATATTTTGTAGCAGTGTGAGTGAATAAAAAAAAGGTTTCGCGTTTAATTTGAATTCAAGAAAGCAAATTGATCTTGAGTGTGTAATAGACTGTCGAACAAAGGTAGTTGCACTAGGACTATATTGTGGGTGTTGAAAAAAAATGGATTGGAGAGGAGGTCATTGTGGTAGAGGTAGAGGAGGAGAAGATAATTTTGTTAGAGATGATGATTTTAGAGCCTTGAGAAGGTAGATTGAAACCCTACAAGAAGAGATAAGGAGAGGATTTACAAGAATTAGAGAACCAAGAAGTGAAGATGAAGAAGAAAAATAATTTCAAAAGGATGCTAGTTTAAATAGTGAGCAAAGAGAAGAAGTTGCAAGAGTTGCAAATGACCCATTGTTGACAGCTTTGAAAAAAATGGGAAAGAGACCAAAGATGGATATTGTAGTGCCCCTCTATGATTTCTGTTTCATGATATTTGATAAATGCGGTTTTGGGTTGTTTAGTTAATTTTTTTGATTAATGTTGTTCTAGGCTAATTGATTCAATGAATTAAATTATTAAGTAATATTAATGGTTAATAATAAATTTAAAGGTGCAAGTAATATTAAATGAAATAAAATAAATTAAAAATGTGAGAAAACAAGATAATATAAAATAAAATATTATTATTTTGGAATATTGTAATTATTAACTAGTTAAAATATTATAAAAGATAGAAAGTATGTTCTTGGTGTGCATGTGTGACTTCAAATAGATTGTTGAAATGAAACTTTCTGTTTTTGTGATATTTTTATCTGTTTTTTATTTTCAAAAAATCAACAGCTTTTCTTTGTAAATAATTATCTTTTGGGAGATTTTGAGGATCATTAATTTTGGGGTTTTTGGGAAAAAGAATCTTGTTTTTGGTTCTCGTGAATATCTTCTGGTTTTGGAATGGGGGATTTCGTAGAGATTGTTAAGTATCTTTTGGGGAAGGTTTTCAGGAGAAATTGATTCTTAAGGAGGAATGATGATTGAAGAGGGAGATAACTAAAGAGGATAGAGGGAGAAACAAGTACGTAGTTTATTGTGGTAGACACCAAGTAATTGCATCCAGAGTTCCAAGTAACAATAGTATTTGTATGGAACCATTGCATCAGTGTTTATCTTGATTATTTTATACAACTCTGTTCAAATGGATGTAATATGAGATTCAGTTTTTTATACAAAACCTTCCTCTGTCGTTCAATCAATAAATGCTTTTAATATTTTCTTCAAACTTGATAATTGTTATTTAGGATCAATAATAATCGATCTTGAATATGAGCTTTTGTCAAAAACGATTCAGTTTTTGTACAACAGAAAATGGCTGAGTGACTAAACCTTCGCTTTTGAATTCATTTTCTTATATTTTGCAAACTGAGCTTGCAAACGTAGTTCATACCTGATAGTAAACAACTCACCATCCCATTAATCTTGATCGAATGGGTCAATCAGACACCCTAGTCGAAGCCTTATGATCTTCGTGACCCATTAGCAGATTGCTAAGGATTCCCAGTACCTCAAAGTCCCTATCTTATTGTTAAGACCTCTTCTCATTCTCTCATGCGATCTGGCACACAACTCGGCCAAGGATATCTCTTAATAACAGATTTTATGCTACGATATAATTATTATTAGTGGTTTG
This sequence comes from Sequoia sempervirens, assembly GCA_007258455.2. Lineage (NCBI taxonomy): Eukaryota > Viridiplantae > Streptophyta > Pinopsida > Cupressales > Cupressaceae > Sequoia > Sequoia sempervirens. Next base: position 516,435,326 of record VDFB02105785.1, read on the forward strand.
TTCTAAGTCTTCACAAAAATCTCCTCAAGAACATAAGTCACAACATTCTTTTGGATCTAAATAAATGCTTGTTGGAAAATCTTAGCCCATATTCATATGCCTATAGTATAGGGTGTATCCAGGATAACCAATGCGGGCATGGAGGCCAATCATGCGCACCTAATGATTAACTATATATGTAATGCAATAAGCGTTAGTACCATGTGAGGGGAGCGCAACCCCATCCACTAAATCTATGTGGTTGCATGCGCCTAAAACATATCATGTTAGGTAGGGCTTAAATTTGATGGTCGACCTTGCCTGTCAACAAATTTTTTAATGACGCTTATCTATTCAAAGGTGCCATTAAAACATTATGCTATACCTCAGTGTAAGTAAAATTATATATAAATCAAATATATATATCATTATAATACTATATAAATTTTGACAGTCTATCCAAAATATCTCCTTTCATTTGATACAATCTTCTTAAAATTTTGATTGTATTTTATGGCAAAAAATTCTAAATACAGTCATACGGCCATCAAATTTAAGCATGTTAGGATGTGTTCTAGCACGCTTCACTAGAGTGCAAGCCTATTTTTCAGATTTTTTCATTTAGCATCACCCATAATCTCCACTAAACATGTGATTTAATTCGATGGTTAAATTTCATCCCTTACAATCCGAATAATAGGATTATGCTGGCAAGTCGATACTTGTGTTGTGTCTTAATTTCGATGAATGCAATATATGTTGGCTTCCTTAGTAAAATTTCCTTGAGGCGAGTTCCATTATCTACGTCTATTCTAATATAGTATAAGCTTTTATAACAAATACAATTGAGTGTCCCCTGCTGTCATAGCATATCTTGAACCCTTCCAGTTGAGTGCCTAGTCTGTGAGATTCCTTCTTCTCATGCGTTTTCTATTGTTAAGGTTTGTATAGCTCTTATTTTATCCTGCCATTTGATTTGATCCCTTGTGATTTTGTCTTTATTCTTTAATCGACTATACACATGCATTGGTTGGATTAATGTATCGATCAAGCTTTACTCTTCTTGATAGGAAATAAAATAGTAATGTGATTTATTTTATTGGCATTATGTAACTATGTCAGTGGAGGTAAAATGTAACGCATTTCCATTTTGTTAAATAATACAATATATTCATATATGTAGATATGCGTATATAAATATGTAATATGTTATATTTGGTATGGTAAAGAATGATTTCTTTTATGTGATGAAATAAAACGTGATTTAAATTACAAAAAATTGATCAGAAAGTTATAGTAAGATAATGATTTAATCTAAAATTTAGTGAAGTTGATTTATACAAACTTAGATAATTGAATGATTGTAGTCTTGATAATATTGGTGTATATATTTGTGTGTATAAACCTATCTATGCATATAGTATTTTTTATATTAGTGAAATATACAGAAATATGGGGAAAAGTAAATAATAATAAGCATACAAATTCGGGAATTGATTGTTTAAATGATTTTAGATGAGTTACCATGAAATTAAATAAGTGAAAATGAGTAAAATTTATGACTACATGTAATACTAGATATATCTTAGTGAATAAGAACATGGAAATTATTTATTGTACTAGGTATATTTTAATAAGTGAGATTTCATTGGCAATCAATCAAAGTAGGGCATTGAATTATGAGAGTAGTTATGTGTAGTTTTAAATAAACAACTTGTAGTACATTTAGCTTTAAATTTAATGTGAATATGATTATAACCTTTTTTGTGTAAGGTGATTTATTGTTATTATAGTAATCCTATTATGTGTTATTATCAACCTAGTAGAACTATTGTTTTGTGGAGTTATTGATATGTTGTTATCCCTAGTAGGTCTTAGTTAATATTATCATCTAAATAGTTCCTTAAATGAAAATTAGAATGTTCAACAAAGGTCTAGGAAATAGAGTGGTTTGTTGAATTTAGTGTAATTAAATGGGAGTCTAAACTAGACTTCTATAAAAGACTTTATGATTGGATTTGGAATTGGTCTTAAGTGTTTTCATAATCGTTTTAAGTGCTTCCAAGATTAAGTGATTGATAGGGAAGTTGGTATAGTGCTTTAATTTAAGGGATGCCTTCTTGGATTAAAATGTGATGATTAATTGATTGCATTAGATAATGTGTCTTGTTAAGTGAAGATGAGCATTATAAAATGTGGAAGTGATGTTTATATGGATTCATTCATGGTTGTATTCTTGATTGTTTCTTGTCTAGAGTATTGTGTTTGATTAGTGAAATTAAGGTGGTTATGGGTCATTGCTTTTAGTGGGAGTCTTTTATGCAAGTGGTTTAAGGGTGGCTTCTAGAGGTAAGGGGGAGTATTTACTTGCATGAGTTTGTATGGGGGTTCGGGATCAGGAGAGGCTACTAGGACAACCAAGGATGGGGGTTGGGGCTTAGGAAGATCTGTCAGGACAACCCATATCAAGTTATGTGTGTTTGCATGAGTTTTATGTTGTTTCGCATGAAAGTGATTGATTTTGATACTTGAATTGTGCTCATGAGGGTTTTTAGCCTTGTACTATTTTTACTTCCTTATGATTGGAATTTATGTTCAAGATAGTTCATGCCATGCTCTATGGGTGTGCTTATGTGGTTTTGTAATTTGTGCAAGATGGCCTTACCTTGTTTGATGTATTGGGTCTTCTAGTTGTAAGTAGGGGGAGTGGCTCTCAATGGGGGTTGAATCCCAAAGTGGTGACCTGGAAAACCCATTGGAGAGTTCTTAATTCCGTGATAACCTAAATAATGAACTGGGGGGATGGGTAATTTTTACATAAATAAGATAATGGAATTTGCATCCATTCTTGTAGTGATTGTTTAGGCTAAGGATGGGGTGAGAAGACTGAGTTGGCAAGGTCAACTTCCTTGTCCTCATGAAAGGATTGTTGGCTTCACATGTTTCATCCTATGGGGCTAGGTCCTAGTGAGAGGAATGTCAGACAACTATAGATGGGGGTCGGGTCCTAGTGAGAGGAATATCAAACAACCCATGCCAGTACCATGTGATGACACTCTTCCCTACTACAATCTAGCATTCCCTAGGTTTGTGTGCCTCTAGAAGTGAAGTCAATGTTGGAAGCAGTGTCTCTATTATGTGATGTTCATGTTGTATTGAGTTATTTTGGAGGCATGTTTAGTCCTTTGTGTTATCCTTTCATCTTCTTGTATGTTTTGTGGTGGGACCTTATTGTTATCCCCTAGCATAGGGGGTGGACCTTAGGGTTCCACATGGTCGAGTGGATTGTGTTTTTTCCTCGATTGGGTTTCCCTTATTATTTTTTGCGAGAATGGAGGATATACCTTTCGTAGCAAATTTTGGATCTTGTACCAATTCAAAAGACTATTGCACATGTTATGTATTGTATATGTATATCATTTGTATCATGTAATGTAATCCTAATGTATTCTTCCCATTGTATTCATGGAAGCATTGATGTAAAGATGTAATAGGTATGATGTACCCTCATGTGTGGGAATTTGTATGTGTACTCATTGGCCCATATTATATGATCTTTAATGATTATCTATTTGATGTTATATTATGGAGATGTATGTTTAGATCTTGTTAAGTAGGTTTGTTCATAACACAATCATTGAACCTTAGAGGACATAGTTTATCTTATGTGTTATGTTTAGATATGATAATTTACATTTCTTTTTATTTCACTTTAAAAAAAATTGTGTCATCCTATGGGATTCTTTGGCGGGGCATTACAGATATTCCTACCTTCAATGGAAGCCTAAATCTAGAGGAATTGATAGATTGGTTGAATGAGATGGAAGAGTATTTTGAATTTGAAGAGATAGAAGACCATAATAAAGTAAGATTTTCTAAGACATGGTTGAAAGGACATGCCTCAATATGGTGGAGAGAGGTCCAATTAGAAAGGGGAAGAAGAGGAAAAGACAAGATTACCAAATGGGATAAAAAGGTGGAAAATTTGAAAAGGAAATTCATTCCTATTGATTATGAGTTGGACTTGCTCAAGAGGATGCAAGCTTTGAAGCAAGGAAACAAGACTTTTAAAGAATACATTGAAGAATTCCATAGAATTATCATAAGGACTAGACATTCAGAGGTAACTAAGGAAAAGGTTGCAAGATGCATAAATGGGCTAAGAAAAAGTATTCAAGAAGAGATGACACTAGTCAGAGTTGTGACAATGGAAGATGCTTATCAAATAGCATTGAAGATAGAAGAAAGTATGAACAAGAGGTTTGCGAATAGACACAAGGGAAAGGATAAAACTTATGTGCAACAAAAGGAGTATGAACAACAAATTAGAGACATTAAGGACAAAAAGGATGAAAGATGTGAAAGATTAAACAAGTCCCATGATCAAAATTTTAGAGGAAGAGGAAGATTAGGAAGTGGATTTGGAAGAGGAAATTATAAAATAACTTATTTTAGATGTGGGAAGAAGGTCATAGGGTATATGATTGTCCTCATGAAGAGGAAAGACCAAGACGAAGGACTGTAAATCATAATAGAGCAGCAAACATAAATGCAGAAGATGCTCAGTCTTCACACTCGGAGGAGGTAGAGGATGGAGAGGCACTTGTTTCAAGAAGAGTCCTAACAAACGAAGGAAAAGAACCAGATCAAAGGAAGAGCTTGTTCAAAACCAGATATAAGTGTGAAGGTAAAGTTTGTAATGTTATTATTGATGGTGCAAGCATAGATAATTTAGTTTATGAAGAAATGGTAAATAAATTAAAGTTGGAAAGACAAAGGCACTTGCATCCATATAGGATTTCTTGGTTGCAAGATGAAAAGAAGTTTTTGGTTAGTGAACAATGTTTGGTGAAATTCAAGAAAGGTGATCATGAACAAGATTTATGTGATATAATGTCTATGGATGTTTTTCACTTGTTATTGGGAAGGTCTTGGTAGTTTGGAAGGTGTGCAATGCATGATGGGTACACCAATACATACTCCTTGATGAAGGATGGAATATAACACAAGTTGAAGCCCTTGAGTAAGGAAGAAGGAAAGGTATGTAATAAAGGTGGAAATTGTTTGGTTAATGGTGTTAAAAAGTTAATAGAAGAGGATGAGAATGCAGATTTTTATTTGTTGATGCAAGTTGCACTAGTGTGGATTGTACACAAGAAAGGTAAAGTGAAGGATTTAGTGGAGAAAGAAGAAGAGGAAAAATATGATTTTTTAAAAAATGATGTTAAATCTAATTTATTTGAACATGGTAAAGGTGTTTTGGAAGATGAGACTACAACAAATAATGCATTAGTAAAAGAAGGAAAAATGGTTGAAAGTAAGGAAGGTTACAAGAAGGAGAATGTTTATTTTTTTGGTGAACTTACTTTTGCATCATTTGTTGATTTATTTGATAAAGATATTGGAAAGAATGATAGTTTGTTGTAGGTTGAAGAGGATAAATATTTTTATTGTCACTAACATTGATAAGAATGCAGAGGATGAAGTGATTGCAACTGAAAAATGTCTTTAGAAGGCATCAAGGAGGAAGAGAACAATGTTGTAACCAAGGTTGATGATGAACAAATGGTTACATCAATAAAAGAGAAAAAGGTAATGAGTTATTTTTTATTAATTTTTTGATGGAGAAGTAGTATATTTTCATGAATTTTCATATTTTCATAGTGTAAGTTGGTGGGAGACGAATCATGTGAAAAAAGGGAGAAAGAGAGGAAGAATGAAAGAGGGAAGAGACATCAAGTTGCACAAACATGTGAGGAATAAGGTTCAGGGGAATAAGGCAGCAAGATGGGTGAAAAATGAGCATCATATCTACAAATGTTTATGAGGCACTCATGAAACATTCTTTTCTACCATGGGTGTCCGATGCAGGAGCATCCATGGCCTAGTGGTAATCCTATTTCAATCTATTTTTCTTAATTTTGGAGTGGCAATATTGGAGTGATGGTATTTCATATTATTGGCTTGTAAAATTTCATTTCCATGAGCATTTGAATATCTGGTAATGTGGGAAAACTTGAGTTTGAATTTGATTTCAAGTTGGATCAAATTGGTGAAAAGGAATCATGGAGAATATGTTTTAAAACTGAAAAAGAAAGAAAACAAAGAAATTAATGGCATGGGTTTTTCTAAGCTACTAGACCATTTTTAACTCCTAATTTGAATTCTCACAAATCCTAAAAAATAGGGAATCAAGAGGTGGACGCCCAAGTTGGGAAAAGTTGATTTTTTCTTTCATGGAAAAATCTAGAAAGCCATTAAAGCACTGCTAACCATTCACAAGATGTTTTGAGTTTTAAAAAAATATTTTTATTAAATTTGATTAATGAAAATTAATTTAATTGAGATTTACAAGAGTTGGGCATGGGTTTTTGAAGTGGTTTTTGAAATGACAATAAATTCAAATGAAATGTACTCACATTTTATTTCAAGGTGGTTTGGAGTTGTTTAATGAAAAAATAATTTCTTTTTTTGGGGACAAGCTTTCCAAAATATAGGAGGAGAGAAAAGGAGGGTGTGCATACCTCTAGGAAGGGTTTTTAGAAGAGTTTATTTCAGGTTGAAGACATGGAAATGAAGCTACAACAACAAGCATATGTTGGAAGTTGTTGATTGTAGGTTGGCAATGGAATGTTTTATTTGTTATTGTAGGAAAAGGGTTTGAAGATTGTATGGGAATATTTTTTTTCCATTGTTGATGTTAATTTGTTGTAGTTTGTGCATTTAAATTGGTCATGTTTCAGCCCTTGAGTCCCTTGATGATTGATGTAAATATTGAGCAATATTTTGTAATGAATTTTGTGATATTTTGTAGTAGTGTGTGTGAATAAAAAAATAATAATTCTTATTTAAATTCAAGAAGGATTTTGTATTGTGAGGGTTGTGATTTAATCTTCATACATTACACATATTACATATATTGATGCAATGACAATTCCTTGCAACATTAACTGCAATCACTAAGTGCAATGCCAATAGATGGTGGAGAAAATCATAGCCCACTCTTCCAAACTATTGTACAATAGTTAAAATCAACTGACATTGGTAGAAAACCTTTAACGGATAGGAAAGTAAATCGACTAGAAAAAGGGTCAAGTTAAGAGAGACAACCACCTAAGCATTCAATGCTTAGTTGTTTTGTTTAAGACCAACCATTTTTTATACTTGGATAACACACATTTGAGTCCCTGACATATCTTTTGATCAGAAATGCTAAAATAATTCTTTTGGTTTTCTCAAGGATGTGATTGGACTGCTTTCAACTTGTGCAAGTGATTATACTATACTGACAAGGGAAATGACTAACAAGGGAATTTCTACCATCCTTAAGGATATTCTTACTACTTCTAGCATTGTTTCACAGATGATAATTCCTCTGTTCTCATATGATATAACTACTCAGGTTACCTTGAAGTGGTTAATACTCCTCTTTCTAAAGATAATTCATCCATTTTCAATTTGTATATTTTCTATTAAAATTCAAGATAGTTCACATTGTTAACTAACTCAACATTGTTTTTCCTACACTGAACATTGTTAACAGACTCAACATTGTTTTTCCTATAGTTGCGTAAGATTGTCTCCTTTTCCAATGAGCTTCTTCCATTAGTATCAAAAGAGAAAATTTTAGTTCCCATTAGTGATGATATGGGCATGAATCTTTCTACGAAAATATTTTCCTTGAGAAATATTTCAGATAACTATACTAAAGAAAATCTATTTCAAGAAAAACCTAAGCTTTTGGTGTAATTTATAATTTATCTTTTTCCACTTATTATTTAGGTAACAATTTATATAAATTCAACTAGTTTAACATTAACATGAGCTTGTGCTATATAAGTGTCAATGGTTTTGCAAATATTTGGTTCAAACATCAATGCTCAAGTTAGCCACCAATATCTAAAAGTTATCAACAAACTAATGTACTGAGGAACTTAAGAGATGTTGAATCTTTTATTAAAAGGAGCCAACATATCAAGGAATATACCACATGTTGTCATTTTTGAAATATTTACTTGTGACTTTTATGTTTCAAGAACTCATAATTTACTTGCTCTTTTGTATATCTATATATTTTTGGAAAAAAAAATTATTTGGAAAAGATATTAAAATTTTGCTTATAGCATTATAGATGGAAACAACTTTAATCTAAAAAAAATTGGATGTGATTTTCAATATATCCATGAGAGAAGGTGGTTTTGATGTAATGAGTACACTTCTATCTACATGGAGCACTATCTCAAGGGAGTATGAAACTCATACAAAATAGAACTCATCAGAAATAAAAGAAGAAAGTGAAGTAGAAAGTGAAGGAAGTGATGAAAGAAGTGAAGAAGAAAGTGAATCAAGTTCAATAGAAGAAATTTTCAATGATCATGCAAAGCACATTAAGGCTATATACTTTCTTTCAAATTCAGGGGCTACTAAGGCTAGAGCTGTAAATAGTTTTTGCAAGTTGAAAAATATTTGTAAGAAGTTAGATGGGGCCTTTTATGATTTTAAGGGTAAAACAATGAAAGGAAAATAGAGCAGGGTTGTATATGATAATCATTATGGTTTCAAAGAAAAATTTGAAGGTGACGCTAAACACGGTAGGTGGAAATCAAAATGAGAGGGTTAAAAGAGAAGTGATGTCTTTGATAACAACAAAATTCCATCAATCCTTGCTAATATTCTAGTTGAACTATGCCAAAATGAATGCATATCAACTTTTGAATTTTCCAAAAGTGGGATTGTGGCATCCTTACTAAATTATTTTGTTGGCAAGGAATTGAAAAATGATAGAATATCAAAAGCTGATTTGATTGGGCATCAATTAGAAACACTGAAAATATTTGAGAAATTTGTTGATATCATTCTTCCTTTGATTGTTCATAAAAAAGAAAATCCTTTGATGATTTTAGTTCTAAAGTTGTAGGATACACTTTACTCAGAAGATTATCCTATACAACTTAGCTAGTGTCCAAGGTCACACATTAACGATCCTAGCAATTTGTACAAATCAATTTCATTTAGATGGCCTCTAAAATTGTGGTTGTATATAGAACAAGGAGAAAAATCTCTTAGTAACCACCCTTCAACTATTTTATATATAGATGAGGCAAAGGCTATGTTTATAAGTATCATTTTTTTTGTGGATAGGGGCTACTCTAATTTATGGGTGGAAGGAAACTCGTTAAACATCATCAACTATCTATGTGGAACCCATAAGCCTAGTTGGAGTGTCAATCAATTAATTAAGGATGCTATTATAATGTTGAGATCTTGTGAGGAAACCCACGTTTCTCACATATATCGAGAAGGAAATTCATTGGAAATTTCTTTTGCTAATGAAGCTATCAAAGTTAATGAGTATAGAGCATGGGAGGAGTACTCTCTCCTTCTTGAGGTAGCTAAGATCTTAATGTGAAATGATGGATTTGGCTAAGTTTATGTGGTGGCATTATTTTACCATTAGTACCAGCTTTATGCTCACACGCTTTGTGGGTATCACTTGGCTTGTTGGCTCTCAAATGAACACTTATTGTTAGGGTTTTCTACTATTGGTTCTTATGAATATGGGAGGTGATTGAAGTAGAATTGAGCCTCATTCCTATGCAAGCCTAAGGAAGAAGAAGAAAATTTGGAAGATTCTCCAACATGGGAATTTTATGCCTTTCTTAGAAAGGTTGCATAGACATGATCCAACCACTTCGGTGGAGTTTTTTTCATATTGGAAGAATCGCAAACTCTAGATTAAGGGTGTGGTTGTTGACATCAATGAGGAGCTTATAGCTTTTGTGACTAGATTTCCTATGGTTAGATATAAATTCTTCAAAAAAAAGAAGACTAATGAGGAGGCAATGACTCAATTATTCAAAGACAAGAAGAGTAATGAGGGGACAATGACTCAATTCTTAAAAGATGACGAACAAAAAAAACTCATCAATATGGAGGCTTGGGGCTAGGAGAGGAAGTCTCTCAAGAAGATATGGGTGGATATAGCAGAAATAATAATGTGGTATGTGACTCTGGAAGGAAAGTTCACTACAATCCTTGGCCATCATTTTACTCTTTTAAATCATTTTAGGCATGGGTTGTTTATTTCCTTCCCTTTCTTTCTCTTGTCCTCCATGAAGGTCTTTGTATATGCACAATTAAAAAATAGGAGGGCACCAGTCCTACATGAGGGTCTTATTTTGTTAATTATGGAGCATGTAAAAGCGTTAATTCCTGCCACCTAAATTAAGGGCAAGGAGGAGACACTTAGTGAGGATTCAACTCGTCTAGCTTAGATACCAATGTGGCTAAGGAAGAGAAGTGGAATGGAGAAGGTGAGGACGGGTCTCCCTCCCCTGTGGTTTCCCCTTCTAAGAAGAGAAAGAAGGGTAACCCTAAAGGAAAGCGGGCAACCAAGCAACTTATTATGCATGAATCAGAGTCCTAGACTAATGGTAATGACGAGAGGTGGGTTCTAGTGATTCCAAGTCCAAGGACAAAGATGTGAACATTGGTCAGCTTGATACCAAGGTTGGAGGTAAGGAGGAGGGGTTTTATGAGAATGCAATGGCCACCAAGGCCAAAGAAAATCCTAGAAGGGTTTCTAAGCACATTGCCAAGATGAAGAACTAGGCCTCAAAATATATGGTAAAGGATACCACAAATATCAGCAAGGAGAAGTGTATAGAGGAGAAGGCAGTGGAAATTGATGATTCCCCAGTTCAAAACTCTCCAAATGTGGAACTTGTGGGTGAGAAAATGGTGCAGGAGGAGGGTGTTGAGTAAAAGCAAGTGAAGCCTAGTCCTCTAAAGGTTAATCCCTTATAGAAGGACTTCTATCTTAATGATGAAACCACCTCAATGTTTGAGCTACTCGGCATGGTAAGGGCAGGGGCCACTGGCACATTAAAATTGGAAAAATGGACTCTACAGGAATTCAACAAGATCAACATCAAAATAAGGGGATTGAAGAAGAATGTGCATAATATTTCAAAAGGAATGGCCTTAGATATTCTGATTGATAAATTGTTGATCTTGAGTGTTTGTTCACTGATTTCAAGTCCCTTTGTGAGCAACACTTAGCTGATTTAGAAGCCAACGTAATGGACACCAATGTGGATATCAAGAAACTTCTCCACGACTGTCATATTTTTGTAAAGAATAGTGTGGATTCTTTGGAGGTCTTGTTTCGTAAGATCATTCAGATTAGAGAGGAACAGTTGTATTTTTCTAAGTTGATGGAGAAGGAGCAAGTGGCTAAAGGTAAAGAGAAAAAAGGTGCAAAGGATGGTGGCAAAGGCCCTGCTGCTAGAGGGTTGGGTGACTAGAGGAAGTCCTTTGAGGACAAGAAAAAAGAATTGCTAGACATAATTGGGCTCCATAGGAACCAAGAACTTGAGGTGGCCAACACCTTAAGAAGCATGAAGTAGTGTCTTATTGATGCAGGAGCATCCAGTGGTGTAGGGAAATATTTCATCACCCAAAAAAAAAAAATTCTTTATTTTCTTTAGTTTTCATGAGTCCCATGATGGCACTTAAGGGGTGTAAGATAGTCAGGCATCAAAAGTAGTGAAAATTTGGCACTTACTATTTTTAGTAAGTCAGCCTAAATGGGCTTGTATGGATGTGAACACTTATCCCAAGGAGAAAAACTAAAAAACATTTCCGGTCATGAAAGAATCACCTCAATACCCTACACAGTTTGGGAGAAATTAAAGTTTTTGTCCCAAGAAATTAAAGTTTATGTCTCAAGAAATTTCTCCAATGCAACTTCAAATTTAGATATGAAGACTTTGGAGGCCCCAAAATAGGTTGAAAGGTTTTTGAACCGACCTATGGTGATTCACATGTTGTAGAGCTCGTCAAGAGCTTTCCAAAAATATGCAATAATAGCAAATTGGATAACTAGATCAAAAGTTATGGCCCCGCAAAGTTGACCCTCTAAAAAGTGAATTTCATTAAAATTTCTTCCTAGACCAAAAATCAAATGGCAGGACTTTTGGTGCCAAAACAAGAGAGAAATTTGAACTTTCTAGAACATTCTATGGCAATTATTGGGTAGAATAAAAAGGGTTAAGTGGGGGTTGTAGAAGGTGGCTCCAATAGTGCAAATTTTGGGCTCTGAATAATTTTTTTTTTTTTAGAGTTGATTTTGTTGTAATGAATCAAGCCCATGAGGTTGTAGCATGTAATGTTGGAAAAACAAGGACAGACAACTGAGATGGGGGGTGAATCAATTGTCACAGAATATTTAAACTTTTCAAACATAACTTTTCTTAATCTCAAATATGATGAATGAACAATAAACCATAAACCATCAACACATCATAAACACAAAGAACAAGAATTTTACGTGGAAACCCTGTTAGGGGAAAAACCATGATGGATGTCAGTCCACAATATTATAACCTATTAAAAGTATAAAAAATAATAATGGGAATGCACATGCATTCATGCACACTGCCTAAAGCTCACTGCTCAAATACAAGAGGGCTCACTACCCAAAGAAGACACACTATCTTACAGAAATTTGGATTAGATCCACAGGGTATGAACTGAGAAATAGCTTCTACAAAAGCCTAATTATAGTTCTGGTTAAGGACAAAAACACTCCTTCACACTTCACTCAAACTTCTTCACACTTTTCTCTGCAATTGAATGATTAGATCACTATTCGCACATGTGCTCTTCCTCTGTTCTCACACACACTTTAACTTTGCACAAAAAACCATTCTTATATATCCGCAACATGGATTTACATCAACAACTTCATTGGCCAAAATAGAATATGAAATATAAAATGTATACATAATGTTAGCCCAAATTTACAAGTAAATTTCCAATGTGAATCAAACACCGTCGGCCACAATGTAATGAAGAATTAAAACAACCTCCTCGAGCATGACAAACATTCAAATTTTAATCTCCAAGGATCCACAACATGTTACAACCACCATGTTAGCCAAGAACATAAAAAACTGAACACACAAGAGAAAAATCACCAACCATGAACACACTAATCATTGCGGACGTGCAACAAAGATAGAGCATGATCTAGAAGCATCCACAACCACCATAAAACACTAGAGAAATATCTGTAGCAACTAAACTTGTAGAAATCACTTTAACTTCATTCAGGAACACAACCTGAAGTAGTAGAAAAACTGTCATAATACAAATCTTCATAACTTGCTAACAACTTCACACGGACCTTTGAAACTTTCAGTCGATAAACTAGATACACTCAGCAAGAAAAATTTTAGTTCACAACAATTGATCATCAACGTACTGATCACACTGACAAAATGATCTTCACTTTTCCACTGACAACCTATAGCACTTCTTATTACAATTTTCTCAATATCCTCGGCATATAAAACCTTCAATACATCAATGCTAATAGTGTTGACATCAATCAAAACCACATATCAGCAACACAACCACAACATCCAACATGTAAGTTTTGAATCTATAATTTCATTATCTGAAAATAATTCAAAGTGGTTTATTTTTTTGTCTCACATATTTTGTGATGGTATTTGTTGACAATGATTTCACTCGTAGAAAATAGGTCGAATAAAGTCTCCATAGACAAGACCATGAAGAGCCTATCCTTCTTGAAAGATATGGGACACAGAAAACCTAAAGGGAAATTTTTCATTCATAGGACAAATATTGGCTTTTTTTCAATCCTGAGTCTTTGATAACTAGGTCATGGTTGCACTAGGGTCGCTCTTAGGTAATGATGTGACATTTTTGTTAATATCAAAGGGACTATGGTTGGTCCTTAAAAAAAATTGGATAACACTCTGAATTGAAACAATAAGCTCAAACATCATGAAACCAAAATATTTTCCATAACATTTCATGAAATGTCACAAATTCATTGCTATCACTTAAGTAGATTTAGCATTAAGCATTCAAAAACTTTATGGAAAATAAAATATTTTCAACAAAATTCCTTCCATTCATTTAATTTTCTTTATTGGAATATTTTCAAATGTTAAACATCTATTCTAAAAACAAATTATAAAAAAAATATTGAAAAATAAATTTTTCTCTCGGTTATTTTCCATGGATGTCCCAAAGAATTAATTAAAACAGAGCAAACTGCTTTATATTTCACCAAATTGCTTCACAGCTATGTATAAAATGGTGCAAGATTTTAAAGAGAGGGTTTTGTTTATGGACACCGAGTAGGTTCTATACGCACCCTTAAATGGCATAGCATACAATCTTGTTCAGTCGAACTTACAAAACCAGCTACAAAAGATACTAAGATAGGTAGCTATCCATAAAGCTCTGATATCTATTAATGTCTACGTGCATACAAAGTTTTACGTCAGAATGGTTCAGAAAATAGGAAAAAGAACAAAACTTTAAAAATATTATGCTCCTCTAACATCCACAAATTTTGAACTTAAAATAAAAATGAAGCATCCTCTAGCCTTTATAGAACACAAGGGTCAGATAGGATAAGACAAATAAATGAGAGGAAATCTAAGGGACCAATCTCATCAAGGCACATGGAATATTGTGACCAATAGGAGAATTGAAATTGAAGTCAATGGAAGTCAACTCCAATTACTCGTTGAAGCTCTTTGGGTTGTACTTTTTCAACCTTGTTAGGATTCCTTATGAAATCAAACAAATCTATCCAAATGAAGATATATAAGAGCTTCATGTGATAACAGAGTGATCAGGTGGAAGCCAAACTCCTATATCTTAGGTTCTTTGATTTGAACATTCTAGGAATGAATGACCCCCAGAACAGATACACTTTATTACTTCATGCTTGTACTCCATCATCCCAGTGCTTTGGTATCTAGTGCATCTTTATAAGGAACTTTATTCTAGCATGAGCTTCTTAAGTGCATCATTGAACCTTACAATAACATCATATTTGTTCACAAATATAGTTTTCCTGACCGTCCATACCCGAGCTTTGCATCACAATTGATATCTCCTGCAATCACAAATTCCATATATTAACTCCCTTTAAAAAAAATATATATATAACATCTCATGTAAATAAAACTATTATTCAAATGTTAGTACAAAAACTCCCATAATTAACAAACCTTTCAAAAAGCATATCATAAATCCTTGTACATATACTAGATCACTGGGATTATTAGACAAATTTAAAATTTTAACATTACATTTCACATTGCAACCTGGTACCTGGTACCCGATATTCAGCTTTTCCCACTTACTTTCCTGGACCTCGGTCATACCAAACTCCCTCTTATCGAAAAGCTTCATATTAGACTGCTTCATACTGGACCAGAGTCTTTCACTTGAACTTCACATTACCTTTTGTATTTTCTGTGTTTTTGGTACCCAATATCTGGTGCACAAAACACTTACAATATGAAGTACTTTCTTATTATCAAAGATTTCTCTTCCTTTCTTCACTTCCAGTGATCTTCCAATTAGCTAGCTCATACCATAAGAGTTATATTTTTCACTTGGGTCCCCAAGTCTTTTCAGTCTTGGGGTGTGTTGTGAGACCACAAAATAACTTACAACCAATAAAACCAAATTTAAATCAAACTTGAAATTAAATCACTAGTTGTAAATGAAAACTTATACATATTTTAAAACAATAACTTCTACCTTTACCTAGATTCTGGCATAAAAAGCAAAAGTCCACTAGAAACATCCATGTGTGCTCTGATTAATTCCAATTTTTGGAATTTAGTAAAAAGAATCAGTTCATTAACATTGAACTACATAAATTATAGTAATCCTCCAAAGCCAACTAGGGATAGAGCCTTGTTTCCAGTCAAGCATCCATAGCCTCGACAAGGTTATCTCCGTAATTCCCCCAAACATAGCTTTACTATTGGTTAGGTGTCCATAGCCCCGGTAGAGTTTTTGGATAGCCTAATGAGTTGATATCATTTTATTTTGTTTGATATAGCAATGATAGCTCATTTTTCATTTTTGATATTGCAATAATAGCTCATTTATCAACTTGCAAGCACTGAAGCACTACTATTAGGTTGGGAATTATAGTAGTAGCGAAGGTTACTTTTTTTAATTTTTCATTCAATGTAAATCCCTTCATCAACTCACTACTTCCCAAAAACTTATTTAACAATTCCCTATAGGTGTGTGTTTCCAACTAAATTTCACTAATTTATGCCAAATCCTAGCTAATTGTAGCTCACTATATGTTAAAAAATATGCATAAATTAAAATTTATCAATAGACAACTTAATCACCAAATTTAAATATAAATTTAGAAACATTAGTTACCACCCTTCCAATTAAATTTTATGGCAACTACTAAACTTTCCACTAACTATCTCAACTTGATGGCGTTGCACTTCATTAATGGATCAAAATGTCATGATTACCTTAAAACACAATCACATTATTTTGCATTAAATTTGCACGCCTTACTCAGCACGTATTATCCCTTCAACTTACTCAAGTGATGACATGTACTTCCTTTCCAGCTTCATTCTCCTATGTATCCCACACACATAACACCTCCATAATTAATACGGCCCTTTTAAACAATTTGAAATAACCACTATTAATTTTGAAATCTTCAACTTGTTTGATTTGCAATCTCTGTAATGCTCAAATTTGAAGCAATTTCACCAAATATGTGTAAAGAATTTATTTGATTGAACCTTTAATTCTGAAGATTATTGTTCAGTTGCCACCTCACATATGATTTCCAAAAACAAATTACTCAAGGAAACTATGTGGTACCGCAACTTTGCTTATGGCTCTCTATAAATTTATGCATTTCTTCTTGAATTCTCCACATTTCTCTTTTCTTTTCCTTTTTTTATTTTCTATAAATCCGCTCTAATTTGTGTCTTTGCATTTGCTTCTTAGCCATGGATACTCCAATTTTCTTAGGTTGTTCTCGTAGATAGAATGTTTTCTTAGGAAGTATCACATCACAAAGGATTGAAAAGATCATCATCAATTGAAGTCAATGGAAGTCAACTCCAATTACTCGTTGAAGCTCTTTAGGTTCTACTTTTTCATCTTTGTCAAGATTCCTTATGAAATCGAACAGATCTATCCAAACAAAGATATATAGGAGCTTCCTGTGATAAAAGAGTGATCAGGTGGAAGCCGAACTCCTATATCTCAGGTTCCTCAATTTGAACATTCCAGGAATGAATGACCCCCAGAAAAGATACTCTTTATTACTTCATGCTTGTACTCCAGCATCCCGCTGTTTCGGTATCTGGCACATCTTTATAACAAACTTTATTCCAGCATGAGCTTCTTAAGTGCATCGTTGAACTTGGAAATAACATCATATTTGTTCACAAATATAGTTTTCCTGACTATCCATACCCGATCTTTGCATCACATTCTATATCTCTTGCAATCCCAAATTCCATATATTAACTCCCTTTAAAAACAAAAAAAAACATTATGACATCTCATGTAAATAAAACCATTATTCAAATGTTAGTACAAAAAATCCCATAATTAGCATGCCTTTCAAAAATCATATCATAAATCCTTGTACATATACCGAATCATCGAGATCATTAGATAAATTTAAAATTTTAACATTACATTTCACATTGCAACCTAGTACCTGGTACCCGGTATTCAGCTTTATCCACTTACTTTCCTAGACCTTGGTTATACTGAAACTCCACTATACTGGACTCCCTCTTACTGGAAAGCTTCATATTGGACTGCTTCATACCAGACCAGAGTCTTTCGCTTGAAATTCACATTACCTTTTTCCTTTTCTGTGTTTGCAGCACCCAGTATCCAGTGCATAAAACACTTACAATATGAAGTACTTTCTTATTATCAAAGATTTCTCTTTCTTTCTTCACTTCCAGTGATCTTCTAAGTAGCTAGCTCCTTCCATAAGAGTTATATTTTTTACTTGGGTCCCCAAGTCTTTTCATTCTTGGGGCATGTTGTGAGACCACACAACAGTATCTATTGTTGTGATTTGTGTGGTTTCAAGCAGCTTGGCCCTCATCACTTATTGACTATTTATTTGTTTGTTTCTCTACTGTTGGGTTTCAGTTTCTTTCCTATTATTTTGTCACTTTTTTGTTGATGGTTGTTGTTGATAGTTTAGTGTTATATCTTTGGAGCAGCATTTTTTAACTTTTGTTTTTTTGGGTTTTGGGCTACTATTTATAGTTTAGTGTAGTATCTTTTGAGAAACATTTTGTACCTAAATTTGTAAAGGGTTTTGGGTCCCTTCAAAACCTGTTTTATCTCTTTCCTAAATTACATATAAGTAAAATTGAAACTAATTGTAGTAGTAGTGTGGCTAAGCCTGGTACCCATGTAACATCTACAAAATTTATTGCAGAAGGTGAATCTTCACCAAGATCAAGGTCATCAACCACAACATTTTTTTTTGAAAATTCTACATCAGCAAAAGAAGAAGGAAATTTGGTCTCAAGAAGTGTTACAACTTATTTTAATGGCACACAAACAAGAAGTGGGGGTTCAATGGGAAATGCTTCAAAGCAAGAACCAAAACAAAAACATCAACAACAAGGATTTAGTGATGAGGTATGTAATCATGATTGTTCATGGTTCCAAGTGACTCCTTTTATATAATTACATTTTGATTAGTATTTAGTTGTAGTATGCCCATTAAAATGATGAAAGTTCAAGTTACAAATTGGTGCCTACTTTCTTGAATGTTCTACAAAATCAAAGGTAACAATATAAAATATGATTGATGGATTAATAATCATGGACTTAATTTGTAAGAATTCTATTGATGCCCTTGTGTTTAAGGATGCTAGTTTTTCTCTGATGCTCCTCTATTTAATTCTTTTTTAATTTCCATTTGATGTAATTTTTATTTCCAAAAGTAGGACCCTTATTTTTCTTCTATCAACCATTAAAAAATTATGGTTATGGATGAATCGTGACAATGTAAAGTAAGATTGTGAAAATAATTACATATCCTATTTGTAGAGAAAAATAGTATAATGAATGAGTATGAAAATATCTTTAAAATATGTTTATATGGCTCTAGCCAGTGTATTCACCATTTTATATGTATTCTCAGGGGTTGTTGGAGGAACCAATTTCACTTTGCGTGATGGATGGGTCAAGTAGTGTTTTCTTGAGAGATATAGAAGATGCAAGTAAAATGTGTTCAACAAGTGATATAGATGGTGAGTTTATAGTCATTGCATTAAGGCCTTAAAATTATATGATTTATAGAGAGGAATTCTAATATTGAATGTTTATTTTTTCATTCTTTTGTAGATACTACAACAATAAGAGCAACATCTATTAGCTCAAAAGGATACACCAGATATAGGGAGCATCCTACATTGATTTTTTCATTGGAGGAAAACTACTAGATAGATCATCAACAATAAGCAAAATAATTCAAAAAAATGTGGAAGTTGAAGGAGATGAGCCAACACATTCAGGGTGGGATGTATGACTGAATTGATTTGGTATAAAGTTCACAAAATTAGATATAAGAGGGAAAACAAATCGAGGTTAAGGAATTTGATTGAAACACATAAAGAGTGTGCTAGATTGATGGCATTTAAGAATTTTCCCTGTATTTACAAGATTTTATAAAGAAAGCTTCCCTATGATATAAAAAAGAGAGAAAACACACATGATATTGTATTGCTACTTCAATTTTTCCATGAACTAAACAAATTAGCATCTTTTTGAGAGCTAACAACTTATTTGATGTATTTGCACAAGGAATATTTAAAAATATATATGGATTGAAAGATAATCACCCCATGGTCCCTCAACAAGAATTTTTGAGTGGTAAGTTGACTCCAAAGCTAGCATACAAACTACAAGATGCAAAGATATTGGTTGCTTTTAGTCTGCCAAATTAGTATCAGCAGTTGACTACAAACTTCCTATTTTTGTTTCCATTTGAGATGAGGAAATATTTTATGTTTTTTGAATTCCATAAGATTCCCTCAAATCCCTTTATGAGAAACAATGATGATGTTAGGATACCACACCTAAAGGTTCATGTTTCTCGAAAGTATGTTTTAGAGGCAGTTGCACAAGTGATGAATTTGTGATGTGGGCAAAAGGCTTCCCTTGAAATTTAATATTATAATGATGTTGAAAGTAGTATAGGTCCAAACCTTGAGTTATATATGCTTATTAGTCATGAATTATAGAGTGAACTTGGAATGTAGAGGAAAAGTGTAGGGGAATTAGTTTAGGAAGCTATGAGATTATTTCCTCATCCTTATCCACCTCATATAGATTCTTCCCGTAGAAGATGAAACTTTAAAGTGATAGAGAATTTCACACTTCTTGGGTTTTTATGGCTAAAGCTCTTCAAGATGGCTAACTTTTGGACTTTCCTCTTTCTAGAGAATTTTATAAGCTTCTTCTTTGGAAGGTGAGTTTTTCTATGATAAACTCATTCTTTCAATTTAGGGTATCAATTGAAACTTGCAAGCTATATGGGGGTACAAGATCATGATTTATATGTGTCATTTCCCATAATTTTCATTTTAAATAAATGAGTAAACCATGCCAATGGAAGAGAGTAGGCTCTCCACCCAACCTTCATGGCATCATCAAGCCATTACAAGACTCAAGTCATCCCCTAAGCAGGGAGAAGTCACCAAAACCCATGATTCAAATACAACAAACCAAACCCAACCAGCAAGAAACAATCCAAAATAAGTTGCCTAAAACTTCCAAATAAAATATTTTCCAACAACCTAAAGCTTAAAACATCTTGAATCATTCACAACTCCATAACCCCAAGGAAAATATTCATACGTGTATCAAAATCCCACACCATTTTCAATAAGAAAACTAGCAACATTGAAGAACTAATACAAATCACATTCCAAGGCAAGAAATGAAAAGGAAAAGTTAAAACAACTTATCTTTCAAATTGGTTTACTCTTCCTCATTGAACCCTTCTCTTCTTCCTCCAACTCTTCTCTTCCATTTTTTTAAGCCAGAAAAGTGATAGAACTTTTCACTCCCCTCTCTTTATCCCCACAATGCATAAGAATAAATTAATGTGAAAACCAAACACCCTAACTCAAATCCTGTCACATTTATAAAAGGGGAATAAAATGAGGTCAAAACTTTAAGGCTTCCAAAAGGTACCCAAACCTTAGGTACATACTAAAGGCTTCCAAAAACACAAATATAAGTAAAATTTAACATTTAAAAAACACTTTTTAACTTGCTTGAAAATATACCCTTCTGTTGGAAAAAATATAAAATAAACTCTTATCTCTAGCAAATAATTTCCCAAGAAAATATCAAATAAACAAGATAACGATAACCCCAAATATAAAATTGTCACATTAATCATCAATGAAAATAAACAACTTCAACAAATGAAGTGTTTTAATAGGGTTTTGATGTCTCTCCCTACTCCCCCATTGACACTTATTCCATGTACAACAACCACAATATTAGTAGATACATATCAAAATTGCATAGGGTTAAGCACCATCAATAATCATATAATTTCATTAATCACATTGAAATCACTCTCCTAATTTAATTGATAAAAATAAATCCATATAATCAATCTAACTCATCAATAAATTAAATTAAATGATAACCATTGGTCTAATCTTCCCTAATTTTATTCTTAGAAAATTCTTATTATTAAGAATACAAATATATATTAAGCATATATACTTACCACCTATCCTTGAAGTTTACGATTTGTTCCATTAGTGTTACCTTGATTTGCATCCCAACATGCTTGATGACAATTTTCTTCCATTATAAAAACTCTTCAAACCTTCAAGACCTAACATAGGTAACATCTTTATCAAAACACTCAACTCATTAGTACATTTGTTTAACTAAAGTTTAATACCACATTTGTCTTCACACTTTACTCAACTAATTCCATTATATCTTATTTCTTGAAAATAACTCATTTACAAAGAATCACCCACCATCCTAGTCTTGGTTAAACAATTATAATTTCATATTTTCATACTAATAATTAAATATCTTATGTCAATCATTTATTCCAAGTTTAAATAATCTATAGTCCTTAGTATTTCTCATAGTGTTTATTTGCATCATCAACATTCTAATACACTATAAAGTAAAAGTACTAATAATCTTCTAGATTTTCAATCTACAAGAGAATTATGTAAAGTTTCGTTAACAAAATAACCATATTTTTCACATAAGTTCGCGGAGAAGAATTAATCCATATGACTCTAATCAATAGTCAACACCAACACATCCATGAAATTGTACCATGCAACTAATTTATTTAACCCCATAATGGAGCACATGCCAAGTAATATGAGAATGTTAATAGTCACATAAAGGTTGGCCTTACATTGCCCTCCCCTTAGAGTAGACTTCCTCCTGGAAGTCTTTAAGGTTTGGGAAATATAATCGTAATAAGATCATGCACATATACTATTGAATAGGTGAAGTTTTACTTGCTATAGTCCTAAAAACAATCAAAGTATAAGAATAAATTTAAATTTAAAATAGTTTCTCTCACATTTTTAACATCCATGTATTAGAAAGAAAAGGACATACCATAGACTATAGTTCCAATACAACTCAACACAAAATGTTTACACCATTTACATATTTTTTTCAAATCAATACCACAATCATCTAAAGTAAAGTTGCACATATGTATTTAAGATCTGTAACAATATCATATAATTCAATAATCTTATCATCAATAGCTAACATATAACGCCAATTTCAGTTAAAACATCTTTGAATTTGTATTGTACTTCTCAATAATTCTTCAAGGAGAACTTAACATCATCTCATTATAGATATCTCTATCACTTAGTACATGATTAGCCAACATTACATACACTTGTTATTAACACATACATCACAATTAACCACATAAGAGTCACATCACAAAGCTCACACAATGGGTTTTATGAGGATGAACTGTGTCGATTGTCCATGAATAATCCACATTACCATATTATTGTAGATTTTGTAACTTGAATTTTTCAGTAAATTTAAGGTCGATATGTCATTGTGTACCCATATCATCACATAACCATGTATCCAATGAAGCCACATACCATAAATTCCCTAGTCATATTAGGAAATATCATCTTGAGGCCATTCTCTAAGGACCTCTCCATACAATTCCTACTACATTCCCCTTGTTTGTGTTAGGGGGTTAGCCTCCAAAAGGAAGGTACACAAGTAATGACATAGAAAAATAGGGAGAAATAGATTATGACCATCCCATACTAGTCCCATTTACAACTCCCATCCTCACAATAAGATTCCCTAGGCCATCTACTCCCCTATATGACCTACCAAGGATCCCTCCTAGATATGGTAGTTTACATAGATCACATAACAACACACAAGCCAATAGTTGAAAATCATATGAAGTCCTCAAAACAAACAATGCCAAACCAATAATGTAATATCATAAACCAAAAGTCATGATAAAATCTTATTCAAGAAAAGGTAGAGTTCAACAATCAAATGAGAAATGATGCAACATTTCAATTAAAAAAGAAACAATTAAGGAAGTCCTTGAGGCAAAGAGGACCAAGTGAATCTCAAATGGCTTAGTAACCTAATGTTAAAATTCAATACTATTAGCTTGAAATAATGAAAAAAAATCATCAATAAATATAATAGCAATAAATCACATTTTTAACAAAGTTACACATCACATGCACTATGTGGATTTTCTATTCCACCCAAGGGGAGGAGGGGAATAGTGGTCTCAAACCACATAATATATATAATAGCACACATAATCATGGTGGTATCAAACCACATAATAACAACATAGTAATCATATCCTAAATAACAAGAATAGTACCACACAACTGAGGACTTGCTAAATAACCAATCCATAAATCTTCTACCATGTAATATCCCATATGCAAGTTATTTGCAACTACTTTATGGTCCAAAGTTTGTACCTCATGTAGCATACTATCCACTACTAATTTCTGCCATACTATCACAATATTATTTCTATGTTCCATTATCTTTGTTCATAATATTACTTTAATGTACCTTAGGTAACATAATAATTTTTTTTGTGCAACTGATTGTTAATCTAAGCATGTTTCTTATAATCTTGAGCTCTTTGTCCCACAATGTAATTTGATGAAATTTATTTCTAAATGTTTTCTAATGATTTGTAGTTGATACAAGCTACCCACATATTTACTGACTAGTTGTCGATGCTATCAAATGTCATACCCTCAAATTACCAATGTTGAACAAACCATGAGTAGCAAAAAATTCAAACTAAGGCACATCATAGATCATCCTTAACTTGATAGAGTACCAAAACTAGAGGTTAGGTTTGCACTATGAACTAACAAGTGTGGCTCTCATGAGTGGGGGAGTAGATCACGATCAACATCCATTGAAAGTCACAACGTTTCGATATTGGTCCTTTATCTAGATTAGGGACAACATCCAAAAACTCATAATTTTGCAATAAATGGAGTTGTGTCCCTTAATCCCTAGTTACATTAGTGGGCCCTCTTCCAAAGGAAGGGGTCAACACTAAGGGAATAACACCAACATAAAATAATACATGACCCAAAATTTCCTATCAATAGGCATACAACCACAACAACTTTAACAGTATAGAACCTAGACACACATGAATGTCATGAAGGGTAGACATAGGTAGATAGTACTTGACATCCACATAACCCTTATCCCAAGTTGGATACAATATATCACACACTTAGGCACAACAGAAATTTTGTTTGTCTTCCCACATTTCACAACACATATACCTTCAATGGCATTCACCACATCCAATCACAAAATTAAAATACACACATTTCATTTAATCAATAGGGGTCTTCTAAATTTATCCATTGCATTTGTTAAATTTTTACAGCTTATATCCAATCATAGCTTTAACTATTATTTAGATCTCAATTTAAATTTTAGCATATGTGAGACATCACATTCCCAACCACATCTTGATTTCACTAGGGATACTCATTCACACTTCCAAATATTAATTATAAATAACATCTCTCAAGGATAATGATATTTCTATAACCAACATAATTTCTTCTCTTTTTAACATAACTAGGTTTGCAAGTTTCCATGTTTCATGGTTGAATATTCTATCACTATAGAGGTTCACAATTAATTGCAATGAAGTTCCTACTTGAAAGTGAGACATCAACATTTTAATTTGATAAAAGAAATATAATTACAATGTAAGGAATGTATAAATTAATGTATAATTTTAAAATAATTCATCCAATACAATCTTTTACAAGTCTACATTTCAACATTCTAAACCCTAATAGACTTAAGGGTCTCGAAATAGACTTGTGGCTCTTGAAATATTTCAAAACAGGAACAACTTGGGAATCCAATTCACCCACTTTGGGTCTTCTTAG
This sequence comes from Sequoia sempervirens, assembly GCA_007258455.2. Lineage (NCBI taxonomy): Eukaryota > Viridiplantae > Streptophyta > Pinopsida > Cupressales > Cupressaceae > Sequoia > Sequoia sempervirens. The sequence goes on from VDFB02105785.1 coordinate 516,460,642, forward strand.
ATGTTGATAAATATTTATGCCCCCAACCTAAGGAATGCTAGGAAATTTGTTTGGCAAGAAATCACTAGCTGGATCAGGAACAATAATGGAGCCCATTGGTTAGTGGCATGAGATTTTAACTCCCCTTTATATTCCTCTGAAAAATGTGGAGGTATGGTGGATTATACTGATAGTATGGCTGACCCAAATGATCTTTTAAGTAATATGGGGCTAGTGGAAATTGACCTACAGAGCCAAAACTTTACCTGGACTAATAGGAGAATGGGTGATAACCTTATCCAGGTCAAACTAGATAGATTTATTTTTTCCCCTAATTGGATGGCTCTTCTTAACTCCAATCTGCTAACACTTCCCTGGATGGTCTCTGACCATAACCCCCTACTTCTTACTTTGAATGAACACTTTTCTATTGGTCCTTTTCCTTTCTAGTTTGAGATAATGTGGAACTCCCACCTAGACTTTAGGAATAAAATTTCTAATTGGTGGAATGCCCATGTCCATGTCTCTCCCATGTTTAGGGTCTTCCACAAACTTAAGTACATTAAAAATATGGTTAAAGGTTGGAATCAATTGGTGTGTAGGGATGTTTTCCACCAAAAAATAGTGATTTCTTACAAATTTAAGGTGACCCAAAATAGGATGGAGGGTTATGTCAGCATGTAGACCTATCAGTGGGAGAAGGATGAACGTATTGAATGGGACAAAGTATTGAAAAAAGATGAAATATTTTGGAAGAAAAAATTCAAAATTCAATGGCTAAAAGAAGGTGATCGTAACACCTCCTTCTTCGATGTCTCAGCCCTCAAACATTGAAAAAGAAACTAGATAGAAAAGCTAAAAGATGTTGTGGGAATTGAAGCTACTACTCTGGCTCAGATTGCTTCTATGGCCTCTGAGTGATATTTCCAACTTGCCTTATCCAAGCCTTTGGAGATTCCTAACTCTGCTATTGATGACCTATTATTGGACCCCTTACCTGATTCAATAACTGATGTAGATAATGAGGCTATCCTTAGTGCTATCACTCCTAAGGAAGTTAGAATGGTTGTCTTTAGTATGAGGGCATTCAAGGCCCCAAGACCAAATGGTTATTCCCCAACTTTTTCTAAGAATATTGGGACATTGTGGGTGAGGACATTTTTCTTGCTAGCAAGGACTTCTTCAAGCTAGGTAAACTCTTAAAATAGATGAACAATACCTTCATTTCTCTCATCCCTAAAAATTAATACCCCTAGACCATGGCTGAATTTCAACCTATCAGCCTATGTAATACCATATACAAGATCTTCTAAAAAATTCTAATTAAATTCCTTAAACCTTTTCTTGAAAGAATATTTAGTCCATGTCAAAAGGGGTTTTTTCTAGGTTGACACATTATTGATGCTACTATTGCCACACATGAAATCTTACACTCCATGGATAGAAGTAATTGTGTTGGCACGGACTTTAAGCTTGATAATTCAAAAGCTTATGATAAAGTATTTTGGAGTTTTTTTCTCAAAGTCTTAGCCAAGTTTGGGTTTAATATGAAGGTGGTGAATCTCATTATGGAGTGCACTACTATGGTCAAGTACTCTATCTAGGTCAATGGAATTCCTCAATGTTTTTCTAATGTTAGTAAAGGTTTAAGGTAGGGAGACCCCTTCTCGCCTTACCTATTCATAATAGTTGTTGATTTCCTAAGCAAGAGTGTCTCTAAGATGTTGATTGATGGCTCTATTAAAGGGATCAAACCTACCACCACCCTTGATTTGGCCACTATACAATAGTATTTGGATGATACCATCCTTTTCAAGAAAGCCTCAGTGGTGGAAGAAAGGAAATGGAATTAATTGCTTAAATATTTATTTTGCTAGCTCAGGCCAGTGCATAAATTAGAAGAGCATGATTTATTTTTTTAACAACACTCAAGATCTGAAGGAAAAAGTGGTAGTTGTTCTAGGCTATAAGAGTGATTCTCTCCCTTCAGTGTACCTTGGTCTCCCTCTCACTATTCAAGAAGTAACTCCTACTTTCTAGAATTTTGTTCATGAAAGAATTCAAAGAAAACTAGTAAGGTGGAAAGGTTTTGTAGACAAGTAAAATGTACCGATTGACATTGTGCATCTAATCCTAACCACTAACATCATTTCATCCTGAATCATCCTCTGGTCTAACCATTTAATCAAATACCCTTATCTGATTAAATTCATCAATATTCCTCTCTTAATTAAATAAATCAGCTATCTAATTAAGTCACCTTTTCTCGATAATTAAATTAATCATTTTGATCTAATTATCCTATTTAATTAAATAATTAATTTTATTTGATTAAATCTCTTAAGTCTATCTATTAAATTAAATAAATTAAAACCTTATTTAGTTTAATCTAACATCATCTCTTTTAATTAAATAAATAAAAATCTTTATTTAATTAATCCCTTATCACATTCTTCCCATTATTTGATTTGAATAAATCCATAAATTTAAGTCAAATAGGTCACATCATTTAACCCCTTCATTAAATTAATTAACTTTGATTAATTTAATCTCCTCTCATGTCCCATCCTCTAACTTTTACCACTTGCACATGAAAATAGATTTAATTGATTTATTAAATCTCTATTTTCCTCAACAAGGCATCTTTTAAGGAATATTCTTCAAGTTTGAATTCAAAATCTAAGTTGACATGTACATCCAACAAGGAATTTACTCTCTCTTACATGTCCTTTTCCTTGAGCCAAGTGGCATTCAATGCATTTTTTCCTTCCCTCTTGCATGTCATTTCAACAAATTTAAAATTCAAAAATATGCATTTATTGGCACAATCCTCAAAACTTGCACATCCTCCATCCATTCATAGGTTGACAAGTGGCACTTTTCCATTGGTTAATTGTTAGTCCCACATTGTTATATTTTCGACATTCATCCATCAATCTCATCTATAAATAAGAGGCTAATCTCCTCATTTGATCATCCACAACTTGAGTAAACTTACTATGCTCAAATATTTAGCAATCTCCATCGACATTTTCTAATTTGTAGCTAGGTTAAACAGATTTTGGTCTTCAAGCACTCACCATTCTTCATCAAAGTGGATCATTCATCAACATTCAACAAGATTGCATCATAGGAGTTGGGAAAGGGCCAATTTTCACATCAAATTGGCACCAATTCCCCCATGGGATCAAGAGTTTGCATTGTCTTCAATAGGATTTAGCTTGCTTTATTGTTCTTTCATTTCATTCTTGTTTCATTTCCTATTTTAAACTAGGCTAGTGGATTTCATGGGGAATCTTTGTTCTTGCTTGCATTTGATATTCTAATGTGTTTGTTCATGTTGTTTTACAGGTATTAGGATTGGGGTTCAACATTTTGGCGCTAGAAGGAGGGCAATCTCACTTTTCAATCACATTTTTTTATCAAATTTACGTGTTTTCCTTTGTTTATAGGTTCAACATCATTGTTCAGCACCGCTGGTTCTCCAATGTCACTATACATGACTGCTAGAAATTCAAACTACAATGCTGAAGTCTTCCCGCCTAGGATTTTAAATTCCAAACTGCACCACTTGACCAATCAGACATGCGGGAATTTTCAAAAAAATCAAACTGCACTACTGAGCAAAAAGGCAACGCATTCATGCTCACTGGCTTGATTGCATAGCAATGCTGACTGGTAAGTAGTGCTATATAGCACTGTTGGAGAAATCAAACTGTGATGCCTTCACGGATTGCACCGCTAGAGGGGAGTATGAAGTGAAATTTAAATTTTAGTACGTGCTTTTTTTTCAAATTATGATTATTTTGTCTATTTTCTTTTTTGCCTTTGTTTTGTAGAATCTAACTAATTTTTCTTGTAGATTGAATCGATTAAAGACGAAGAGGAAGAGGAAGAAAAGCATGATGATGTCATTTCATAAAAATAAGTGTTTTTAAACACTTTAGTGTTTGTTTAACACTATTTGAGGATTCATTAGTCCTTTTAAGGAAAATTTGTCATCTTTTTAGGCTTAGGATCCACTAATTTTGTTTGGGATTTAAAAAGAACTTTTCAATTTTTTTACAAAAGGCTTAAAATGAACATTAGGACTCAAATCTACTAGAGTTTATTTTTTGGAATTAAAAATTGAACAAGGCAATTTTTCAAACTTACTTTGGTGTTTTTAAAATGAACTCACAATTGCTTTGAAATGGTAAAAATGAACATGTGCAACTTTGTTTTTGTGAATGCTTACTTAAACTAACATCATCGAAAAGGACGTATGTGCTTCTCTCGCAATCTATAGCGATCTTGAGAATCAAAAGGCCTTTTTTATGATCTTAGATTGAGATAAAGTAATCACCTCCACACTTCATTTTGGGTTTAAATTGAACAAAACATTGTGCGAGTGTGAGTAGAGCATTATTGCGTACATTCTCTCTCTTTGTGTTACGATCAAAGATTGATCGAGTTATGGATATTGTCTTTATTCACTTTTGTTTATCTTAGAGGGTCTGCCTTGGGGAAAAAGTACTCACCCAAAGGAATGACTCAACTGGTAACACTCTAAAGCCAAGAGTATTTCCAACTAGGATATAAATGTGGGTATTGGAATAAACACCAATATCACACAGTTGGCTCCCACAAGATGGATTTGAAAAGAAACTCTCCCCATATGGATCAATCTCCACGAACGGAAAGTCTTAATTAAAACCCATGTTTTAGAATTTTCAAAATCCTTGATCTATTTGTTGGTGCAAGAACGGTCATTTTGAAGCCACCCCACACTTTTACGATCTTTTGGTAGAAATGGAAAGCATGCCATGGGAGTTTCATGGGTGTTGATGTTTGGCTGCCCCATATAAGTGAGTGTTGTGGAGGGGAACCAGTGGGGTCAAGCATCTAACCATTTGCTAAAGATAAGCATATCTGGACTTGTCCAAGTGGGGACTCAACAAATATTGTCTTCCATATCCATAGGGTTGTACTTATTCTTGGTTACAAAATGCTTTGCTTGTTCGAAAAAATCTTGGAAACAAACACTTAAACATCATCATCAAAATTTCAAACCCTTTAGGAGACAAATACAATTGACCCAATTCAGGTGATATTGATTTCCCTTGGGATTCCATCCTTAGAGGATTCTAAACACTTGGATTACATCTCAATTTTTCTATTAAATTTAAACAATAGGTAACCCTTGCCTTGAATTCATAAAATTTCCACATAACATACTTTGTGGGATTCGAAGAAATTAAGACATTGGACATCTAGTTTGGAAACCTAATCAAAGAATTGTTTGTGGTAAAATAAAGCCACTAAGTGAAGATAACAAAATGAAATCTTACATGTGTTGAAACCTCACGATTTACAAGAAGTCAATTCCCAAAATGAAAGTCCTTGATTCAAAATCTAGAAATGTATGCTCAAATTTAACCACTTCTTGGTTATAAAGGTCTATAGAAGCATTGCATGTTCTTCAATATCGAGGTCTAGGTAAACAAAGTGTCTTTTTTAGGATTGTCATAGGATCAAAGGAAATCAAAATATTTTTCACCCATCCTTCAAACATCAAACCAAAAATCATCTCATCATCACCTTTTGAGAAATCTTGAAATTATCCTTCATGCTAGGGTTTTTGGAAAAAATAAAAATCATTAAATCCTTGGGACAAAATCCTTGAAATATTTATCCAATCATCTTTGGCTAGGTATGTGTAGATGCATCCTTTTGAAAATGCTTAATCAAAATTATCAAACCATCTTGTTTAGCTAGGTATATGTAGATGCATCCTTCTTCATATGCTTGGTTAAATTATCATCTTGTTTCAATAGGTGTGGGTAGATGCATCCTTCTCCCTACACATATTCAAATTATCATCTTTTGAGGAAATCTACCCCTTAGATAATCATCCAACATCTTAGGTTCTATTTGTTCAATCAAAGCAAACCAAAATCAATCAAGTCAAGGGCAATCCAAAAAATCAAAATCAAAATCCAAAACATATCCAAAATTCCTAAAAGTCTAGCATTGCCCTCAAGATTTATCAAAAGATCAAACATCCACATCATCCATCTCATCGTCATCATATCACCTTTTGATCCTCAAGATATCGTAAAATTTTTCTCTTTTGTGCATAAAATAAAGATCAATCCAAAAGAATTAAGAGATTCATCTCCCATATTCTTGAAAATTGATACTTGTTTTATGGTTCAAACTAAATCTCAATACAAGAAGAACATGGAAGCTAACAAAGAAACACCCACTTTAGGTGACCTAAGCCAAACAAACACCGAAATGAATCCTATTGAATCAAGCAATCCTTTGACTATCTCATCACCACAAAACCCACAAGAGGAAGTTCAAGAAGAAGACCTTACCTTTGGGATGTCGCATGAAGAAATAACTGAAATGCTCCAAAATCCGAAAGACCATAAGATCATCAACATCATGATGAGGCTTAACCCTTCACTATACATGCTTGAACTAGCAAAACAAGGGACCAAATTACCTTTTGATTTCAACGTGAGCTCTATAGTGGAACCATCTTTGGAGATCATGACTCTAATTTCATCCACACTCCCCATCTCATCTACACCCCCATCCCAAAGCGTCACTCAAAACATTCTGCAAATCACAACATCTTTTGTTCCAACCCAACCCAATGTTAATAAGGGAAATGCATTTCTTAATTCTATTCAAACACACCCCTTTGTTAATAATCAAGACTTGGATGCAAATACCATTTTGGAACAAAACATACCCCAAAATCCATTACATAAGTATGTTACTCTCACTTTCCATAATACTAATGATCCATCATCATCATCCTTCCACGCAACACTTCAAACTTGTCTCCTCACAAATTCGCAAGAGGAAGGTGACCTGTTCGGACCTGGGGGCATTTTTGACAACACATCATTTTCTCAATAACTCACACCCCTCACATTTTCTCCTTTTCCACCATTACCACCATTATCAACACCTCTACTTGGCTTGCAACTCCCACCTTTACCAAATATCAATCAAAATCAAACCAACATTCCAAACACCAATCAAAGCATTACACCAAACTCTCAAAACTTTTCATCGATATTGCAATAATAGATGGCAACTACACAAACAATCACGACATCATCAACCACCCCCTAACATTTCAAAGCATGGGCTCTCAAGAACCAACCACATCAATAGCACCATCCACCACTCAAACCACCAACACGACATCACTACTCACCACCACCACAAGTACCATTCTGAATCCACCACCACCCCCACCACCACCAAACTTCAATTTATCAAGCCAATACAGCATGGAATTGCAAGCTACTCACCAAGATACTTATCAAAAGGCATTCATGCAATTGAAAAAGAAAAAATCCACACAAATAGCTGCCCAACAAGCCACACAAGTAGCACAAAATGCTCAAACCACCCAAATTGCATAGCAAGCGCAATAGGTTGCACAAGCCCAAGCCTTAATGCAACAACAATAACAACAACAAGCCGCTCAAGTTGCGCAAGCTACTCAAGATTCCCAAGCCACATTACAAGCACAAAAGGTTTCCCAAGCCCAAATTCTATTGCAACAACAAGCAACACAAGCCCAAGCCCAAGCTTAAGTGCACGCCCAATATTAAGCACAACAAGTGCAAGCACAAGCATAGTTTCTTGTACAAAAAAAAGCAATACAACTATAGGCATATCAACAAGTAATAAAACAATATCAAGAGCAAAAAGAAGTAGCCCAATTATCAGCCCAACAACAAACATTGTTGGAACAACAACAAGCACAACAACAAGCTCAACTATAGGAAATCCTAGCACAACAACAAGAAATCCTAGCATAGCAACAGCAAGATCAACAAAAAGCATTGTTTATACAATAGCAAGTACAAGCATACCTAGGTTGGAAGAATATGCAAATACCATCAAATAACATACCAACCAACCCACAATTAAAACACCCCATAACACCTTCATCCCACCCCCTGTTCCACAAAATGACATAACAACACAAATCAGGTTGCTCTCGCAACAAGTGCTTGATCTTCAAATAGGGAAATCCACAAAAACACCAAGCAACTTATGTCCCTATCCATTTGATAGGAGCCTTGTGATGAAACCATTCCCCAAGGGATTTGAGTTCCCCAAGTTTGACAAATATCGTGGGATGGGAAACCTTGAAAATCACATCAGGGAATTCCAGGTTTATTGCATGGAAGTCACATACGACGATACTTATCTGATGTGGATATTTCCTAGGAGTTTGGCTAGCCATGCTATGGAATGGTTCTCTTGCCTACCTATAGGCATCAAAACATTCCAATAAATTATAGATGCATTCATTAAAAACTATGCATGCAATATTGCAATGGATGTCAGTCTAGAAGAACTCTCATCTCTAAAACAAGGTAAGAATGAATCATTCACTTCATTCCTACAATGATGGTGATCCAAGGCCAATCAGAGAAAATGGACCATGCCCGAGGAACAACAAGTTTGCACCATCATATCCAATCTTGATGGCCTCTTGGCATTCCATCTCAAGGTACAAGGGATCACCACATATGGCCAATTGATCTCCAAGGAACTCAGCATCGAACAAGCCCTTATGACACAACTTGCGAGATCAACTTCATACCTCGAGCAACAAAACAACCACCCATCGGACAATTACAATGACAAACCTCACACATGCGAAAGAAACAAAAACATTACTAATGACGGTGTTTTCGATGCCAAAGTAGTCATTAGTGCCCCTCACCAAAATAAACCTACACCACAAATCCAAAACCAACACCAAAACAATCATCAAGCAACACAATGACCAAACAACAATCCAACAATTAACAATGTCAATGATCAAAGGGGACCACCCCAACAAAATAAGAATTACCCCAAGTGAAAGTACACCACTCTGGGGGAACCACTTGAAGTCATCATGAAGAAACTGATAAATGAAAAAACTCATCAAAGTGCCCACCTATGAGAATTACCAAGAACCGGATGTGAAACCTCCTTGGTATAATGAGAATCATCTTTGTGACTTCCATAAAATCAAAGGGCATACCACGAACAATTGTATGAGGCTAAAAAACATAATTCAAGATCTCATCGATCAAAGAATTATAAATGTGGAATAGCCAATAGGAGACCAAGACCTTAAGATATACACGAATCTAATGCCTAACCATGGCAATAAAGGGAATAATAACACTGATAAGGGGAAAGGCACCCACAAAAATGTGAATCATGTGTATGAAATTGTCGTCACCTCCCTAAATGAATACTACGCAATAATCACTATGAAAGGAGCCCATGTCTATAGTGGAGTCACCACAAGAGGTGAAAATGTTACCATCGTAGGATCATCCCAGCCAAACAAAGTCCCCACACCTAGATTTGTCCCTAATGGATATAACTTCCTTGATCAGCTCAAAAGAACACCAGCCCAAATCTCCATCATGGAGTTACTAAAAAACTCATCTACTCATAGGAAAATCCTTGAGGAAGCGCTGCCTTCATCCACTATCCCTGCAGATCTTGATGTAGAACAATTCCAAGCTATGGTTGGCAATATCATTACCCCGAATCTCCTCACATTCTCTGAAAAGGATTTCTTGACTCAACCATCTCACAACTGTGCACTCCACTTAGAAGTCCTAGTACAAAAAATAAAAGTCAAAAGGGTCTTGGTGGATGGAGGTGTGGGCTTGAATATTTGTTCTCTCAAGCTCATCAAATAATTAAAAATCTTAGAAGATTCCATCGATAAAGGAAAGGGTATCACAATAAGAGCATATGATGATCAAGAAAGAGTGTCCTAGGGCACAATCAAAATCCCTATTCAAGTAGGGCCATCTATCATGGAAACCACTTGTTAGGTCTTGGACCTCAACTTGTCGTATAACATTCTCCTAGGATACCCATGGATTCGTGCAATGAAAGTAGTAGCATCAACTTTCCATCAATGTATTAAATTCACACATGAAGGACAAGAAGTTACCATCCATGGAGATCTCGAACCACTGTCCTATTGAAAAATCCTTGAGGAAAAGTATTATAAAATCTCCCAAGTACCAAAAAATGATGAGGGCCCATCTACAACATGCATTGGTCTTGCCACTCTCGCTTCCACTTCTGCGACAGAGACACCCGCCACTCCCTCCATCCCCACCATCTCTGACATTAAGGTCATCATCCAAGATAATAGTTGTGGAAACTACATGATCCCTAAAAATGCTTTTGTAGTAGGAGAGTTACCACAATCTCCTAGATCACGAGGATGTCCACAAATAAATGAAGCCTCCACATCTCAAACATCTCTTGAAGACTATCCTAACTTTACAAGTTGGGGAGATCTTGGCCAAGAGGTTATTGAGGTAGAGCCATCTCATATGCTATACCAAGATGAGAGACCAGTAGCTGATTTACCAATGGATGACAGAAGCAAGGGTCTACAAATGATGCTCGCAATGGGCTATGACAAAAATCAAAGACTTGGAAAAAATGACAATGGGCTTATAATACCTATCATTCCGGAGACATGAATGATAAAAATATTGGTCTTGGATGTACCCCTCCAAGTATAACCATACATGGCCAAGGTCCTCCAGTTAGAAAGGTTAATAATTCTCCTGAGCAAACCGCAGCAGAACTATGCTTACCAATATCTACAGGTCGCGTCATAGATAAATTCACATTTGACATAACTGACATCTGTAGTAGTAGTGATGACAAGGATCCCATGACCAACTTACCTAGGATATTTGAGAATACAACTCTTTGCATGATTAGCACCCTATATTTTGAATCAGACCACCAAAATCATGAAATCCACCTACTATATCCCCAACTCATCGACTATGACCAACAAGGACCACCAATTCTTGATTTATTCAAAAATGATGAGGTGATCTCAGAGTTCATGGGACTACAGGATAACATTCTATGTGGAGATCACAAAGCAAGGTTCATAATTGAGCTAGATACTCATTCCTATTATGGGGAAACAATTGAATCCCTCAGTCGCAAAAGTGAAAAATTAAGAATAATATCTAAGTCTTTGATTGAAAACCACACCGTGGCACTCTCCGACCAGAAAAAAGTAAAAAGAAAGGATGCATCCAATGGTGAAAACCTCTCTGAGGTGCCCGAGGATGGGGGATTCAATCTTCCTTTCAGATCTCTTCATCAAGAAAAATCAGCAGTCCTGGCAGAAAAATGCAATCTAGTGAATCTAGGAACAGAGGAAACCCTGCACATCACATTCTATGTGGAATCATTACTATCAAAAGAACAAGAGCTCCTAGCAGCCTTCCTAAGAGAGAGATAGATAAAATTTGCATGGAGCTATGTTGATATGCCAGGGCTTGATCCAAAAATCGTGGCTCACCACTTAGCAGTATACCCTGAAGCGAAGCCTATTTAAAAAAAACTTAGAAAAATGCACCCTCAGATCACCCTGCTAGTAAAAATGGAACCAAAGAAGCTATTATATGTAGGATTCATTTGACTGATAGATTATCCAGAATGGGTGTCAAACTTGGTACCTATCGGGGGCATTAGAATTTTCATAGACTTTAGAGACTTGAAGCATGTCCAAAAGATGATTTCCCGTTGCCTAATATTGACATGATGATAGACATGATGGTGAGACATGAAATGCTTTCCTTGATGGATTATTTCTCAAGTTATAACTAGATAATGATTAACAAAGATGACCAACACAAAATAGCCTTCACTTGTCCATGGGGGACTTACTATTAGAATATGATGCCATTTGGCTTAAAGAATGCAGGAGCAACATACCAAAGAGCCATGATGCTAATATTCCATGACATGATCCATAAAAATATTGAAGATTATGTTGATGACATTCTAGCCAAATCTAGAAGGAGAAAGGATCACATAGCAACCATATGTTCCATTTTTGACAGGCTCAAAGAGTACAAGGTCAGATTAAACCCAAAGAAGTGCGTCTTCGGTGTTCAATCAAGAAAATTGCTAGGATATATAGTATCAATGAGAGGTATCAAGGTAGATCCAAAAAAATTAAAAGTAATCCTTGAGATGGAGGCACCAAAAACATTAAAGAAATTGAGAGGTCTCCAAGGCAAGCTTCAATCCATTCGAAGATTCACAGCACAGCTGGCGGACAAACATAACCCATACTCTCACCTACTTCACAAGGGAGTAGCGTACAAATGGGATAACAAGTGTGAAAAGGCATTCAATAAAATCAAAGAATATTTTCTTACACTACCAGTCCTAATGCCACCAATCCCAAGAAATCCATTAATTCTCTACGTATCAGCAACAACAGCAGCCCTTGGAGCTCTCCTAGCTCAGCATGACAAAAATGGAACAAAAAGGGCCATTTATTACATCAACAAAACAATGGTGGGGCATGAGCTAAAATATTCATTCATCAAGAAAGAATTTCTAGCAGTAGTGTTTGCATCAGATAAATTCAGACATTACATGTTGGCACACAAAATAAAACTCATCACCAAAATTGACCCTCTCAAGTACTTACTATCAAAAGAAATGCTCACTAGAAGAATGGCCAAATGAGTAATGATACAATCAGAATACGACATTGAATATGTGGAGTAGAAAGCAATCAAATGACAAGTCATCGTAGATCAACTTGCAAAAGCACCAATCTATTTAGAGAATCCTCTCATTTTAGAGTTTCCAGATGAATCCATTTTTAATCTCAACATAGCCAACCACTGAAGACTCTAATTTGATGGCTCATATACATAGCATGGATCAGGAGCTGATGTCTTCTTTATCACCCCACAAGGGGACTAAATACCAAGATCCTACAAACTGGTGTTTTCCTGCACCAATAACATTGCAGAATACGAGGCTTTAACCGTAGGTCTCAGAATAGTAGTGCAGTGGAACATTATAGCTCTCAAAGTATACAGAGACTCTCAATTGATAATAAACCAAGTGAATGATGAATACCAAACCAAGGATGAAAAGCTCATTCCATACAAGAAATTGTTGGAGACTCTCAAAGAATCCTTCACCGAGATTACATTTGAGCAGATTCCTAGAGCCAAAAATAGAGTAGTAGACGCCATGGAAACAATTGGATCCTTACTGGACATCCCCCACAATGTCCCAAAATATGAATTCCTGATAGAGAAACTTCTCGTGCCTGCATTTGAGGTACTAGAATCAAAATTTGTGTGTGAAATCATTGGTCCTGGTGATCCTTGGTACCACGACATTTATACATACCTTCGAATAGGAGTCATACCTATCGATTTACCCTCAACTCTAAAATGAAACTTTGTCAAAAAGGCATCTCAATTCATCATCCTAGGAGATACTCTATATTGTAGGAGCATAAAAGGAACCCTATTGCATTGCTTAAACACTGAGGAGGCATTAACTGCTCTAACTGAAGTACATAATGGTATATGTGGTTCACACTCGAGTGGAATGACCATAGCCAAGAAACTGCTGAGGATGGGGTATTATTGGCCCACAATGGAAAGAGAGGCACATAACTATGCCAGAAGGTGTCTACAATGTTAGCAACATGGGGACCTCATCCATGCTCCAGCTCAAGGACTTCATCCCATGATCACACCATGGCCCTTTTCATAGTGGGAACTTAATCTCATTGGAAAAATAACACCCACTTCATCTAATGACCACAAATTCATCATAACCGCAACAAAGTACTTTACTAAGTGAGTGGACACCATACCCATGACATATATAAAAGGGAAGCAGATATCAAAATTCATCCTGAACTATCTCATTTTCCGCTATGGTGTTCCACAAGCCATTATCTCAGATAATGGGACACCATTTAAGGATCAAGAGGTCTATAAATTATGCAAAAAATTCAAAATCCAACATCGCTTCTCTACCTCATACTATCCCCAAGGAAATGGCCAAGTAGAAGCTACAAACAAAACTATTTTGAAAATCCTCAAGAAAATAGTCAATGATGTAGGTCATGACTAGCATCTATAGCTTAATCCTACCCTCTAAGACTATCAAACCAATATCCACACACCCACCAGAGCCACTGCTTTCTCCCTAGTCTACGAATCAAAAGCAATACTCCCCATTGAGATCGAGCTCCCATCACTCAAGATATCACTGCAAAACCTCATCACAGATGAAGAGTACCGAGTATCAAGATTGAATGAGCTGGAGCTACTAGATGACTAACGTATAGATGCTTTGAATCATTTGCAAGTCTATTAGAATAGACTCAAGAGGAGCTATAACAAGAAAATTAGAAGAATGTCCCAAACCCAAGTAGCAAAGGAAAATTTGAACCCAATTGGTTGGGACCATTCGTTATCACAGCAAGTTATAAGTTAGGGGCATATCAGTTATCAACAGCCAAAGGGGAACCTCTGCAAGAGCCCATGAATAGCTCTCATCTCAAAAAAATTTATGCCTAAATATTTCAAGGTATAGAACCAAAAAATCCAAAAAATTAGAAAATGTCCTAAAAAATGGTTACTTCGGCGAAAACCTGGCAAATAGGCATCTTGGTGACAACAAAAAAAGCAAAAAAAGAAAAAAATCCAAAATTTTTGGAAAAAGGATCAAAAATAGTAAAGAGAAAAAATTGTCCTATAGTGAAAACCACTTCGATGGCACTTTGGACAAGTACCTTGGTGAAAACCTAGAAAATAGGCGTCTTGTGTAAATAAGCACTTTCCATCCACCAAGACCTTTACGGCTTGTTCTAAATTATCCATCATCCATTGCATTTGGATCTCCATCCATCACTCATCCACCCGCATCCGCACCATAGCTTGGTCCTATGTCTATATCATGATCCCTCCTAGTACTACTCAGCCCATCCTCAAGGTCAGTTTGTCCTGCCTTGATCAAAGTAGTCTATTGTATGATGCTAGGAGCATGATCTCATGGGATCAGATTCATGTATATTCTTGAAGTCCTAAAATTAGAAAATCCAAAAACATCAAAACATTAGAAAATCCAAAAACATCAAAACACATCAAAATCCAAAAACAGGTCAAAAAGTTGGTCAAAAATTCAAAAACAAGGTCGTCTTGTCGAACTAAGGATCTTTGAGCCTTGAACATAGGAAAGGTTGATCTTTGATCATCCCTCGAAACACTTAGGTCAGTCCTTTAGCAGTCCATCATAATAAACTAGCATCTCATCATGTATATCATCATCTGTAAATCAGTCAAGTCGTTAGTCAAACTACGTGGTCTCTGCATGTATAACATAGGAAAGGCTAATCTGTTGATCAGCCCTCGAGGCCCCTAGGATAGGTATTTAGGTTAGTCTCTTGGTAAAAATCTTATAAAACCCCAAAACATTCAAAAAATTGAAAATCAAAACATTTTCAAAATATTGAAAAATACCAAAAACAACCTCAAAACATTGCAAAACATCAAAAACATCCAAATATTTGAAAAAAAAATCCATCCATCTCATCTTTCTTGCACCCACAATAACTGCATTCATAATAAATGATCATCATCCTCAACCTTTGTTGAAACAATAAAAAACAATTCTAGCAAGTTACAAGTGAAAACTCAAATCATCAAGTCTTAGGTCTAACTCAATACGTAAACAAGTTGCTCAACTCTTTGTGTCGATAACCCATCATCCAATTGATCCCATATCAATCATTTGAAAGAACACTTTGGATAAACGAAATGATGTGTCACCATCCACTAACATGTCATAGGATGTATCCTTCCTACAATGGGCATTATCTTTTGGCAATAGTTTTGGTTCTTATCCTTAAGAACACATCCCCTTTTGGTTAGTGGTATTGAAGAACATCATCTTGTTTACTTTATCTTTATCTTTTGACTTATCTTATTGTGCTCATTCCAAGGACCTCTCAATGATATCCAAGCAGAGGATTTAGAGAAATAGGAATGGGGCAATGATCATTATCTTTTATCTGTTGTGCTTGTTGGGCATTCTTGTAATATAACCTTGGTGAATACTTGCTTTGTTAGGTATGTATGGAGGAAGTTTTGGGCAACTTGTTGACTATTGCATTGATAGGTTATACCTTTCCATGTTTTGATCGGAGGTGTTTGAAACTTCTAAAGTTCATCCTAGCAAGGTTTATGTATGTCAAGTGTGAACAATGATACTCCTATCTGTTTGTCAAGTCAAAGTCCATCACACTAGGAATAATGCCATCCTAGTTCTCTATACCTTGATGCATCGTACCATGTGCGTTATAAAAAATAAGAAAAGTGGCCCTTTGAAAATCTCAACTCCTCGGCAAGTAACCATCATCATTTGCATATTTATCATCGTGTCTTGTTGAAATGACTTCTTCTCTTTCATTCCTTCTTGCTCATCACACTAACAAGGTACTATGACAGTTGATCATCACTATCATCATCATCGTCATCGATCCTGCATCCACAAATCATTAGCATATTGCATAAATATATCATATAGGAAACATATGCATTGCATTTTCATCATCATATAAACATGGTATTATAAGCATTTTCCATAAATTAGCACATCCCTTTCTCATTACATCGCATCCATTTTTGGCATCACATTGCATTCATCACATAAATCATTGCATAATATTCATGTGCATAGACATTTTATAGTCACTTCATATTTTCATTTACTGCATAATCATACATAATAGGTACATAAGAATTATAGATAATCCATTGCATACATACTCGCATAACATCATAAAGTCATATCACACATTATGTTCATTTTGCATAAAACATCATCATATCATTGCATATAGTACATCACCGTAAATGCATCACATACATTACATTATCATTTAACATGTTTAGGATAAAAATATTTGTTATTCTAACCATCTTAAAAAACCATCTCATTTGCATCATCAATACACATCATATAAAACACGACCATTGCATTGCATTACATCATCCATATCATCTCATAAATAGCATTGCAATCATTTTTTTACATTTCATTGCATAAATCATTCCACATCATTATAAGCATAAATAAGAACATAAAAATCCATTACATGCAAAGCATACATCCATCCATAATCATTTTATAAGCACGGTCCACATATCATTTCACCTATACACCATAGATCACCACCACATTATTTTACATATTACATTTCAAGTCATATCATTTGCATCAACATAAATAGATCATCATATAAATCATCATTATCATCCATTCATATATCCATCTGCATATCATGAATAAAACAGCATAATATAAGATCTAGTCATAATGCATACATTATCAGAAAGAAATGCATCCATCACATCACATCATAAACATCATTGCAATAGCATATAGAAATAGAATCATCCATAAAATGCATAAAAAAATGGTACACATAACATCATATCAAAATCATCATCTCATATATATATCATCATCGGGTAACTATCATAGTACAAAATAATTGAATCACTATACATGTATATCAATAACTATAAAAGGGCCCATTGGGCTATCAAAAAGGAGCCCATAAGGCACAAAAAAATATCATCTCGATTAAAGTCAAGGTCTACCCATCCTGTATACTGCCCTCAGCCCTATCACCATGACCATCTGCTAGTCTATGGCTGGTCTGCTGCAAGTAGTCTGGGGCCCACTCTGCTCTAGGCACGGTCTAGTGATAATGCATGCGGTAATAATCCACCTCCTAGACGGCCTCCCTGTAAGACCTAATAGATACTGTGCTCTAAGAGGAGGAGGATTCCATGCTCTCCAACTACTATCTCCAACCCATCTCTATGGCCGCCTATAGCTCTGTGGCTTGCCTCTGCAAAATGGCCTGATCTCTCTTGGCCCTGGCCTAATCTCTCTCAATCCTAGCCTGATCCCTTTCCACTATCACGGTCTAAACCTGAGCCTACAAATACGTATTCAATACATCTCAAGGATCCACCTTCCCTATTGGTTGTACTCATGGAGGCTATACTTGAGGATGATCCTCACCCCTAGCCCATGGTGGTGCACTTGTCAGCACCTACTGCTCATCCTGCATCTGCACATTGGCCTGAACTGGAGGCTGAACCAGCTAGTCCTATCATGCACCATCTCTTCATCCTCGACCTCCCCCTCTACCTCTCGTCCTCCACTTATTGGGGACTGCTCCTGGAACTTTCAACCATAGGTGAGGCCAGAACCAGTCTCTATATGCCTATGTGATGCTTAGATCCATAGGCCCCTGATCATAAACCTAAGGTTGGGCCACCAAATGTTTGAAGCTTTCAACAGCCTTTGAGGTAGGAATGTATCACCCCCATGAAGCCTATGACATGGTGCAAGAAAATACAACCACATAATCATCATTTGGTCGGTCCTGTGGCTCGTCGAACTTGCGCTGAATGCACTCGGGTAGGTATCTCTCCACCATCGTGTGCTCTCGCCCCTGCATAAATCGGTCCTGGCGGGCAAAGAAAATCTGATCTACATCGTCGGCCCATTTGGGCCGACCAAGGTACGGGCACCATGTAAACACCTACATCTCATCTAGCACTCTCCTCTAGTATGAAATCTCGTGCTCGCCCATGTGTGTGAAGGACACACCACCTCTGTAACACCATACAAGGGGATCATCAAGCCCCATCAGTACTGCAACAACCTACAGACGAAAAATAGCAATGTGCTCCCACACCCATACATGGAGGAGTGTGATGCCTAATCTGAGTGCTCTGCCATTGAGGTAGATGTACTCGTTGAGATCTTTGTACAATGAGGTAAGAAGAATAGGCCCCCAAGAAAAATGAGTAGGCCTATCATGCATCACCATGCGCTCCTAGCAGAGTCCCTAACTAGGACTAAAGTACTAGCCTCATTGATCTCAGGCAACGAGACTTGAAATAATGGCCGCAACAACTAGGTGGAAGGGGGAGGTGAGAGCCCTATGACGCTCAAGCTCAATCTGATCCTCGCAAATGATAACATCCTCTATGGCGAGGACTATGAGACGGGAGTTTCGCTCAACATCTATATCAAAAATGACACACCGACCATGAATCAACAATCTCAAGATGTGCCACACGTCCTCCAAGTTGATGGTGGCCTCGTCGGGTGGAAGGTGGAAAGACAAGGTCTTGCTATGCCATCTCTCCGCAAGGACTGACATCATCCCAAGATGGGTATGCATAGGTGGTGCGTATGCGATGTCCCACAACCCCATGTCCTGTAATCGATCCTGATCTTTGTCACTAAGGTCTCGCAAGTAACGGAAGAGATCCCATGACCTGTGACTTTGGGAATACAGCTCCCTCACTGTGTCCTATATCAGGAAAGGTCATTGTGTTAATTTTTTTTAAAAATTTCATTCCAGGTGTCCAAAAAGTCACCCTAGTGTTGCTATCCATGAAGGCATCATAGTTTTATTTTTTATCAAATTGTGACATTGTGGCACAAAAGGCCTAAAATGCACCACTACGATGCACTTTTCTTCCAAGCAGCGCAATTTGGAAATATTCTTGTCGATAAGGCACTGCCCCGTCGCACTTTGGAAAAGACCCCGCGGGCCATGACCTTAGCGTCAGGGTTTGGAGTTTATTTCAAAACTCCAAACTCCACCACCATGGCACAGTCTGACACTGAGTGACACAGTTTGATTTTGGAGCGGTGCTATGTAGCGATGTTGTAGAAAAGCTAACTTTGAAAGCAATAAATGAATGCTAAAAACAAAAAATAAAGCTCAAGTAAGGATCACTTACCGGTGCCCCAATGTTGGGTGGCCGCTAGTACGTCCAGACTCAGTAGGAAATGTGCATCGAAATCTATCATTGTGCCATATTGTTAGGAGGTCAGAGCTCAAATCTCAAGGTTGCTAGATGACTGTGTGTGAAAATGAATTGAAAGTGACCCCTCAGAGCCTTTTTAAGCTTGAAAATTAGGGTTTTTTCACCCTGATTAGCTATCCTGCTAGGGTTTTGGACCCTTGAGCCTATTTTTGTCTAGTTGAGGCCTATTTTACATCGTTTTATTGCTTTTAGACACATTCTTGGCCTCTTGGAGCCTTTCTCGATCTATCAGGCACCTTGTCCTCTTTTTTCGCGAGATCACCCAAAAATTGAAATTTTCGTCCAATCTCTCGATGGGGAAATATATTGGCATGTTTTCTCTCGCCGGGGCAGTAGTGGGGAAATATTTTTGAAAATGAAAACTTTTGGCTTTTGATCAAGACTGTTTATTCTTTAAACCAATGCAACAAGTGCATTGCTTCAAAGAGGGGAAAAATGTAGACACATAAAATGTATTGATTGACATTATGCATCTGATCTTGACTGGTCACTAACATTGTTTCATCCTGAATCATCCTCCGGTCTAACCATTTAATCAAATACCCTTATTTATTAAACTCATCAATATTCCTCTCTTAATTAAATAAATCAGTTATCTAATTAAGTCACCTTTTTCTCAATAATTAAATTAATCATTTTGATCTAATTATCCTATTTAATTAAATAATTAATTTCATTTAACTAAATTTCTTAAGTCTATCTATTAAATTAAATAAATTAAAACCTTATTTAGTTTAATCTAACATCATCTCTTTTAATTAAATAAATAAAAAATCTTTATTTATTTAATCCCTTATCACATTCTTCTCATTATTTGATTTAAATAAATCCATAAATTTAAGTCAATTAGGTCACATCATTTAACCCCTTCATTAAATTAATTAACTTTGATTAATTTAATCTCCTCTCATGTCCTATCCTCTAGCTTTTACCACTGGTACATGAAAATAGATTTAATTGATTTATTAAATCTCTATTTTCCTCAACAAGGCATCTTTTAAGGAATATTCTTCAAGTTTGAATTCAAAATCTAAGTTGACATGTACATCCAACAAGGCATTTACTCTCTCTTACATTTCCTTTGCCTTGATCCAAGTGGCATTCAATGCATTTTTTCCTTCCCTCTTGCATGTCATTTCAACAAATTTAAAATTCAAAAATATGCATTTATTGGAACAATCCTCAAAACTTGCACATCCTCCATCCATTCATAGGTTGGCAAGTGGCACTTTGCCATTGGTTAATTCTTAGTCCCACATTGCTCTATTTTGGAAATTCATCCATCAATCTCATCTATAAATAAGAGGCTAATCTCTTCATTTGATCATCCACAACTTGAGTAAACTTACTATGCTCAAATATTTAGCAATCTACATCCACATTTTCGAGTTTGTAGCTAGGTTATGCAGATTTTGGTCTTGAAGCACTCACCATTCTTCATCAAAGTGGATCAATCATCAAAATTCACCAAGTTTGCATCATAGGAGTTGGGAAAGGGCCAATTTTTACATCAAATTGGCACCAATTCCCCCATGGGATAAAGGGTTTGCATTGTCTTCAATAGGATTTAGCTTGCTTTATTGATCTTTCGTTTCATTCTTGTTTCATTTCCTATTTTAAACTGTGCTAATGGATTTCATGGGGAATCTTTGTTCTTGCTTGCATTTGATATTCTAATGTGTTTGTTCATGTTGTTTTGTAGGTATTAGGATTGGGGTTTGATAGGTTCCATTCTCAATCATGTTGGTAACTCCTCATTGTTGTTCTAGATTGAAATGGAAGCTAGAAAATGACAACAACATTAGGTTCTAGGAGGATTCTTGGTTGTTTCAAATCTCTCTTTCAATCAAAATTCAACAACCTGATGGTCCCTGCCTTTCATTTCTTTGGTAGAAATGTTAGAGACTACTTGTGCAGTCTTCTTGGTTCTTTGAAATGAAAATTTTTGGAGTCATGTTTCCCTTTATCCCTTCAACTGAGACACCTTGCAAGAACCCTGCAAGATATCCTTTCACTAACAAGAAATCCAATCTCAAACCTTAAGCATTATTTTTATTTGATTAAGGAGAGTAAGAGTAACCTATTTATCAAGACTTCCTATGATTTGTTGTCGGTGTAGGGGAATCAGGACAAATTATGGAAACAAGTTTAGAATAGATAGCTAACTCCAAAAATTAATTTCTTTTGGTGGAAAGATTGTCACAATAGGATTTTGACCTAGGACAACTTAAGGAAAAGGGGATTTGAAATCCTGAATAGATGTGCTTTGAAAGAATGAGGAAGAGTTTGTCTCTCATTTGTTACTCCACTACTCTTTTGCTATTGAAGTCTAGGATTTGGATTTTGAAAGATTAGGGATTCATTAGACCATGAATGTTGACCTAAAGAGTTTCATTGTGAATTGGGTTGGCCCTTGTCATCACCCTCTGCCCAAATAAATCTAAAGATGGATCCACCCTACTAGTGCTCATGTTTATGGAAAGAAATAAACAACTAGATCTTTAGAAGTTTGGAAAAAATCCCTAAGAAAGTTTTCAATTTTAGTTTCAAACTCATTAATGAGAATGTCTCCTTATTTATTTGGAAATCCCTGGACAATGTTCCTACTGACTGGGAGATCAACATGGCTAATTCTTGGAACAAGAAATTAGAGATCAACACCTTTGAAAAATCTAAATCTCTGGCTAGACTTGCCACAATCTAGAAACCTCCTAATCCAAGCTAGCACAAACTTAACTTTGATGGTGCAATGAAAATTAACCTTGGGTTGGCAAGAATAGGTGGTATTATTAGAGACCCATGGGGAAACTTGGTGGCAAGGTTTGTTGGTGGCATTGAAACTCGGACTTCCATGACAACTGAGGCCATAGTTTTGCTCAAGGGTGTTAACATTGTTGTCAGTCTTGGCATAAAAAAATTGCACATTGAGGGAGACTGTAAGGCAATGATTGATTCCATCAACCTCAATCATTGCCATGGCTAGAATATTAGAGACATTCTATTGGATATTATATTTTTTCTCACCAAACTTGATAGAGAGAAGCTAACTCGCATCTTCCATGAGAGAAACTAGGGGGTTGATTCTTTAGCCAACTTGGGCTCTTCATGGATGCTAACTAAATGCTAGAGGAGATTGGGGGTTATCCCAAGGAACATACAAGGAATTATTCTTGCAAAAAAAATCACTATTGGGAATGATGAAATATAACATATCTTTTATTGTAGGTTACTTTTGGTACTACTCCATTAGGCTCATGATGTTGGGGTTGATGCATGATGAGTTGGAGGGTTGTGGGCAGAAGTTTGATTAAGATTCAAGAATTTGGTACTACCCCATTGAACTCATGGTGATGTAGCATTGGAATAATGAGGTGGAGGGGTGTGAGGGGATGGTTGGAATGAGGTGTGGAAATATTGATAGAAGTAGATGGTTTTTTCAAAGTATTCATGAGTTGACTTGTCAAATGTACAAATTTCAAAATCACGTTTATGAAAATGAGCATAAGGCCAAAACTATCTTCAAATTTTTAGCTATTAATGATCTAATTAATATCATGATGGATTTTGGTTTATTTTTGTGGTACTTAAGAAAAAAAATTTAGCCCCTTGGCCCTAATCAATTTGGGAATGACCACTAGTACTTGCAAAAATATAATTTCCTTAATTAGGCAATATTTTTGTTATGGTATGGCAGTGCCGATATTTGGGGAGTGTGTTCTTCCCATTATCACTTTGAATTACATCTAGCTCTACTATTCCATATGAAAAATTACAAGTTGGCAGAGAAAATGGGTGGTGAAAGGGTTCAAATAGAGCCAAGTTCTTGCAATGAGTTCATAGAGACCCCCTTGTTTGGCACATTTGCATTGAGGGAGGCATTGTGCCTCTAATAGAACTCCTTCTAGGGCATGATGAGAGATTCTCCATGTGGTTCACAAGCTCGTGGAATGAGAGGAGAGTCACTGTTGGGGGCATATCCTTTGAAATTAATGAGGATAGTATTTCCAAGGCCACAAACCTATCTTGCATGAGGTAGAAGCTAAAAGATCATACTAAAGTGTAGGATCTGGATAGCCTCCATACTTCCTATCGATGGTGTTTTGCCTATAGCACACATGCCCCATTCGAAACGAGGACCCCCCTCTTCTCCTCACTTTCATCAAGTCACCTTTTGCCTTCACCTTGTTTTGTGTGCCCCTAATTTTTAGCGTAAATTGGTTAGGAACACAAAAGCCATCATTCTCTAGTTGACCAAAATTTGCCACCCCAAAATTTTCTAAGTCTTTGGTTGTTGCAAGGATTCCTTTGTGGGTTTCCCTTGGTCCATTGCTCTAATGTCCTCAAGGCCCTAGGGGTTTGTAGTTGTGGATTTCCCTTTGTACGACGCCACCCTCTCTTCACCGATCAATCAGTGGCCTACCTAGGACATCCATGTCCATGGCAGGTCCCACAACATTCTCTTCCATTGTCTCCTAGCTGTTAGTTAGCGATGAAGCCTCAGGGTCACCCTGCATTGCAAGTTCCATGTTTCCCTTCACTGGTTCATCATTTCTTGTGCTCCACCCACTCCACTGACCATTGTACCCTCCATTTAATGTGGGTCATAAATGAAGTTTTTCCTATAAATAGGAAACTTGATCTGTCATTTTCAGACCCGCTAGTTCAAATTTCAAAAGAGAGAAAATAGGGAACAAAACTCCCACACCCGCATAAGCTGCCAGTTCAGCAAACTTTAGTCTCCATTGAATTTCTAGTGCTTTTCTAGGTATGCCCTCATTTGAAATCTATGAATGCAACTTTTTTAGTTACTGTGGCTTCTAAAATAATGAGTAAATCTTTAAAGTGAACCATTTAAATGTTTAAAACACCCAACAGTGTTCCTAGACATCAGCCCCACACTAAAATCATTCAAAATTTCCTTAGAAATTGTTCAAATAGTGCCCTTAAAACTATGCAAAACCTAGCCTTATCATCATCATTCTTCAAATGACATTAGTATTTTTGTGGCCCATAGCATTGTCACCGCCGTCCGAGTTGAAACCCAAAATAATGAAACATTGAGTGAAAATCTAAGTTTCAAACCCTTGTAGGTCACCACTTGTGGGCAGTTGTCACCTTACCACCGCTAGAAAATGGCCTACCTTTACCTACATCCAACATTGCAAGCTCTACCAAAACTACCTCCATTGAATTCTAAAATGATTAAGTTGTGTCAAGCGGGCAATTCCCTATGGGCCGCCATCTATGGCTCACCATTGCCTGGGGGCTATTCTCTAAAGACAAAGCTACTCTATCAACATGCATTGTGGATCGTGATGCCTTGTTGGCCATTCCAAGTTTACACAAATAAAATTCTAATTTAAAACCTTCATGTGGGATAATCTTTGTTGGGGTCCATCTATGGACCACTCCATCTCCTTCATCACTTTGAACATTTGAGCTTCCTTGTCTTCCCACACTACGAGTTCTACCTAGGTCATTTCCCTCTAGGGTCCTCGATGTAAATCCAAGTTAATAGTTCCATGCAAACCACCGCATGTGGAATGTCATTCCTCCAACACCTTTTTCAAATGACAAACACAGGATGATTGCTTGATGGATCCCACCCACATGCCTCAAAGTGATCAAAATGTTGGAAGTTAACTCATGTCATCCTAACCGCCTATGTGTCCCACATTGCGGTACTCAAGCAGGTTTTTGTCTCTTGATCACTGTTACTTAATGATAGAGCCCAAATGTCCTTTCAGCCTTTGGCCTTCGCATGCCTTGAGCCTGCATAAACATAATGACCAATCCGATCGCTCCAAGGACTTGATAACTAATTTATGCATGTGCTAGATTGCTTCTTGAATGCTTTGAACATTAAAGATCATATTGTGGAACTTTGGTTGCGGGTGTTTGTCTATGGGTTTTTGTGACCCCGGTGTTGTCTTGCTTCTAGTCACTCCTACCGGCTTCTAGCCTAGGGAAACCTACACCCCTAGTCCCGCATTCTTGTATTCAATACAAATGAACCTCAAACGATGAATATTGATAAATTTTATAATCTTCTAACGATGAATTATTGGATCTAACCCTCATTTTGTAGGATTTGACCTATGCCTATCCCAATTTTTATATGAATGCACTTACTACACCTTTGCATGTAGGATTTATGGAATCTGTTGTAGGTCCATCAAGGAAGTTTGTCGAGAAAGAAAAGGGAAAGAAACATATACACCTACCAAGAGGGAAGGAGGAGAAGGATTAGATGAAGTATCAGTTCCATGGGGTGGAGTGCACCTCCAAGATCACTTCCACTTGGGATTCTATGTCAAACACAAATCTTGGGCATGTGGATATAGATGAATTCAAGAAAAGGGTGATGATCCTCCCTACAACTAACAACATATGAAAAATTAGAGTGAGTGGTCTTGCTAAGGAATTCGACTTCCCTCCCACACTCGTTGCTCCAGAGTCAGTTATGGTCTACAGGGAATGCTACCACAATAATAGAGAAATCATTGATCATGATGGCAGAGTGTTAGCAGATTTGTCTGCTAGATCTATAGGCAAGATGTTCCATATCTGCACATTTGACATAATGGAGGAAATTCAGAAGGGATATGCTAATAATATGTGGAAGGTTGACCCTCTTGCATGCAAGAAACTAATCAACCAAAATTGGTTGAAGGAAAAGAGGGGTACTATCACTCAGGTGCCTCAGAAGCTATTCAAGAGCGACTTCCATGAGTACCATGACTTGGTCACCCTATTGAGTAGGATAATGGGCCTCCCTACTACTACCTTCTTTGAAGAATGAATGTTCTACTTCATCGAGGAAATCATTCGGGATGAGAAAAAATTCCATTGGGCCAAGATCATTAGTGACAACATGCATACCAACTTATGGCTATGAGAAAACATCTAAATTATACATGGCCTCCTACTTGGTGTATCTCCTAGCAAAACAATTCCCATACAAGGGCCTCTTTGTTGTAAGTAACCCAGTGCTAAAGAAAGGATACCTCAACGTATATGAATGCTACCCTTAGTTGTAGTATCAAAACTTCAAAAGGGAATATCAGAGGGTAAATGATGCCTTCATTGCTCACATCATCAAGCTCCTAGGAGGAAACTTTGAAAGGAGAGTGTCCCATAGGGCTAAAGCCCTCATCTTGTGGTTTGGGAATCTATTCATACAGTTCCTAAAGTTTACCTATATTAGAACAAAAGGGTTCTTTGATAGGCCCTACAAGTTTCCATGCTATCCCAATGACCACGTGATCTTACTGGAGGTCTCTCAGAAACTACAAAATTCCTACACCCTATTGACCAATAAACATAGAGCAAGGATCCCATATCCCTTGACCTTCGGGCAAGGAATGTATGCCTATCTTGTTGCCCAGTGTGCAAAGCATCTAGAGAAGGAATTGGTAGAGTACAATCTAGACCTCCACATAGCTTGAGGGAGAATGAACCCATGTGGAAAATTGAACAAATGGGTCAAAAGATAGTATGCTCATCGACCTTAGGTCAAAGACTTTTGGACTAATTTCCAAGATGATAAAGAAGTGTGAATGAGGCACTACATGAGAATGACAACCATTTGTGAGGACAATGAATCTTTTCCTGGAGCCTGATCAAATAGTAGAAGATGATACCATTATTGATGAAAGGTTTAATGATATGGCCAACTTGCTACTACCATTGATAGATTAGAATGAAGAAGAGGTCACTGACCTTGATATATTAACAAGGCCTATTGAGAATAGGACAAAGCAATGGGTAGATGCCTAGATTTCTCAGCTCAAGGTACAAGGTGTTTTGCTAACTTATGGTGAGATCGACGATGAGCTCAAGAGTTAAATAGATAGTGAAGTAGTTGTTGCCCCAACAGAGGAAGCACCCAACTCCCCTCTAGTAAGGGTATGTGCAGGATCATCATGGAAAAAACAGGCCCTTAAGTGGCACATAATTCAAAAAAAAAAGAGTTAGGAAACTTGATGTAAAAATTTGAATAAGTTATCTATATTATTTCAAAAATATGTAAGAATAGAATCTGTAGCAAATTGAATGTAGTTTCTAAACTACTAGGTATGTTTAAAAAGAAAAATATCTATTTGGTGAAAATTTGAAATTTCAATGTAGTGGTACATAAATTTTAGGGAAAAAAATAAGAAGTAGGTGTCTGTCTAACCACCCTAACCACAATAAAATGATAATATTTTTTTATAATATTATAGATATAAGTAGAGGACTCATGCCTCGATGTGATGCATATTTTTTTGTAATTTTTTTCCAAGTAAATAATTAATTATGAATTTTTTATTAAATTTTTTTTTAAAATATAAAAACTCGTATGTCTGACCACCTTAACTTGGTCAAAACTTCATGAAATTCAATTTTTATTTTTTTAATCCTATAGTATGCAAAGCATAGAATGTGACACATATTTTGGATTCAAAAAATGTGATATCGTTTGAAAGCTATAGATGTGTTTCAATCAACCTATCAATCAAGACTTTAGTCATAATTTGAATAGAAAATGAATAATAATTACTTATTAAATTCAAAGTAAAGCATAATTTATATCGGTGGAAAGCTGAGAATCTCCTTTAAAAACCCTTTTCGTTTCATCAATTTTGGGTAAAAAAATAGTCATCAGCCACATACCCATCATATTGCCACTTTTTTGGCCCATCATGATCCTGCACATACCCGTAACAAGGTTGAAGTAAAGGAAGGATGCACCCGAGCACAATTGCAAGTACAAAGTGTACACATGGAAGACTATGGAGGGAGAATCTTTGAAGAAAGTGAAGAGAACAGGGGGATTTGTAAGTGAAATGCCTACAATCAAGGAGGACCTCCAACATGAAGGAGAAGAAGAAACTGAGCAGCCATTGTCACCACCTACCACCTTCACTCTCACTACTACTACCACTATCGCCACTCTTCCACCTCCTACCTCTCAGACACTGCTTGTTTCATCTTCGCCCGTAGTGGAAATCTTGGTCCACCTCACCTATAGCCTTGGTAATGGTGTTGGAATCCTCCTCGACTACTACATCCTCACCATCTTGATCCTCACTTCCTCCTCCACTACCCACTCTCTCTACCCCAATGCCTACAGTAGCTACTATTACTATGTTGCCTCTTACATTGCTAGATTCCTTCGCTAAATACATGCATAGTATACCTACTAAGATTTCTTGAGTAATCATAAACCCCATAGTTTAGGCCTTCATGGCCCAGATTTCCACTTCCCTACCTCTTCCTCCACCACCTACAGAGGCACCAAAAATGGAGGCTGCCATGCAAATCTCTGAAGAGATGGATAAGCACCAAAGGGAGGCCAAAAAAGGTATAGCTGAAGAGCCTCTGGACATTTTCTGGGATGATTATTTTGAACACCTAGATGGCAGGTTGAACATAAAATTTGACAAGGTGGTGTCCAATGAAGAAACGTCACACTCTTTAGAAGATACAGAGGCCCTCAATGAAAAATATATAGTAGAAACCTTAGACCAAGATTTGGAAGAGTAGTCCCAACAACTCAAAAATGTAGGTGAGAACGTTGGTTATGAAGGGCAGTTCTTCAAAGAAAAATCTGACACTGACATAAATGCTTAGATACTTGAAGAGGCTCCCCTAATAGACCAAGATAAGGGCCCCATCCAAGAAGAAGAATTGCCTCCTAAAAATGAGGAAGAGAAATAAGAAGGTAAAGAAGAAGAAGATGCACCAAGGAAGAGCCTCAAAATAAAGCATCATGTTGAGCTTGAGCATGTAGAAGGGGAGGCACTCTAAAAGGATGATGTCACTAAAGAAAACATAGCTTCCATTGAGTTAGACAATGAAAAGAATATACAGATCAAAGACTCAGATGAAGAAGAAAGAATCAACCAAGAGGCTCTCGGTCATGAGGAAGAACATCCCCAAAATGAACAAAGAGAGGAAGTTGATCATGAATCACTCAAAGGGGAAACCCAGGTGCCCAATTGATTGGAGCAACAACTACAAAAGAAAACTCCACTGGTTGTTGATCTAAAGGCTAGGCTTGAATCAATACTAGCTAGAGCCCAAACAAAGACAAGAAAAGAGAAGAATCATAGAGTTCATTTACACATCGCGGTAGAAACCTCTAGATCAAGAACAATAAAGATTGCTACCCCCATGACAGAAAAGGATGCTGAAGCCAGCTGTAACATCTCAGCCATCAACTTAGGCCTAGAAACCCGAGATAGAAGATTGATGAATTCCAAGGGTTAGTGGCAACAATCATGCAGAAAATGAATAAGGATTAGTCCTCCAAAGAGGAACTAAAGGCACAAGTATTGGATCTCACCACATACATCCAACAATGGACATCCTTAGAAGAAGAGGCCCCAACCACATCATTCAGGCCCCCTCTTCTCTCCTAGGAAGAGCTCAACAGAATGGAAAAGATGAATTGGACCAAGGCCATAATGGATTGGTTCCAATGAGTTATATACAATGGCGACATGGGCATCCATCACGCTACCTAGATGTTCAAAAAAAAATGGGATTTGCAAAATCAATTGGAGACTAAAGAAAAGACTTGTAATAGGTTCATTGAGCTATATAGGATCACGTATCCTAATATCGAGAGCATTTTTAAGTTGTTTGAGAAAACGTGGAAAATGAGGTAGGACTCATAAAAGGTGATCATTGGCTAGTGAAAACCTATAAGATGGGCGTGGATCATAGAAAGGAAGTCCTAGAGAGGGTCTTGCATGAAGTTGAGCTTGACCTTGAATGGGTTATGGAGCACCAAAATGATAGTGAAGATTACCCTAAAATGATGACAAACTATGACATGCCTGCCCTAGAGTTGGATCTAGAGAAAATCAAGCCATTCTTCCACAAGAAGATGGAGCAAGGGGCCACTAATGCACTTCACTAGATTTCATGAACTTTTCTACAAGGTAATTTACCCAGTCTGAGCAAGTTATCAAAGCCACACCTAAATGTAGCAAACATTGGGAGTAGATCACTAGAAGATTTAAGAAGTTGACCTTTTAGATCCTCCAATTTGACATCATGGAATGGGATAAGCTCTAGGCTTTGATTGGAAAATTTGTGGAGTATGCCATCCTTCAGAAGAATACAGGGAAGCTAGTTTTTGATGATGAGTATCTGAAAGTATAGCTAAGAATGAAGGCAGTCACTAGAAGACAAAACTGCTACAATGTCAGAGCCACTAGAGGATGAAATAGAGTAAAGATAAAGATGTATTTTATAATATTATATTTTAGGGAGTAGGTGAAACTATAATTTAAAATGAATCTTGGCCACACAATGAAAGTAAATCCTAGCCATTCATTTCACTTTTGGAAAACTACAAATAGGGGTCTCCTCTCATTTTCAAGGAGAGAGTTGAGTTGTTGTGTAAAGACATGCTATAGAAATTTAGTGAGAATTGCATAGTTTTAGTGGATTCTTGTGTTTCTTCACATGTGTGCATGATTCTTCTCCTGAAAATTAAATTTTATCTTTGTTATTCTATGTTTTAAGTTTCTTTTAGTTTATTAGTTTATGCTGCACTTTAATGGTGAAGAATGTTATGGTGTTGATGCCTCCCTTATTCATGATTTTTGTTGTTTATTGATGATGAACAATAGTGTAAAGTTAGTCTAAACATTCCTTTATTTTTGCACTTAAAACTCATCTATTATTCATGCTTTATGGTGAATGGATAGCTGAAAATTTGTAGACCTTAGAAGATTGCACTAGTTTCATGAGACTATAAACTATTTTGGTTAAGTGGAACTTGGTTTTAGGAAGGGTGTCCACTGTAGCATCCTCCATTGTTACTGTTCAACATTAGTTGTAGGTCTAGTAAACATTCCATCCATTTTCCCTTTTGAATTTTCTTTGAAAATTAAAGTTAAGGTAAGGTTCCAACATCATTGTAAAGACAAATCCAATGACAAGCATGGAGTTTTAGATTGTTGTTTTGAACTTGTAGCAATTGAATTTCATTTCAGAATTCCACAAAACTCCATTTGAAGATCTAATTCCTTCCAAGCTTAGCGAACTATAAATTCCCTTTGTGATTACTATCAAATCACATCAATCAATTGAGTTGTTTTTGTAATTCATGACCAGAAACCCACAATATCTTGGGATATTTTCTACAAATTGTTTGTACAAATTATGTTTCGAGAGAGGTAGTGCAATTTTGTACTGCCTATGTTGAGAAAGTGTAAAAAAACCCATCAACTGAACTAGCACTAGAAGGAGGGCCTCTTAGCTAATGTGGATTGAATTGGTTCTTTCTCCCCTCAAAGGATCCATAGAGTGTTAAGATCTACACCAGACAAAGGGGAATTCCAAGAGCTCAAGACCCCTACCAAGGCTAAGAGAGCCAAAAAAGGGGAAGCATTCACCTCAGCCCCACTCACTCGGCCCACTTCCCCTTCATCCTCCATCTCCTTACATCCATTCCCTCCACTCTTCCCCTCCACTTCCAACTACACCCTCTTCCTCCTAGCCACTCCAAACTACCTTCCACCCCTTTACTTCCCATAGCCAAGGTGCTACCCTAGCTCTTACACTTCACTTCCAAGGCACTGCCCTAACTAATGTTGCTCCTCTTTAGCCACAAGCAACTATAGCACAGCAAGAACAACCTCCTCCTCCCATCATGGCTTGGTTGGGTAATAATCCATCTCCACTATCCTTCAATGATTACCATGACATGCTGAAGAACCAAGAAGGCTTTTGTAGTATGTTCTATCTGAGAGATCCATAAAGGATAGTGGAAGAGAACATCAAGATATTTCAGACAGCCTTGAAAGATATGCAGATAGAACATGAGGACATGGCTTGTAGACTCTTCCTTTACTCCTTGTGGGATGAGGATTTCTATTGGTACATAAATCTGCCAACCGGATCTATCACCACTTGGGATCATATGAAGGACACATTTCTGCAAAATTTTAAACTTCATGTTAGCCCCTCAAAGTTATACTAGCAGTTTAGGTCAGTCAAGAGGGAGGTTAATGAGCCCATTAGTTCTTTCAATGACCAATTCCATAGAGCTTACATGAAGTTGTAGCCACCCTATGTGGTTGATGATGCCTCAGCTAGATTGGTCTACTATGCAGCTCTAGATAATCTCACATCCACACTAGTGAAGAGAATGTGCCCACCATCGGCAAGGTTGGTAGATGTGTATGCAGAAGCAGTCACAACATGTACTAACTTGGGGCAGCATATCACAGGTCTATTTCCCTCCCTAGGGCCAGATTCTCATCCAACTTAGTTCCAAGGGCTTACTCATACTTTGATGAATCAAACATGCCTCCTGAATCAAGTTTCGTAGCTACCAATAGTGCCTCACTCAGGGAAACCACTTAATCAAGCACCTCTAGTGCCCCATTACATGCAACCAAAACAACAACAATCGTAATCTCAACAAAATAAAGTGCCTACATACTTGTAGGGCTCTGAGCTCCCACCTACTCAATAAAATCAACCTATAGTGCAACTAGTCTTCCTTCAGAATTCAACATCACAACCGAATAACATTGAGAAAGATTGGATTGATGAGTTGACAAATTTATTCAAGAAGTTGTCTACTAAAATACCACATTTGAGAAACCAAAATAATCAACTGTAGGATTCTCAAACCAAGCTAATCTCAATCAAGATAACCATGAAATTTGTGATGCAGGTGCTTCCTCCAGGCAGAATTATGAGAGAGGTCAAAATTCAGGCCAAGGCTTGGAGAGATGGCCTTCACAAAGATAGAATCACACATGGAATACAAGGCCAAACAATAGAGGTATTCCCACACCTCTTGATCAACCGACTAGTGCCAACAAGAAAACAAGTGGAGTATATTTGGTAGAGACAGCCTTATCTGGATGGTGCCACATTCACAAAACAAGTAGGCATTTTGAATTAGACTGTCTAGAGTTTCAAACTACAGTAGAAATTTTTCAAGTGGAAGTTCAAAATGTCATTGATGGTGCTAGATGTAGGGACCTAGTCCTGTCTGAACCTTACAATTCCCTAGTACTAGTGGTTAGTCAAGCTCCTTTTTTGTGAACTAAAAGCAACGTACTTGAGAAGGAGACCACTAACCCAAATAATGAAGAAGCAAAAGAGGTAAGAAATAAGAGCTCTTTATCCTAGCTCTTTGATTGTGTAGAAAATGGTCCAATAGGTGAGGAAGAACCATGTGAGGTTGAGGTTCAACTGTTCCATCAAAGGGAAACCCCTTACAACTTGAGGAATAGACAAGTAGGTGGCCCTTTTACGACCTCCACTCCTCCCAATAACTTCAGCACCCTGCCTGACCCAAATACCAACAATAACCTAGGCTACCCTCACGTGCCCACCCAATACTTCAATAAGAATAAGAAACAAAAACAAACTCAGGGTCAACATGCTAGCCCTTCTCAAGATAGATCTATTGAGGTAGAAATTGAAAAAATGGGGAAATATGCGGCAGAAGAATTTAAGATCAAGTTGAGCTTGTTAGCTTTTGAATTACTTAGATTCCCAGTAGTTAGAAGTTTTTTCTTTAGAATTCTCAATGGGATTGCCCAATCCAAACCAACCTAAGAAGTACTCGCCAAAAAGGTCTCCTTTGACACCTCACAAAATGATTTTGTAATCAAGGAAATCCTAGGAAAGAAAACATATCAACCTCCAAATCAGCAATTAGACTAGCAAAAGGCTAAGGAGAAAAATCATGCATCAATTCAAGATAAAACCAATGAAAAGGAAAAAGCTCAAGTTGCTCAGGCCAATGTTTCAGTGGGCTTGTTCCAGGGGAAACTGGAGACTCCTCCCTTCCTGACCACTATTAGAATCTTTAGAAAGAATTTGCACAATTGCCTGCTTGATTTAGGAGCCTCAACCAATGTCATGCCTTTGGAAGTATGCAAATCCTTAGGAATAACTCCAACCCCTTCTCGATGGAAGGTGACTCAGTTGGACAAGATGAAAGTGAACATTGTTGCAGAAATCAACATGATGCCTATGAAGATTGTTGTTGATCGAAGGGTGCAGTAGGTGATTGACATTTAGGTTGCCGACATTCCTAATACATAAGGAATCATACTAGGGATATATTTCACTCAGGCCTTGAATGGATATGCAGCAATAGATTATTCTCACTTGTGGCTTCTTTGGAAGGGATTGCCTAACTAGATCTACATTGATCGAGAGCCTCGCATGAATTTCTTGATCATGGAGTACAAAAACACAAATGAGGTGTTGTTCACAAAAATAGAATTGGGGAACTATTGTCCCATGGCTTATCAAGATGAGCAAGAATTCTAGGAAGAGGAAGTGGCAGAGGAGGTCTTTCTTGTGTTATGTAGTACACCTACAAACCTAACCCATGAACCTGAGAGTACTAAGGAACTGATTGAATCAGATGATGAAGAATCCTATGAGGATGGTAATCTTGGTTTGTTGGATGGATTATGTTGGCATTCCAAATTGAACAATCCAATGACTCCTATAGACTAGCCACCTTCTAATGATCAGATTCAATGGAAAATTTGGTCAACTGATAGGAAATGGAATTAAAACACATTTCCCCTGCTCTTCAGGCTCTGTAGGACCTAGGGGGTGACCCTTTAGCAACACCTAAGAATTGAGACACACAATTAATAGAATATTGCTTAACAGATAATGCTCTCACCAAATTATGCTAAGAAACATAAAATACCACTCAACATTGGCTAAGATATTGAGTGAATTTCATTAACCAACATAGAGAACATGACAAACACAACTCAAAAAACACAATTGAAATGGTTTTTGATTTAATAATATGGGACCAAGCTAAAAATAAAAGAAATTTGCACAAGGCTTAACCAATGCCAAAAGAAGGGGCTACAAAGTCATATAACCAGCATTTCATCTTGCAATGTTGAACATGTTTTGAAAATCTTTGCAATTGTTATCACATTATGATAACAAGACCACTAAAGCTTATCATATGACCATTCTTAAAAATCCATCTGGAAAAATAACACTCCTGTTACATTCACTAAAGAATTACTCCATTTTTTGAATAAAAGGCAATAACAAATGCAACTAACATTTATTAAAGCAATTACATTACTCACAGAACAAAAGGAAATAACAGATGTAACTCAAATGTAGCAAATGTGCATGAACAAACCTAGATAATCTTTGATTATTGAACTTAAAAGAATATTACATCTCATCCATGGAGATAGTCATCTGATAAAATATATTCATGAAAGCATAATTTACAACACAAAACACTTCAAATTAATGACTAATGATCATACTTCACCCTAGCTTTACAATTTTTACTGAGCTTCTCTTTGCCTTGCAAAAATTTTAGAAAATGGATCCCTTACAATGAGAAGAGAATGAGAATAAGAAGAAATAGAAGAAGCCCTAAAATAAATCTATAGAAGACACTTGGAAGCTTCCTTCTCCGTCCATTAGCAACAAAAATTGAAAAACCTCTCTCTTCTCTCTACCTTTGCAACAAACTTTTCCTCTAAATTTCCCCCCACAATTGAGAAAAATCTTCCCTGAAAATCATTCACCTCCATTTACCATGCTGCACATTTTGCACTCTCAACAAAGAAAACATTTCTAGTGTAAAAAAATAATTCTTCCCTTTCACTCAACTCCTCTGTTTTGCATTTTACCTTTGCTCTGTTTATTTGAAATACTTCATTCAAAATATTTCACCCCTTCTTTACTTCACCATTTACTTGAAGCTAAAAATTACTTTTCCTGTGAAAGCTTCATTTACCTTCTTTTATTTGCTGCACTTTAAATATTCACTTCATTTTTACATCCCAGTTTGTGCACATTTAAAAATATTTACCAATGCTTTTATTTGGCACTTTATGCCCAGAATTTATCTTTAATCATGGCAAAAAATTCAAATCTTCCTCAGGAATCACCATTCATGCCTTGTAGAAAAATCCACGGGCACACACATTCTTTCTCTTCAGCCATTGATCACCTCTTGTCCATCGCTCATTGGGTGGAAGAAATAGGAAGTAAACCAATGATGGGCAATGACCATCGCTCATCACAAGTTGAATGGGAAAATGGGAGGAGGGACTGCAATAGTGTAAGGGTCAATGATGGAAAGCATACACCATCACTCATCACTGGTTGTTGATTGGAAATGAGAAACTTTCACGCTACAGGCAATGAGAGGGTGTGCCTTGGAAACTCTTCCAAGCCAAGGAAACATTAAAAAAACTTCTCAAATCATGGATTTATTGTTGGAAAGCATTGGATCACTGGTTTCTTTCTCTATTTTTATCGAGAAATGGTGATGGGCATTGATTTTTGTTGTACAAAGTGAAAGTCCTGAAAGTCGCCTTTGGACCAATCAGAGCTAAGAATTAAACTTGTTTGTCCCCCAAAACATTTGAAATGTGTTTTATAGTTTCCCCTTTATATTTGCACAATATTTTAAATATTCAAAATATTTTAAATATTAGCATTTGAAACTTTAAAAAAATTGTGACTTCTAATTATGCCTGCAAGCCAAATGGAAATATTTACTACATGCAAACCGAGACACTTGGAGCCACAAAATTTTGTGTGTGATCATAATCAATTATTTAGAGAAAACCCATTTCCTCCAATTTTTCCTATCCATTAAAATTTAGGTACCTCCTTTGTAAACTGCCCCCGAAACGTGTTTGCCATAATAGAAATACATTAAAATAATGTATCAAATGACCTCCAATCTTGATGAAAATGGAACTATAGAGGTTTCAAACCAAAAAAGGAAATGGGTTGTCCTTATATTTTAAAAATGTGACACTTTATGAAACACCATTTTTGGCCATGTCAGGATCATAAAACAATTAAATAACCCATTAGAACTTATCCTGGAGACACGAAATTGAACAAGAATCTAGCCATTTGACCCAAGAATGGAATGAAAAAGATGGATTGGAAAAATATATCCTGAGGTGAAAGATATTAATCAACATAGTTGCTCACTCATGCATTTCTGCAACTTCACCTGTTCAAAACCAATCAGGGCTCTCAAAGTCACCACTTTGAAAAAATATCAAAACAACTTATGGGAGGCTACCACTGGAAAAAAAATCTCATTTGTGGATATTGAACACGTGTGCAAGAATTATTTGCTTGAATCATCATTCTTCATGAGATATTGAAGGTCGAAGTTGACCACCTTGAAACATTGTCAACAATGCAGATGTAAAACTGAATAAATTACATTTGCTTTTGACCTGACAAAAATAGAAAATTAGATCCTTAGGATCTGAAACCTAACATGGGAGCACATTTAGGCATGGAGAATGGAGAACAACAATCTTTTCATCTTGATGATCATCCATTTGTGAAATGTAAGCTCGAATAGGAGGCTACTTTGCAAAATTGAACGTTTGCAAACAACAAAACAATGCCAAAACCCTCCAGCTTCACTTTTCAAAACCCTAAAAAAACTTATCATGGGAAGATAAAAATTTATAATCACCCTCACATATGTCACATGAGTGGGCTCACATAGGGGTTTTACAAGAAAATCAACAGGCTCCAAATTATGACCTTCTAAAGTAGGTCACTTAGGTAGATTTTACAGGTGCACTTTTGAGTGTGCAAAGGAAATTTTTTCAATAGGGGCACTTCAAATTTGCAAAATTTGAGAGTGCCACTAGGTTCTAAGAGTTTATGCAAAAATGCGTACAAGATTAGCTCAACCTAAGAGCAAGGATGGGCTTTCAAGAGCTCATATTACCCAGCTAGTGCAGGGTACATAATGCTACCCACTCAGAATTTGAATGTTTCCTATGCCAAAAAGTAGTTGAACATATTAGGGGACAAGTCAACCCAAAGGGGGAGCCTCAAATAGAGCAGTCAAACCAAGACCATGTAAAGTCCATGTGGTCACTTAAAGTTTCCAAAATAGATGTCCTGCTAAGAAAGGAAGCGTGCTCCATTGACTCCATAGTTAAAGGATCTTCCAAGTTTTGGATGCTACACTTCGATCGGTCGAAATCCAAGCAAGGATCAGGATTCGGCTTCAAACTCATTAGCCCCACAGGTAAGATGTATTTTTCTGCCCACAGACTTCAATTCTATTGTACCAATAACATAGCAAAGTATGAAGCATAAGTTCATAGACTCTTAGTGTTATTAAGGAAAAAGGTAAAATTGATCCAAGTCTTTGGTGATTCTAAGCTAGTGGTAAAAAAAATTATAAATCTTTACTCTTGTCATGATAGAAGACTAGGAAAATATAGGCACAGAGTATGGGATCTCTTAGAAGGACTAGATGCATTTAATATTCAACTGATCTTACATTCCAAAAATCATACTACCAACACATTAGACCAAGTAGCCAATACCCTTCAACCTCTCTCCTTAGTTGGATTGAAGAAGTTCACTGTAGAGCTCACCTCTACCCCGTTGGTGCTTGACAGTAGCACCAATTTCCAAGTGTTTAATGATGATAAGCACATCCTCGACTTCATCACAAGCTCTGATGTGTTTGCAACTCAAATAATTGATGAAGCAGATTCTAGAGAAGCTGAATTAGACATAGAAGGGGTTATCAACCTCAAAAAAAACACAATATCATGAGGTATGGTTTAGCTCGAGTGAATATTTGACTTTGATCAGATAAGGGATCAAGATCAGAAAATAAAGGAGAATTGATAATCAATGTGATACTCATAACCTATGTACAACTGAAGAAACCAAGAATGTGTTCATTGGAAAAGTATGCACACTAGAAGAAAGGAAACAGATAATTGATTCCCTATACACGTATCATGATGTGATCGCCTGGAGCTATGAGGACTTGAAGACATATGATACCTCAATCATCACTCACACCATCCCTCTCAAGCCAGATGTGAGACCCTTCCGGAAGTGGCAG
Organism: Sequoia sempervirens; assembly: GCA_007258455.2. Taxonomy (NCBI): domain Eukaryota; kingdom Viridiplantae; phylum Streptophyta; class Pinopsida; order Cupressales; family Cupressaceae; genus Sequoia; species Sequoia sempervirens. Next base: position 516,500,287 of record VDFB02105785.1, read on the forward strand.
TGCCCAATCAATGCCTTGTTGGAGCCTATCATCAATGAAGAGGTTCAGAAGTTGTTGAACACTCAAATTATCTTCCTAGTTAGGCACTCCATATGGATGGAAAATCTGGTTTTGATTGGGAAAAGGAACACTCAAATTAGATTGTGCATATATTTTCAAAATTTGAATAGAGTTTCTGAAAAGGACAACTACATAGTGCCCTCACTGGATGAATTATTGCAAATAGTTAATGGATCTCAGATGATGTCCTTTCTATATGGGTACTTAGGGTATAATCAAGTGATGGTGCATTATGAAGATAGGCACAAAATGGGGAACATTCACATATAGAAGAATGTTGTTCGAGCTAATCAATGTTGGTGCAACATTTCAGTGTGCAATGGATATTTCCTTCAAGGATCTAATTGGTAAGTGCATAATCATATATATGGATGACCTCATTGTGTTCTTTAAGAAAAGAGGAGACCACGTCTCTAATTTGTGCAAGGTCTTCCAGAAATGCAGAGTTTGGCATTTCATTGAACCCAAAGAAGTGCATTTTTAGGGCAACTGAAGGAAATTTAATGGGACATGTGATCTCAGAAAAGGGAATCTCAATAGACCCCATATGAATCCAAGCTATCCTAAAAATTCAACTTCCAGGCAACAAGAAAGTATTGAAATATTTCTTTAGAAATATTAACTTCGTCAGAAAATTCATCACGGGATTTGTGAAAATTGTCAAACCGTTGAATGCTATGCTGAAGAAAGATGCTAAAATGGAGTGGACAATAGAAGCCAAGTAGATTTTTGAGGAAATTAAGAAAGCAATTTTTGATGTACCAGTGTTGGCCAGTCTAGACTATCTAAAGCCATTTTGTATCTATTCATTTTCTTCAGATCACTCTTGTGCTAGCATGTTGACCTAGAAAGATGATGAAGGGAATGAAAACCCTATTGCCTTCATGAGTTCCCAACTGAAGGATTCCAAGTTGACGTATCACAATCTTGAGAAGCAAGCATATGCCTTAGTCAAAGGAGTTAAGAAATTTCAGCATTACATCTTGAGGAATAAGGTATTCACAATTGTGTCTGATCTGACAGTCAAGACTTTGTTAATGCAAAATGAACTAGGAGAAAGGAGAGTAAAGTGGGTCAAATTATTATAGGAATATGATATGGATATTTAGCCCATGAAATTGGTCTAAGGAAAATCCATCACTCGAACAATAGTTGAAATAGTTGAAATAGGACCTTAACTCACTATGCAACAGTACCAACTAGAGGATGTCTCTCCCAAATAGTGGTATGATGACATTGTCTACTATCTGTTGAACAAGTGCTCATCCCATCTATAAGGAGTACAGAAACATGCCTTAATATTGAAGAGAAACAACTACATGCTACAAGGATCTATATTGTACAAAAGGAATCATGAAGGAATCTATCTCAAATTCCTTGGAAAAGAAGAAGCAATTAGGGTACTGAAATAATTTCATGACAAATTTGGCACTGGCCATGGATCTGTCCCTTCAACTTCCCACCAAATTCTATGAGCTAGGTATTATTGGCTAATGGTATTTAGGGATGTACATAACCATGTCAAAATTTTCCATGCTTGTCAAACCGCTACTACTAGAGAAAAGAATGTTGCACTATCCCATTACAACCAATACTAGAGGTAAGGTCGTTCACTCAATGGGGACTTGAATTTGTTGGTCCGATAAGCCCACAATCCTCTACATACCACAAGTACATTCTAACCAATTCTTATTATTGTACTAGATGGATAGAAGCAATAGCATGTAGGTAATGCGTGACTAAAGTTGTTACTAATTTTTTAGAAATTTTTATCTTGAATCATTTTAGATGCTCATTTTCCCTCGTATGTGATAATGTCCCTACTTTTTCAAACCCTTAAGTTTTCTAGTTGGGCCTTTGATTATAAGATTGCACTCAAATTCTCATCTAACTACTACCCTCAGAGAAATGACCTAGCTGAGTCAAAAAATAAAAATCTAATAACTGTGATCAAGAAATTGCTTGACAAGAATCCCAAAGACTGGCAACTATGTTTTCCCCTTTAGGAAGATTATACACACCATAAGGATGCTCTGGGTAAATCTTCATTCCACCTCATCTATGGCCTAGAACCCATCTTCCCTGTCCACCTTAAGATCCCCACGCTTCAGTTTCTCAACACATACTATGAGGAAGGAGACCGTCAAGAAGCCCATTTAGTTGAGTTTTTGCATTTAGAAGAAGTTAAAGACTAAGCAATATAAAAATTTACCAAACACCAAGGTGTAGTCAAAAGATGGTTCAATCGTCAAGCTAAAGTATAGGCCTTTAGGATTGTTTATTTAGTCCTCTGTTGGAACAAGGCCCATGAAAAGAAAGGGGGACATGAAAAATTCAACAAGATTTGGCTTGCTCCTTTCAGATCTTAGAAATTTTAGGAGATAATGCCTTTCATCTCAAGACACTCGCTAGAGAGGATATCACGTTGCTAGTCAATGATAAGTACCTCAAGAATTATTTCCTTACCCGAGCTTTTCAAGCTCGTCTGTTGTATATAGTTGTATATAGGTTAGCTTAGGTCCCTTTTGCTTCGTTGTTGTCCTTTTGCCTCACTTTTGCTCACTTTCCCAACTCTTTTTTTTATGAGGGTGTCTCCTTTGTTCTTGATGTAGTGGCCATGCTCGGTTCGTCAGATAGTGTACTTTTTTTATCGCTCTTATTTGTTCTTGGGATAAGGCTTCATCCACTACTATTGAATTTTTATCACTTCCATGAAGTGGGTTTCCTTATTTGAACTCTAACTTGATTCAGGGTGGAACCCTTGTTTGAATCCCCTCACATTTATCTCAGATCATACACAAAAATGCACTTAAAATATATATGATGAGTTGTACAATAGTTGTTATGAGGTTTTGGCAAGTGAAAAATTTTAAGCCTACTCCAGTGACCACTGTGACTCCAAACCCACTATAAGCTTTGGTGCTTACATAGTTGAGCAAAAGAAAAGAGTATTAAAGAAAATATTATGGAAAAGAAAAGAAAAGAAAAGAAAGTGTTGAAGCAAGTATCTGTGTGGGTGTGCAGACAACTCTATCGGGGCTATGGATGCCCAACTGGTAATAGAGTAATGTTCATGGGTTCATAGTGACAACTCCAATGGGGCTATGGATGGTTGAATAGCAATGGAGAAATGTCTAGGTTACTTTTATGGTTAAGCATTTTACATAACTTTTCTTGACTGATTAACTGCCATTTTTTATGGTCTCTAAAGGAAGGAAACAAACTCACTATGCAAAAACTTCTAAGATATCCTTGTGACCTGATTCAACTAAGGATCATTTCCTCCTTTGACTTCCTAGTTCACTTATGGAAACTAGCTTCTAGTCTGTAAAACCATAGATTTTGAGTTCTGGATGAATCCTTACCTTCAAAACACTCAATAGTGTTCTCTCAATGGAGTCACCATTTATTGTACCAATAACATACACGCCTCATTCGGAACGAGGGACCCCTCTTCTCCTCGCTTTTCTCAGGTCATTTTTTTCCTTTGCCTCATTTTATTTGCCCCTAATTTTGAGCTTAAAGTGGTTAGGAACACTAAATTCATCATTCTCCAATTGACCAAAATTTTCCATCCCAAAATTTTCTAAGTATTTGGCTATTGCGGGGATTCGTTTGCGGGTTTCCCTTGGTCCATTGCTCTAACACCCTCTAGGCCCCATGGTTCTGCAATTGTAGGTTTCCCTCTGTACCATGCCACCCTCTCTTCACCGATCAATCAGCGGCCTACCTGGGACATCTGTTCACATGGTGAGTCTTGTAATGCTCTTTGTCATCATCTTCTGGCCATTAGTTAGTGGTGAAGCCTAAGGGTCCCCTCACATTGTAGGTTCTATGTTTCCTTCCACTGGTTCATCATTTCCTACACTTCACCCACTCCACCGACTGTCATAACCTACATTTAATGTTGGTCATAAATGAATTTTTTCCTATAAATAGGTAACTGGACCTATCATTTTCACACTAGCCAGTTCAAATTTCAAAAGAGAGAACATTGAACAGAGCTCCCACACTCGCACAAGCTTCTAGTTGAGCAAACTCTGGTCTCCATCAAATTCCTAGCAATTTTCCAGGTATACCCTCATTTGAAATCAATGAATGCACTTTTTTCAGTTACTATGACTTCTAAAATAATAAGTAAATCTTTAAAGTAAACCATTTAAACCTTTGAAACACTCAGTGGCATTCCTGGTAGTTGGCCCTACACTAAAATCATTTGAAATTTCCTTAGAAATTGTACAAACAGTGCCCTTAAACCTATGTGAAACTTGGCCTTATCTTTGTCATTCTTCAAATGACACCAGTACCTTTGTGGCTCACAACATTATCGCTACCATCTGAGTTGAAACCAAAAATGATGAAACATTGAGTGAAAATTTAAGTTTGAAACCCTTGCATGTGACCATCATCTTACTGCCGATAGCAAATGGCCTACCTTTACCTACATCCTTCATTGTGGGCTCCACCAAAACTACCTCTATTGAATTCCAAAATGATAAAGTTGTGTCAAGCGGGTTGTTCCCTACGAGCTGCCATCTGTAGCTTTCCATCACCTAGGGGTTTTTCTCTAATAGCGGAGCTACTCAATCAACCCGTATTGTAGATCCCACTACCTTGTTGGTCATTCCAAGTTTACATGAACAAAATGATAAGTTAAAAATTTCATGTGGGCTAATCTCTGCTAGGGTCCATCTAAGGACCGCCCCATCTTCTTCATTGCTTTGAACATCTAAGTTTCCCTATCTTCCCGCATTGCAGGTTCTACCTAAGTCATTTCCCTCTAGGGTCCTTGATGTAAATCCAAGTTAACAATGCCATGTATGCAGTCACTTTCGGACCACCATGTGCGGACTACCATACCTCTAATTCCTTTCTCAAATGAAAAACACAATACAATTTCCCGATGGATCCCACCAGCATGCCTAAAAGTGATCAAAACATAGGAAGTTAACTCATGTCATCTTGACTGCCTACAGGTCCTGTGTTGTGGAACTCCTCATATGGGTTTCAATCTCTTGATCATTGTTACTTAACGATAGAGCCTATAAGTCCTTAAAGCCTCTAGCCTCCACATGCCCTTAGCCCACATAAACATAATGACCAATCAAATTACTCCAAGGACCTAATAACTGATTTCCACATGTGCCAGATTGCTTCTTTAAGACTTTGACCACTGAAGATCATATTGCAAAACTTCGGGTGTGGGCGGCTGTCTACAGATTTCTATGACCCCCACACTGTCCTACTCCCAATCACTCCTAATAGCTTCTAGCCCAAGGAAACCCACACCCCTGGGCTTGAATTCCTCTATTTGATCCAAATGAACCTCAAACGATGAATATTAATAAATTTTATAATCTTCTAGTGATGAATTATTGGATCTAACCCTTATTTTGTAGGATTTGACCTACGCCTTCCCCAATTTTTATATGAATGCACTTACTACACATTTGCATGCATAATTTATGGAATCTACTATAGGTCCATTGAGGAAGTCTACTGAGAAATAAATGAGAAAGAAACCTACACACCTACCAAGAGGGAAGGAGGAGAAGGATCAGATGAAGTATTAGTTCAATGGAGTGGAGTGCACCTCCAAGGTCACTTCCACCCAAGATTTTGTGTTAGACACAAATCTTGGGCATGTGAATATAGATGAATTCAGGAAAAGGATGATGATCCGTCCTACAACTAAGAACAAATGAAAAATCAGAGCAAGTGGTCTCGCTAAGGCAACTGGCTTCCCTCCCGTGCTCGTTGCTCCAAAGTTAGTGATGGTATATACAAAATGCTACCATAATAATAGAAAAATTATTGACCATGATGGAAGAATGGTAGCAGATTTGTCTACCATATCTATAGGAAATACGTTCCATATCACCAAATTTGATGTAATGGAGGAAACTGAGAAGGGATATGCTAATAATATGTGGAAGGAAGACCCTCTAGCATGCAAGAAATTGATCAACCAACATTGGTTGAAGGGAAAGAGTAGTGTAGCTAAGGTGCCTTAGGAGCTATTTAGGAGTAACTTCCATGATGAGTACCATGACTTGGTCAACCTACTGAGCAGGATAATGGGCCTCCCTCCTATTGCCTTCTTTGAAGAATGGATGTTCTACTTCATCAAGGAGATCATTCGGGGTGAGATATAATTCCATTGGACCAAGATCATGAGTGACAACATGCATGATTTGAAAAAAATCTAGAGTGTACTTACTCAACTAAGTTCTTCATTTATCATATTTGAAATGAGTTTCTTAACTTACTCAATTCCTAATTTGTGCCAAGATCTTTAATTAATGGTTCAAATCCAATATGCAAACTCAATCCATCAATTTATTGAGCTCATTGATTAATCTATTTATGGAATTAAACATAAGTCATCATCAAGAACAAACCAAAAGATCAGAGGCACAATTAATTACAAAGTTCACCTCTCAGGGCTATGTCTCTAGATCCACTGAATAAGCATGATCAATTTTCCATTAATGTTGCCACCTTCAAATTACTTACAACATCATCTGGTCTTCTAACTATGTACATAAAATTGTCACTACAAGGAATTTTCAAGCCCTACAAGCACTTCCTAATCCAAATTGAACAAGTGCTTCCAAAAATAACAAATGTAGTCCTAGTTCTTAAAAAACTAACTAAATTTGAACTAGATATAGAGATATTTTGCTTCGTTTACATACATGATTCAGAAAATGTTGAATTCACCATTCTAGAATAATGGCAAGTATTAAAAACACTCTAGTTATACCTAACACTAGATCTTCAACCTTGCAAGAGAGAGGTCTTCAACTTGTATGGAAAACAACACTCCTTCAAGCACAACCTTCTGACATCATCTATATGGAGTTTCAAAATCCCAATCCTTCTTTCAGGTCGCTCTGCAAAATTCTATCACTTGGATTTCTTCACTTGGACTTTGGATCCTGAATGATCAACTCAAAAGCATACTTTGAATGCTTGGATCTAACATAATTGGATTTCTTGATCCTTCCTTGCATCCCATTTTATATTTGAAATTGGCCCATTTGGTTAAAACCACAAAATTTGGCCATTTCCCCCTTTAAGGTTAGGATTTAACCAATCCCCCTTATTTTACAAATAAAACAATAACAATCCCCATTAAAACCATTTTAATTTTTTTTAATCCCTTAAAACTTTTCATATTCAAGCTATTTAGGATTATGGTTGTTTGTTTTATTTCACTTGAGGTCTAACTAATAACCATTAAAGGTTATTTAGTTTTAAGTTTGGGCTTAATTCTTCAACAAAAGAAACTTGCTCCTTATACATCATTAATGCCACACATGGCATGGCAGTAGCATAGGATTTTTCTAATGGGGAGGTTGGGCGGTTGACCCCCCTCCCTTAAATTTTTAAAAACTATTTTAAACTTTCAAAACAATAAAACTAACCTATGTGCATATAGGGGTAAGGAACACCCTCCGGGTGCAACAGTGGGGACAATGACTTGCTAGGTGGAGGTCAGGGGTTAGACCCCCACCTACTACATTTGGTAAATAAAATAAAAATTCAACCACCCCGAAGGAGAGAGAGAGGGTGCCACGTGGAACACAGTTGGTGTGCCATGTGTCAAAATGTAATTTTCCAAGAGAACATAGTCACCTGACACGTCACCACCTAACATGCATGCTCTGCCACATCACCAATGCCACATCATCGTACATGTTAGCTACCAGGTCCTCTATACAGATGCCACATGTCAACATTGGATTGGTCCATCTCATGTTTGTATGGTATGGTCCTGCTGCATCAGCATGCCAACATCAACGTTTGTACAGTCCAGTCAACCCTAGGGCCTGCCAACTTTGACTTGCGATAACTTTTGGCATACAAGCTCCTTTTTCACCCATTCAAGTTGCATTGGGTCCATTTTTCCATGCACTTCAACATGGTGCTAATTTCAAGGTCAATTGGAATAGTTAAATTTTTAGGGTTTTGAAATCCACCTAGATCAAGCCTCCCCATTGAAGAACTTTTGGTCTCCAAAAGTGTATTGATCCTTTGAAACATACCCCATTCTCTGCATTATGTAACTCAACAATGCCAAGGAATATTTTGGCATAACACTAATGCTCCTCCTTGCTCACAAACTACTCGAGCAATGGAAAACTATGCCTCAACTTGATACATTCCTTCACCTTTGTACTTCAGAATGACTGATTCAAGGCTTCACCATTCAACTCTATCCATGCTTGTAGTAACAAGGCCATTGAAAAGGCCTACAAGGGCTTTGATCATCATCTGACTGAGTTTTGAAGCTAAGCACATACAGGTCACTCTTGCCCATTCTTTGCAACTTTGAGTCTTCAAGTATTCTCCTTCGGATTACAAGAGATGTGGCTTCAAAAGCCTTACAAAATCTCAATCTTAGAGTGATACAACTTCATACAAATAATTGCAAAATAATTTCATTTAGAGTCTTTCACTCTAAACCATACTTGTTTGATTACCATAATCAAAAGTGTAATATGAAACAAAGCTGATACACTTATTTATTCAACAAGGTTTCCCATCTTTTACGGAGCTAAACAAAGGAACTTCCCACTTCTAGCTGATCATGTTTTGGTTGAGGTTCTTCACGGAATGCCTCAGGGATGGTAACCATAGGTTCTTCCTTTACCTTTGCAACCTCCTATTGACTATTTCTTTTGTAGAGCTCGGTGAATGTCGAAGCTCTAGGTGCAACTTCCATCATTTCTCAACCCAATGCCCACTAATTCTACAGTGAGTACAATAATTTTAGTATTTGTCCCACATTATAGTTCCCTTCTTTGGAGTGGAACATTGAAGGTCTGATGCATTCCTTGTTGTCTCCTTTGCTTGCATTTATAATTTCTGACAAAGTCTCTGCTTCTTGCTACACCTTGCTACATAGTGGTTAGGTGTATGACAAAATGTGCATGGTCATATATTCCATAGAGCTTGCACAAATGAATTATACTTTCAAAATCAACAATAGATTTAAAGTGTTCATCACCTTTGGATTGACCAACTAGATTTCCCTTTAGCTTTTCCTTTGTTAGGTTCTATGCCCAACTATTGAAGGTAATCTACCTTAAAATTTCCTCTATCATGTTCATTTTTTCCAGGAGATGATTTGTAGTCACTTTTATTATCATAGTGTGGTTCACCTTCAACTTGTGGCAGTTCTTTATGCATTGACTTGTCACTTGAAGAACTTCTCACAAATGTGATTTTGGAACATTCTCCAATTTCTTCTTTATCGTAACCCAGTCCTATATGATGAGGTCACTCTACCAATTCTATGAGATTAGCTATCCCTTGGCCATGAATTCCAAGGCCTTTCCCACTGTAGCCCATCTTCTTCAACAGCTTCATACTGATACCCTTGGTATTTTTTTCAAATGTTGCAAAAGCATGATCATGGCTAAAGGAAGGAATTGAACTTAATTCATTTGTTACCTTCTCTATCACTTGGTCAAATTCTTGAACGTTTTCCAATGGCTCCTTCTGAACTGTTGTAGATGAAGCCTCCAAACTATTAGATTGTATGAGGGGTACACATGAGGAATCCTCTTAGTGTGGACAAAAAGTACAAATGTTGGGATTTTCAATCCTAAGAGGAATTTTTATAGCAAAACTTTCTCCCATCTTCTCCACAACACTTTACAACATCAAGTGTAATTTCCTCTTTTCATCTTCCAAATCTTCAAGGTGACTCATTAGCTCAACATTTTCCATCTAGAGACGTTGATTGGCTTCCTCAAGTTCTTGAAGCCTTTTGGACTTATCATGGTGGAGTACTTCAATCATCCTTTTCATGGAAAAGAAGTCATCCATCATGGATGGAGACATTGTCACCTTAGAATCTTCCCCTTGCTCAGATGCCATCTTTCTAAAATATCTTAGATGTTTACTTGTTAAACTTGCAAAATTGTAAACTAGAAAATTTCCAAACTAATCAAAATGGAAAACTTGCACAAACTAGTAATTTATTTAGCCAAGCAAACTAAGCAAATTGAGCTAACCGACAACCTTGTTCAACTGGTCACTTTGGATCTTAACCAAACTTGAGCTCAAAAGCCACTCTAATACCACTTGATCTAAAAAAATCTAGAGTGTGCTTACTCAACTAAGTTCTTCATTTATCATATTTGAAATAAGTTGCTTAACTTACTCAATTCCAAATCTGTGCTAAGATCTTTAATTAATGGTTTGAATACAATATGCAAACTCAATCCATCAATTTACTGAGCTCATTGATTAATCTATTTGTGGAATTAAACATAAGTCATCATCAAGAAAAAACCAAAAGATAAGAGACACATTTGATTATGGAGTTCACCTCTTAGGGCTACATCTCTGGATCCACTCAATAAGAATGATTAATTTTCCATTAATATTTCCACCTACAAATTTCTTACATCATCTGGTCTTCTAACTATGTACATAAAGTTGTCACTACAAGGAATTTTTAATCCCTAAAGGCACTTCCTAATCCACACTGAACAAGTGCTTCCAACAATAACAACAAATATAGTCCTAGTTCTTAAAGCATTAACTTAATGCGAACTAGATATAGAGGTATCTTGCCTTGTTTACATACATGATTCAGACAATGTTGAATTCACCATTCCAAAATAAAGTCAAGTATTAAAAACACTCTTGTTATACCTAGCATTGGATCTTCAACCTTGCAAGAGAAAATTCTTCAACTTGGATTCTGAACAACACTCCTTCAAGCACATCCTTCTGACATTGTCTATATGGAGTTTCAAAATCCCAATCCTTCTCTCAAGTCGCTTTGCAAAATTATATCACTTGGATGCCTTCACTCAAACTCTAGATCTTGAATGATCAACTCAAAAGCATAATATTAATTCTTGGATCTAAAAGAATTAGATTCCTTCATCCTTCCTTGCATCCCCTTTTATATTTGAAATTGGCCCATTTGGTTAAAACTACAAAATTTGGCCATTCCCCCTTTAAGGTTAGGATTTAACCAATCCCCCTTATTTTACAAATAAAACAATAAAAATCCCCATTAAAACCATTTTAATTTTTTTTAAGCCCTTAACACTTTCCATATTCAGGCTATTTAGGTTTAGGGTTGTTTGTTTTAGTTCACTTGAGGCCTAGATAATAACCATTAAAGGTTATTTAATTTTAAGTTCGGGCTTAATTCTTCAACAAAAGAAACCCACTCCTTATATGTCATTAAAGCCACACATGGTCTGGTGGTAGCATAATATTTTACTAGCAGGGAGGTCGAGTGGTCGACCCCTCACCCTTACTTTTTTTAAACCATTTTAAACTTTCAAAACAATAAAAATAACCTGTGTGGATATAGGGGTAAGGAATACCCTACAGGTGCAACAGTGGGGACAACAACTTGCTAGGTGGAGGTTGGGGGTTCAACCCCCACCTACTACTTTTGGTAAATAAAACAAAAATGCAACCACTCTAGAGGAGAGAGAGAGAGAAAGAGAGTTTCATGTAGTACCCAAACAACATGCCATGTGTCACAATGTAATTCGCTAATAGAATACAGTCACTTGACATGTCACCACCTAACACACCTCCTCTACCACGTCACCAATCCCATGTCACCAGACACATCAGCTGCCATGTCCTCTATACGGATGCAACATGTGAACACCAAATTGGTCCAGCTCATGTTTGTACAGTATGGTCCTATTGCCTCAGTATGTTTTCATTAGCATCTATACAGTGTAGTCAACCCTAGGGCCTGCCAACTTTGAATCACAATAACATTCATGTATGGGCTCAAATTTTGGTGAAATGAGTGGCATAGGGTTCATCTCGATGATCTCTTCATTTTGATGCCAATTTTGATAAATTTCAAATTGATCAATTTTTTTCCTTTCTGACTAGCCTCAGGTACCAATTTGACCAAGCTTTGACTAGCCATAACTTTAGCACATGAGGTCCTTTTCTGCTCATTCAAGTTACGTTGGGTCCAGTTTTCCAAGAATTTTGACATGGTGTTGATTTCAAGGTCAACTAGAGTAGTTGAATTTTTAGGGTTTTTAGATCCACCTGGATCAATGCATAACCATCTTATGGCTGTGAAGAAAATTTCTAAATTCTACATGACCTCCTACCTGGTGTATCTCCTAGAAAAATAGTTCTCGTATAAGGGCCTCTTTTTCACAAGTAATCCAACGCCAAAGAAAGGATACCTCAAGGTATACGACTGCTACCCTTAGTTGCAGTATCAAAAATTCAAAAGGGAATATCAAAGGGTAAATGATGCCTTCATTGATCACATCATCAGGCTCTTAGGAGGAGACTTTCAAAGGAGCATGTCCTATAGCGATAGAGCCTTCATATTATGATTTGGGTATATGTTCATACAGTTCCCAAAGTTTTCATATATTAGAACATAAGCATTCTTTGATAGGCCCTATAAGTTGCCACACTATCCCAACGACCACATGATCTTGTTGAAGGTCTCTTGGAAACTATAGAATGCCCACACCCTATCGAGCAACAAACATATAGTGGGGATCCACTATTCCCTAACCTTCGGGAAAGGAATGTATGCATGTCCCACTACCTAGTGTACAGAGTATTCAGAGAAGGAATTGGTAGAGTACAATCTAGACCTCCACACAGCCTGAGGGAGAATGCACCCATATGGAAAATTGAAGAAATGGGTTGGAATATAGTATGCTCATCGACCTCAGGTCGAACACTTCTAGGATAATTTCCAAGACAATAAGGAAGTACAAATGAGGAACTACATGAAAATGATAGCCCAATTTGTGAGGTAAGTGAATTTGTTCCCAGTGCCTGATCAAATAGTAGAAAAAGATGAGACCATTGTTGATGAAAGGTTTAATGTTGTGGCCAACTTGTTGCTACCATTGATAGATTGGAATGAAGAAGAGGTCACTAAACTCAATATATTGACAAGGCCTATTGAGAACAAAACAAAGCAATGGGTAGACGCCCAAATTTCTCAACTCAAGGTACACGGCATTATGCTAACTTATGGTGAACTTGAGGATGAGCTCAAGAGGAAAACAAATAGTGGAGTAGTTGTTTCCCCAATGGAGGAAACAACCAAGTCCCCTCCAATGACAAGGTCAAAGAAAATGAAGCATACTCCTGAGCACAATCCCAAGCACAAAATGTACACACAGAAGACTATGGAGGGATAATATTCGAAGAAAGAAAATAGAATAGTTGGATTTGTAAGTGAAATTCCTACAATCTTAGTCCACCTCGCCAATGACTCCAATAATGGTGTTGGACTACTCCTCAGCTACTACATCCCCACCATTGTCCTCCTTACTTCCTCCTCCACTACCCACTCTCTCTACCCCAATGCTTGTAGTAGCTACTATTACTATGTCGCCATAGATGCCTTCAGTAAATACATGTAGAGTATACCTGCTGAGATTTCTGAAGTAATCATGAACCCCATAGTTCAGGCCTTGATGGCCCAAATTACCACTATCTTTCCTCTTCTTCCACCACCTACAGAGCCACCAAAGATAGAGGCTACCATGAAAATCTTAAAAGAGATGGAGAAGCACAAGAGGGAGGCTGCAAAAGGTATTTTTAAAGAGCCCAAGGACCTTTTCCAGGATGATTATTTTGAACACCTAGAGGGTGGGTTGAACATAAACTTGGACAAGTTGGAATCCAATGAAGAAAATTCACACTCTTTAGAAGAAGATATTGAGGCCCTCAACAAAGAATATATAGTAGAAACCTCAGACCAAGAGTTAGAAGAGGAGCTATCCCAGCAACTCAAAAATGTAGGTGAGAAGGCCGGTTTTGAAGGACAATTCTCCAAAGAAAAATCTGACACTGATGTAAATGTGGAGATAGTCAAAGAGGCTCCGCTAATAGGCTAAGATAAGGTCCCCATCCAAGAAGAAGAAGTGCCTCCTAAAAAGGAGGAGGAAGAGAAAGAAGAAGAAGATGCACCATGGAAGAGCCCTGAAATCGAGCATCATGTTGAGCTCGAGCATGCAGAAAGGGAGGCACCCTAGAAGGATGATGTCACTAAAGAAAACATAGCTTCCACTGAGTTAGACAAGGAGAATACTATATAGATCTAAGACTCAGATGAAGAAGAAAGAATCGACAAAGAGGCTCCTGGTCATGAGGAAGAACAACCCCTAAATGAACAAAGAGAGGAAGGTGATCATGAATCACCCAAAGGGGAAACCAAGGTTCCTAATTGGCTAGAGTGGCAACTACAAAATAAAACTATAGTGGTTGTTGATCCAAAGGACAAGCTCGAAGAAATACTAGCTAGAGCCCAAACAAAGACAAGAACAAAGAAGAATCCTAGAGTATGTTCGCACATCATGGTAGATTCCTCTAGATGAAGAACAATATAGATTGTTACCCTATTGACAGAAAAGGATGTTGAAGCCAACTATAACATCTCAACCATCAACTTAGGCCTGGAAACCTGAGAGTAGAAGATTGATGAATTCTAAGGGTTGGTGGCAACAATCTTGTAGCAAATGAGTAAGGATCAGTCCTCCAAAGAGGAACTAAAGGAACAAGGGGTGGATCTCACTGCCTACATCCAACAATGGACATCCTTAGAATAAAAGGCCCCAACCACATCATCTATTCCCCCTCTTCTCTCCCAAGAAGGGCCCAATAGAATGGAAAAGATGAAGAATTAGACCAAGGCCATAGTGGATTGGTTCCAATGAGTGATATACAACAATGACATGGGCGTCCATCATGCTACCTGAATGTTCAACAAAGTATGGGATTTGCAAAAGCAGTTGGAGGCTATGAAAAAGACATGTAATAGGTTCACTGAGCTATATAAGATCATATATCCTAAGCTTGAGATCATTCTTAAGCTTCCTAAGAAATTGTGGGAAAAAGAGCTAGGACTCATAAAAGGTGATCATTGGCTAGTGGAAACCTAGAAGATGGGATTGGATACAGAAAGGAAGTCCCGGAGAGGGTCTTGCCTGAAGTTGAGCTTGACCTTGAATGGGTTATGGAGCACCAAAATGATAGTGAGGATTACCTCAAAATGATGAAGGACTATGACATGCCTTCTCTAGAGTTGGATCCAAAGAAAATCAAGCCATTCTTCCACAAGAAGATGGAGCAAGGGGCCACTAATGCACTATCACCAGATTTCATGGACTTTACTGTAGGGTAATTTACCCATTTTGAGTAGGCTATCAAAGCCATGCCCAAATGCACCAAATATTGGGAGCATATCACTAGAAGATTCAAGAAGCTGACCTTTTAGATCCTCCAATCTGATATCATGGAATGGGGTAAGCTCTAGGATTTGATTGGAAAATTTGTGGAGTATGCCACCCTTCAGAAGAATGCAGTGACACCAATTATTGATGATGTGTATCTGAAGTATAGCTAAAAAGGAAGGCAGACACTAGGAGACAAAACTACTACAATGTAAGAGATACTAGAGGACGAAAAAGAGAAAAGATAAAGATGTATTTTATAATGTTATATTTTGGGGGTAGGTGAAACCCTAATGTAAAATGAATCTTGGCCACATAATGAAAGTAAATCTTGGCCATTCATTTCACTTTTGGAAAACTATAAATAGGGGTCTCCTTTCATTTTCAAGGAGAGAGTTGAGTTGTGTAAAGACATGTTGTAGAAATTTAATAAGAATTGCATTGTTTTGGTGGATTCTTGTGTTTCTTCACATGTGTGCATGATTATTCTCCTCAAAATTATATTTTAGCTTTGATGTTCTAAGTTTTAAGTTGCTTTTAGTTTATTATTTTATGTTTCACTTTAATGGTGAAGAATGTTATGGTGTTGATGCCTCCCTTGTTCATGATTCTTGTTGTTTATTGATAATGAACAACAATGTAAGTTATGTAATCCTCACTGCAGCAAACCCCAAAGGAACTAATAAAGACGCAATAATTTTTTTAAAAGAAGAACATAATACAATGTACTAAGTTGCATGACTAATTCCATTGGGGTACACGAGATGACATTACTACACTAACCCATAACAAAGATAATTGATTAAACAATAATTAAGCAATTATGTAACACCATTCATTCTCATTTCATCATTTAAAATATCTATTAAACAATAACCATATTCATAACATATGTACATATGACAATGAAAGATACTATAAAGATATGAAGCATTTATATTACCACGATATAACACAACTTAACACAACTATTACAAATAGATCATTCCTAAATAAATACATGGCCTGAATATACATTACATCCAAATGATAGTAAAATACAATTGACTGAAAAATACATCTCAATAACTACATATACCAATTACATCAAGGTCATCCCAACACACATGGAGACGATACATCAATAATGAATACATTACATCTAAAGTATAATATACATTTGGAACATAAGAACACCGGATCAACAACATCCAAACCCTACAACAAAAGATACATCTACAACTAAAAAAGGAAACCAAAGGGAACTCAAGTCTGCAAGCATCGCTCCACCCAACCACCCCCGTGCTGGGAGTAGACAAGGAAGGATGCCCGACCAAGCACGTCTAACAATAACAAAGACTAACTCCAAATAGACAATTTAACATCAAAGACCACATAGAAACCAAGCAACGATAAAACCAAAAGGCATAACAACAAACCACTTCTGAACAAGCAATAAACCACTTTCCAAAATTACAACTAGTCGCAAACACAACATCAATGAAACTCAAGACATAACATCAAAGACTACTTCCAACAATAACCAAAGACAAATCAATAAATCACTTCTAGAGGACTTCAATAAATCAACACAAATAGAATGTTAGAGGAGTGTCATCGCATGGCTTAACATGGATTATCCAAACATCCTATCACAAGGTGTCACCTCCATCTCTGCATGGATTCTCCAGACAACCAAGTTAAGGTGCTGCCTCCATCTATGGTTCTCCTGACAGCCTATCTCAAGGCGCTGCTCCATAGGGTTACTCATGTAGATTCGTTAACCTTTCATGAAGACAAGGCAACGACCTTGCCAACCACAACCTTCTCAGTCCCCTTTAGTCTATGATAGCACTGACAGGTGGATGAGGCTTCACAATTATCTTATTAGTGTTTAATCCCCACCTGTGGTTTATTACTTAAGTTATCACTGATTAATCTAACTCTACGTGGGTTACCCTGATAGCCCCTTTGTGCGTCGGCCCCCACTAGAGCCACTCTCTATAGACACTCAAGCACATAGATACCCAACTCAATAGGATTGTACCACAAGAAATACTGAACCAATCACATGGATTCTCTGCGAGGCATAACCATCTCGCCATAACATATGAAATATAACCACAAATGATACAATCCAAAAGCAAACTAAATCATAATCATGGTCAGAACATAGACTAAGCATCAAAATACAATATCACAACTAACATCAGTATCCCACCTCTAGAAGCCCTTAACCATAACTTAAGCTCCTACGAAAGATGAGATAAATCTAGGGTTTTTCCCATACGACACAAAAGAACTATTAAGAAAATACCACAATAGAATAAACGAATAATCTTAAGAATAACAATTATGTTCAAAGTCATAAAATAAATTACAATGAATAATAAGTTTCACCCAATAAGTCAATCAATTACATGAGAAAACTCATTTCAAAACAACACAATTAATTTATTTCGATCTTCTCACTAAACTATGACCCTATAAACTTTTAAAATTAATCAATCAGTTTAATTATAACTACAAAATTTATTCCCAACTTTCTAACTATTAGCATTGTGAATTATGAAAATTATCTATTATTTCATAATCACGACATTTATAATTTATCAACATATATTTATATATATATATATATATATATTTATTTATTTATTTATTTTATATATAATATATATATAAATATATATATTATAATCATCTATCTAATTCACAACACAAAAATTAACAGAATCATATTCCTATAAATTTACCCATGAATATATATACATACATATATATATATTTATATAAATATATAAATATATATATATATATATAAATATATAAATATGTAATATATATAAAAATCAAATAAATTTAATATATGAAATCTCCGTTCAAAACTGAAGCCACAGATTTCAAAAAAATCCAGGAATAAATAGAACAAACAAACAAGTTAAGTGCTACCCCCACCCACTGCCTGAGGTAACATAGAAGGCGTTGTACCTCCATCGGTCAAGCAGATGCTGTTCTGGCCATCATGGTACTGCGTGGTCACAAGGTGTATTCCATCATTTAGGTTGGGGTGGTAATGCCTCAATTTAATTTTACCCCCAAAAAATTTATATAATTTTTTTTTAAATTTTAATAATTTTTATTTTTATTTTTTATATTTTATTTTATTTTATTTCTTTTCATAAATATTTCAGACGTAATAATGTTCATAAAAAATAATATGAAGGTAAACATATATATAAAAAGAATGCATAGTTTATTTTACATAGTAATTTTAAAACCTAATATATATATATATATATATAATTATTTTAAAAATAACATTATATATATATACAGAAATTCAACACAATCATAAAAATAAATTGTTTTCCTCACATACCCACTACAGATTAGGGCAAACAAACTTAAACAATAACAAAAATATTTTTATTTTCAAGGTACTTCAATCATAATAACAAATTGATTTTCTTTCCAACCAAAAATCTTCCCAAACACATTTTATTGAATAAATTATAAAGGGTTTTACTATAATTTTCTACCGAGGATTTGAGGGCTTAAACACAGACAAGTTTTCAATTCACAGAGTCATTTTCCAAAGAAAAAGAGGAATGGATTTTCAAACTCAACAACTAGATTTTATTTACAGAACAATAAAATAATAATAACTTAACAGAATAAAACCTAGAGTCCTTCGTTCGATGAAGAATCCTATCTGAATCCTCTTCTCGACTTCCTGCCTTCAGCTCTTTTCTCGATCTTCTGCATTCAACGTTCTTCTGAATCTATCTTTTGTTTTATCCACAATAATTTTTACCCAGCAAACACCAAACAAAACTATTTTTCTTTTATCTTTATTTCCATATCCAAAACAAAGAGAATACTCCTGTGTGTGAATAACTCTCTCATAAAAATAATAAATCAAAACCAAGAATCAATAAAGCTCTTCTGCTTTCTTTTCTCAAAAATCCTCATTTCTTATTGGTCCTTTTCCAGCTTTTAAAAGTACAACTTATCTACAATTTTAATTAAAATAATTTATTTAATCAAGATATTATCCTCACATGATTTTATAATCTAATATTAATAAAAAGATAATATCTAATTATTCTCAACAATATTAATTTAATTTAATTTCTTGCACTTTAATTAATTAAATACTTTTTTTTAATTTACAATATATTTAAATTTAACCATTTACTAACTCACAATTAAATCAAAACAACAAAACAACTTTAATTAATTATCTTATCAAATAAGATTAATTAATTAAGCACTAACCATAAATTAAATAGAACTCAACAATTAACTACACAACGACAAGGACAAACTCTCTAAACCATGACAATTTACTCACAACAAAATGACTGACTTGGGACAGGACACTCCCAAACCTACTCCCTTTTTCAACATTTTTACCCGTTGGGTTAGTTTAATGCTCGCCCTGTCATGCCGAAGTAGGTGGAATCGAGACTTATTCCTGCAATCCTGCATCCAAATAATCGTCAAATAGCACATGTATATATATATAATCAAAACATCCTATTGTGAGAAGGAATTGCAACGTAGCAGGGCACTCGTGAACGAGTGATGCTACACTGTCCTCTCACCTAATCTATTCTAACAATTATAATATCAATGATGAACTAACATTTCTAACCAAATTGATCATAAAATAACATGATTACTTAACTACTGCATCATAACTAATTACTAAACCATTGCATTATAAAATAATACTGAATCCAAATAACATAATCACCATAGAATCATCACATCGACATATAAAACATTAATGAAAAACTATTTGAATAAACAATAATCCAATCAACACACAAAGTATCATAAATCATACTAATAATGTCACAAGAAGCAAACAACTAAACTATGCATCCGCACACACCAAATCGGTGAATGAATCATTATCACAACACACAATATCACACTAACATATAAAAGTATCAAATAGTAGAAAAAGTATCAAAACATGGGGTATTACAAAATTTGAGCTACATTACTTGGCACTAAATATTATAGCAAAATAGAGAAATTGTAAAAGAGCTATTAGAATAACACTTAATAGCCACTAAACTAATTTTATCTTGAATATCTTTAAGCTTTCATACTAACCCTCTGCAAATATATATATATATATATATATATATATATATATATATGCAATCACTCCTATGTTAATCTTACAATTGTCTTATGTTAAAGGTATAATGCCAATGATACAAACATATAACAAGGAACAATAAGCAGAGAGCGAAAGACATGAACAATAAATTAATAATTTATGTAAAATGCCCATGTAAAATGACTTACAGATTTCAGAGCACAACAGTCTTAAAACCCTCCAATATGTTATAAAATGGAGCCAAGGTACGATTTTACAATAGTCTCATTATCAAACCAACACCACAATGGCTCTTTGATGTCGCAACTTAACCAATATATTTTCTCACACATTTTGAGTATACTTTCCCACACTACAACATTGAATATTGCATTTGTATCCTCCTGTGTAACACACAACACTAGGATGCATTAACCCTCACATGAGCAAACACTTACCATTTTTCTTCTACGTATCAAGGCAACCAACTCCATCACCGCCAACCCACATAATTAGAAATCTCCACATCATCATAAACAACCCCAGGAAACTCACCACCAACCATCACCAATTATTAATTTCTAGCATCGAGAAATTCTAGTCACGACTGGGCTAACAAAAATCCCTATGAAAATTTGACACAAATAGCCTATTGACTAATAATTGCCATTAAAGAAATCTTGATTCTCTACTATGGGTGCTTTAGAAGCTTTAAAGATATACTCCATGCAATAGATTCATTCGAGGGTAATATCATAATTTTAGAAGAAAAATAGAAGTTGAGACAAACTAATGTATCATCTCTTAGGTTTCTTTGTTATTTTTGTTTAAAATAAAAACATTTGAAAATTTAAAGATAATTATCGTAGTTATATGTATTGAGGAAACCAAGAAAATTTTAAGACAATGATAAAGCTTATATGTTCATATTGATAGTGTTCCTATCGTCAATAATTTCATCTTATATATATTAATCAAGGGCACTACACACATTTCCCATTTTCTATAACAACATTTTAATACTAATCTACATCCATTCCTTTGACCTCTTTGTTCTATAACACTATTTGATGGACAATAAATTTCCATTCCTGACATGGCAAAGAAATATTTTCATATCTACACAAACATTTTACACTCCTTTTATCTACTAGTTTCATTTATGCATCTTAAAATTACTCCCATACTGTAGTAAATATAAAATGAAGAATACCCATATTTTTATATTCTTTCATTTCCATACAATTAAATAGTATTATTATAATGGCCTTCCATATTTGATATTTTCTCATTCAACATGGGATGAAATGGACCTACCACAACATTAATGATATTTGACAGTGAGCTTATTTCTAAATTGGAAGCAACATTTTACAATAACTTTAACTCTACACCACAACCTTTCTTGAAATTGGAAATCAAGGAAATGAAGATCTATAAATCTAAACATGGTTCTTCAAAACTAGGTTTCTTCACAAAAATATTTAAAAACATGCATTTAATAAAATAGAGAAAAAAAATTCCCCTAACAAATGGGAGATTGCTTGCCATCCTTATGATTGCAATGCAACCCACCCCCAAGCTTGGGGAGATCAATATGAAAATAGGTTTACAAATTTTATAGTCATTAAAATCACAAAATACCCATTAAAACTAGGCTTCACATCACCATAGTTTTCTCATGAAAAGTCTATTATGAGGAGTTGGGTTGCACTCCATAGGGAAGTATATGCATATTTGTTGAAAATATTAACCACATATAACTTTATAAAACCACATCCATCTTTCCAATTCATCACATCATCAACAATTCTACAACCATGTTTAAAGTATGGGTACTCATACCCTTTCCTCCATCTCCACACAAAAACATAAATTTTAAAATCATATTAGTGAATGGGTACTCATATCCTTATTTTCCAACTACACAACCAAACATAACTCTCAAATTATACTAGATTTTTCATACTCATAACCTTTGAATATCCGCAAGGAGGTTCCTACATATCTATCCCAAAACAAGGGATGCCCTCATGTTAGACACACAAGACAATTGAGAGGGGGGAGGGCGGTGTGGGTGAATCAGTTGTGCATAATACCTTCAAACCATTATAAGATATTAGTATGAATGTATACAATTGAAACAACAACACACCCATAATTTCATTCACAATAGAACACCAAATTTTATGTGAAAATCCCAAGAAGGGAAAAACCATGTTGAGGATTAACTCACTATATGAATTTAAACAAAAACCAATTACAAGAGGCTCACTACCCAAAGGACTCACTGTATAAAGAGAAAAAGACTTGTTTCCAAGGAAGATAACTACTTCCTGATTACAAAGAAACAATCACAAGGAGGTTCAATACCTCATAGCAATTGGATAAACCACTGCAATGTCTCTTAAACATCTACAACCTTTGGCTCACCGCTTCCAACTACTTCAGGCACACTGAATTATAGACACCTTCTACTCACTACTTCTGGTAGTCTTAGGAATTATTGGTCACACTCATATGTCAACACACAATCAATATAATTTATTTCACACTCTACACCTCTCCAAAGATTTGACCTTGCATATATATCCTTCACAACCTTGAATAACCTTCTCCAAATCGGCTTCACTGAAATGTATGATTCTCAAATGTGTAACCACCAAATAGGTTTGTACCAAATACCTCCATGATGCAAAAGAGTGAAGGAAAACTAAATCAAGGGTGAAGTAGGACCCAAATCTATACCGACATTCTACACCAGGCTTCCACAAACATGAATCTCATCTACAATTAGTGCTAACATGATAGGTTGGCCAAAGTGACATTAACACCATCAAGTAACCAAATTCACACTTAACTAAGGTTGAAAAATCCTACAAACCATGTAGCAATATTACACAACATCTTGGAATATCCCAACACCAAAAAATACTCAAAAACACTGGGAAAAACTTATGAAATAGGGAATACTATCATCCTATGCAAATAGTCAAAATATAGAGAAATTCTATTTCTCCTGTGATATCCCTCTTCACAAGCCAAACATTGTCAAACATATCTTCTACTACCACATGATCCAAAACTTGAAACTTTGGATATAACACCTCCAAAGGCTTCTGATCAGCAAGTCCAAACTGTACAAGCACATCTTCAAGAATGAAGAAATGGGAGCACAATACGTAACATCCCTCATTACCTTACACAATCTTTATGCAAGCTTTCTTAAAAGAACTTGGAAACCAAGTGTCTCTATCAGATCTCAGAATAATTACCAAGTTCCACAAACTCCTTCTCATGATAACTACACTAGAGGTGGAAATATAAAACTTAGAAAAATTGAAGTAGAGGGTTCTAATATTTTTGGAAGATAGAACTAGGTTTTAGGACCTTTCCACTTATTTTCCTTATGTTTCACTCAAGGAAACCTTAGAGATCTCAATCTAGGGATAAAATGAGAGAAAGAGATTTGAAATAAGGTTTCCTATGGTATGAATAAAGGTATAAAGGGGGTTCACCACCAAGCTAGGGCTTGGAAAGACATGAAATGTAAATGATATGTAAAACCCGATGATATGACTTAGATTATGAAATTGAAATGTGCAACATAAAAGACAAGAAAGTACAAAGGTGCACCTAGAAACCTGAGGAGGCTTGAATGAAGAGCCATAATCCTAAAAATGTTGACTTTAATGCTCATTGGGACTCATATGCTAGTTGGGCAATTTTAGTCACAAATTAGGGTTGTTAAGCAAAATTGAATCCAATAGTGTATGTGTCTTAATCCTCTAAAACCGTGAAAATATGTTATACCAGGACTCATACTACAAGTGTTCATATTAATATCATTCTACTTTTTTGATAAGTCAAGGACTAAGTTTGTTCTTTTATCTTTTCTCTCTTCTCCTGAATTCATTTCCAGATCTGAACCTGCTAAAAGGACCTACAAAACATAATATTGTATTGATTTGTTTATGGGGGGTTTACCTCAGTCAAACTCCTAGTTTGGTAATTAAACCTTGATAGAAGCAATGGATCTTGAAAGTAAATTTGAATGCAAGTCCTAATCTTAAGTGCATCTAAGATTATGAGATCTAAAATTTCACACTAGTACAAACAACAATATATGACTAAATAAACTACTAAAAGTTGCTTATAAATGACTAATTTTGGTCACGTGACCATTATTAGTTTATTGCCAGTCATTTATAACACAACCAAATTTATGACTAAACTATTTTAGTCATTTATCTAGTCATTGATTTGGTCATTGATTTGGCCATTGATTTAGTCATTAATTTAGTCATTGACTATCATAACCGGTCATTTATTTAGTCATGGTAGTGGATTTATTTAGTCATATATTTAGTCACAATTTTAGTCATATTTAAATATTAATTTAGTATTTTGTTAATTGGTCATTTATTTAGTCATGGTAGTCATTTATTTAGTCACAGAGGCATTTTATTTTAGTCATGGTAGCCATTTATTTAGTCATGGTAGTCATTTATTTAGTCATGGTTTAGTCATTTATTTAGTCACATTAACCATTTATTTTAGTCATTTATGAACTACCGCTTCATGTATGTAAACTCTTTGGTGTTTGGAGCATGTTGTTATAATAACTAGTCTATGAAAATGCAAACCAAGAGAAAATTATGTTGTAAGATATAAAAATTTAAAGATCTTATGTTATTAAAACTTCAACAAATTTGGGATTGAAACAACATTGGAAAAAAAATCTCTATATATTCAAACTGTATATAAAATATGTTACAAAGAACTCTATATATAGAGTTTTGAATACAAAATCTTTTGCAGTATGCAAACTGCTGATTTATTATGCTTTTAAAATTAAAAAAAAACTAAAACTAAATGGTTTTAATGCACGTATTCAGTGATGCCACTGTTGCACATGAGATGGGCAATAAATGCATCTAGTAAGGTACTAGTTTTGCATTTTCTCCTTGCTATGTACCTACACACAATAAAAAAAATAAAAATTACTAGGTAGCATAAATAACAAATATCTTAAAAGCAAATACCCATAAGCATTAGAGTAAGTCTAATAAATAAAAATGCATAGAATTAATGATATTACAAAAAAATGCTTTTACAAAAGAATTAATATCAGAGTAATATCTTAAATATTACTAGCTTATCAAAACAATATCTCCTTGCTCTATACTATCCATAAACATATTAATAAATAGTAGTAAACAATGAATATCTTAAATGCAGATACCCATAAGCATTAGAGTAAGTCTAATAAATAAAAATGAGTAGAATTAATGATATTGCAAAAGAATAAATATCAAAGTAATATCTTAAATATATTACTAGCTTATTAGAGTAAGTCTAATAAATAAAAAATGCATAGAATTAGTGATATTGCAAAAGAAATAATCTCTACTTTTTCTATTTTGTATTCAATTATTGTATTATTCTTTAAATCAAATCACCACAATATCTTGAAAACTTAAATTTCATTATAAATTTAAATTAAATTATAATTTCTAATTTAACAATTACTAATTTAGATATAAAAGCAACCTTTCTTTTTTAGTTTTTCTTTTTCAGAAAAGAAAAACTAAAAAAGAAAGGTTGCTTCAAAAAACTAAGCTAGTAATAAAATTATTTAAGAAAAACTAAAAAAATTATTAGAATGTCCCCTGATAACCCTGGAATTTGATGGTCTATTTGACCGTTTTTTCAATTTTAGACCATATATTACAGCTATAAAATTTATTAGACTGTATAGTTTGACTTGCAATATTTTTATTAAATCGTAAAAAATTATTATAAGAAAAATATAATATAGTATTTTAATTTATAATATATATCATTTTATAACTTTTATTATAAAAAGATAAATTAGTTTAGAATAGAATATAACTTTTTTGAATACTTTCTAATATGAATTTAGAAACTTTGACATTTTTATAATAGTTATCATTTTTTATATTAATATATGTGATTTATAATATTATTATAAAAATATATATTAATTTATAATCTTTTCAAAATATAATATAATTATTTTAACTTTTAGAATATATTTAACAAGATGTTTTTTAACATGAACTTAGAAAATTTTGTTAATTGTTAATTATAATCGTAGATTTTTATATTTATTACTAATAATTATCATTGTTTTCTGATTTTTAAAGATATTGCATTTATAAAAGATTTTATATAAAAAATAATAAATTAAACAATTTTTTGACAGGCATTTAAATGACCAAACTATCATAAAATTTTCATATGACAGATAGGGGTGACCGTCAAATTCCAGCCTGTTGATAACTAAAATTTTATTACAATAAAATTATTTAAGAAAAACTAGAAACTTCAAAAAAACTTAAATGTATATTACGAAAGTTTCCACATGGAGCCATCATTTGCACAATATTTACAAAGCAAGTCTTTAAGGTTTTTTTTCTTCTTAAAAACAGAGAAAATGTTCAAAAGAAAAAGAAAGTTAGATTTTCCCCCTAATCTTAATAGTGATGGGGTTATTACCTCTTTGGAAAAGAAGTTTCAATATTTAAATCCAACCTGGGATTAAAGCTGGTAGTTTCATTGATCAAAACTATCATCATGTAATACAAGCCAAAATTAGAAAAATATTTTACAAAAGATCAAATTTTATGAAAATGCCAAAAGTTGTGATATTAAGTGGAAAAAAGCTGAAATAAAGCCCTCTATTAAAATCAAGATTTCCAATAAATATAATAATTCTCAGTTATGAAGGTGCTCTCTGGGATATTTTTGTAGAGAGGATGTACAAAAATTAGAGGCTTATTTAAAGAAGCATTCAAAGGAATTCAGACACACTCTGGCTGCTCCTATCTAATTTGTCATTCATCCCATTCACAATGAGACACTTTACTTGGATGAAGAGCATAAAAGAAAATTAAAGAAATAATTTCAAGGCATGCCATTTATATATGAACAGTATATTTTTGGTTCACAGTGGAGTATTTTCTCTTTATAATATGTAAATTTTTGGAGTTTCCTTTGTGGAAACGTCAAGTATACAAAAGTTTGTTTTATTGAGTATTGGGTCTCTACCACATAGCCATGAGGAAGAGAAAATGAATAGAAAGAAAAATACCCAAAATGCTATGAAGGTCATGGCCATTAGAACACATAAAACCCTCAAAATAATGAATATAGTAAGTTGAGAGTTCAAAGTTTTACATTTTTTGTAGAAAGAAAGTAACCCATCAAGATTTGTGCAGGGAGATACAAGGGTTTTTATCATATGTCCTCTCCTGAGCTTGAATCGAACCTATTCTCATAGAAATTTAAGAGATAAGAATAATGAAACTTACACAAGATTGTTGTAAAGGAGACACCCTCCAAAGTCTTCAGAAATGAGCCTCAAAGATACTCCAATGGTAGTCAAACAAAGAGGAGAGATATCAAAAAATGGTAAGCAAAGAAAATGCAACAGAAAAATACTCAGTCGTGGCCAAGTGATCTTGATAAAATGCTTCAAAATGGAGAATACTTTTTCAGTTTCAAAACCAAAGACTTACCTTATAGGATTTTTTCAAGAAAATCATCAAAAACAGTAGAATGAGTCACCATTCGACTCTCAAACCCTACCGAGGCATGGTGGTGCTTAGTTTCTTCTCCAAAAATACAAGTGAAAAATGGAATGAGATTAGGGCTTGATTTCTTTTTTATTTAGGATTTTTTCATTACCCTAGGCTAAATGGTTGATTTTTCACATTGTATTAAAGAAAATAGGTGCCTTGTTATGATTTTTAATAGAAAAATCAAATACCATCGCCCACTTGCCTTCTTCTTTACTTCATTTGATTTTTATTTCAAAATTAAATCTCTTTTTTAAATATATTATAATATTATATTATTATATAATATTATAATATTATAATATAATATTAGTATTTAATATTCTATTATATAATATATAAAATAATAATATATAATATTATATAATAATATATATTATATAATATCATATTATATTATAATATATTGTATTGTACTATAATAATAATCATATTATTATATATATTATATAATAATATAATATTATTATTATTATATTAGTATTTAATATAAGATTATATAATATATATTATATTAGATTATAATACAATCCACTCCTCAATTCAATTTTCTTAATTAACCACTATAATATTATATTGTCTAATTTTTATTTGTGTGACCAATTATTTAGTCATTTTTATTTGTGTGACTAATTATTTAGTCATCTTTATTTGTGTTTTTAAAATGAAAGGTAGTTCTAGCCCTCAAAATGCAATTTGGTTGTTTCAATCATATTTTTTATTATTGAAATTGACTGCAATTGCTCTTTGTTACATTTGACATGCTCACACAACGGAAAATCAATCGGCTTCAAATCATGGTTAAAAATGATTCATTAACATAGTGAGTAATAAAGTTAAAAAGAATGTAAATGTTAATTTTTTTATAAAATATGTGGAAGACTGGATTGCTGAGAGGCAATGCCTTCCATGCAAATAGATATTTTTGGTGCAAGCAAGCGGGAATTATTAAATGAAACTAGGTAGAGGACCCATGGTGGGGCTTAAGCTCTATGGATTATGATCAAATTTGAAAGAAAAAAGAATAGAGGAGTAATAATCATTTATTTAGTCATTTTTATTTGTTGGCCAATTATTTAGTTGTGATTTTACCCGATGACCAAATTAGTCACTTATGATGATCAAATTAGTCATTTATTTTCCAAATTCTACTAGTGTTAGTCATGTGACTAAAATTTTTAGTCACATAGTCATTTATTTCCCAAATTCTACTAGTGTAGACAATATAGAGGGTCACCCAGTTTGATGTCTAAACCCCACGCACAGGTTGTGATGTCTAACATGTCCCACCAAAGAAGTTTCTGATTGTTCATACAGACAGAATTGCACAGACTTCGCTTCTTTTGACATGCTTTCTGCCATATCTGATTAGATCTTTACTTAAACCCACTCTAATACCATGTTAGTTTTATGATAAAAATGCAATAAGCAGAAAACTCAACACATAAGATAATGAACACAACATTTTTACCCTGGGAAAACCCTCCTACTCAAGGGAGAAAAACCCAACAAAGAAGATTCTCTTATATATTAGAATAATAATTGCAGAAACTACATACAACATCAGGCCCTAGAATAGGCCAAGCCACATACAAAAGATATGTTATTACTCCTTGAATCAAATGATAATACTTCTTCTAAAAAATCGGATCTGCTGCTGCTAGGAGGTGCGAACTACTGCAAGAAGGTGAATTGTTGCTTGTAGATGCGAATTGGAATGAAATTGATTGCTTGTCCAAATGAGAGGACTTTATCCTCTATATATAAAAGGATAGACACCCCCCTTTCTAGGGCTGACCTAGAAATAAATATTTTGTTTGTGAAGCAAGAGGATGACTTACCTTGATTACATTTTACTTAAGGGAAAATATCTCCTAAAGCTACCAAACACTAACATTTGCAACTTTTTCTTCCTTGTTGGAATTGTAAACTACTTTTGTGGGTTTACCCTTCTCACAGATTCATCTAATTTGACAAAGAGATCATGTTTACCTATCATATGATTGGAGCAACTGCTATCTAGGAACCACACATCCTTTTGAGGTTCTTTTTCCAAATTGCATGTGAATAATGTTGAGTGCTTTGCATCTTCAAAAGACTCTTCAGTATAGTTGGCTCTTGACTTATTCAAATCAAATTTTTTCTTTCTACATTCAGATTTATAGTGTCCATACCTTTCACAATATCGACACTAGATGTTTCTACGATCCATATAACTTCTTCCTCTTCCTCTATTATTTCCTCTTCCTCTTCCTCTTCCTCTTCCTATGTCACGTCCTCTAGATGTAGAAGACTACCCTTAAGATTTGTTTGACTGAGAAGGGGTTGTAGATTTTTCTTCAATTCTTACAGTAGATTGGAATGCTTGAACTAGGTTCTCTATAAAACATTGCATATGCTTCTCATGAGATTGCAAAGAACTTATCAACTCTGCAACTTTGAATGTGGTTAGATCTTTAATTTCTTCAATGGCTATCACTACTGGATCAAACGTTGGAGGAAGGGATCTCAATTTTTTTTCTACAATTGTTTTCTCTAACACTTTCCCATTGAGTTTTAAGATGATTCACAATACTTTAAGCTCGAGTAAAAAATCTTGAATAGACTCAGCTTTTTTCATCCTTAAATTTTCAAAATATTTTCAAAAGGTTTGAACTCTTACCAATCTTTTTTTTTTCAGATCCTTGGTATGCAATTTGTAGAGCCCCCTGGATGTATCCTTTGACTTTGTCATGTCGACTATATGGAAAAAAATCAACATATCCAATGCAGATTGGATGACAAATAGAGCTTGATTGTCTTTCTTTTTATCTTCCTTCAACTGTGTTCGTTGATTTGATTTTAAGGCATTTAATGTATTTTGATCTTTAGGTTATGTGTATCCTCCTTCTACTAATTCCCAGAGATATTGGGATAATAGTAGGGTCTTCATCTTTATACTGTAATGGTCATAGTT
Source organism: Sequoia sempervirens (assembly GCA_007258455.2). Classification (NCBI taxonomy): domain Eukaryota; kingdom Viridiplantae; phylum Streptophyta; class Pinopsida; order Cupressales; family Cupressaceae; genus Sequoia; species Sequoia sempervirens. The sequence continues at coordinate 516,531,229 of VDFB02105785.1, forward strand.
GTCTGTAGTAAACAACAGAAGTTGAAATGTAAAATTGCCACCATTTTTCATTCTAATACTTCTTGGAGAGAACTGTTAACCTGTTGTCTCTTGCAAAAAAAATATTTCTGCAACCTACTCTAATACCAATTGAAAGATTGAAAGATTAATGCTCTAACACTATACTAGAAATTGAATCAATCAATAGATAAAAGCTTAATAAATCGGCTCTTAGAGAGAATGAACAACAACGCTAAAAATTAAAACTCAGTATTATTAAACTCGGAAAATAGAGTACAAATTCATTCATTGAATTCAATGTCTTCTCTGCTCATATATAACTACAATTACCAGCATAAGACTTCTTAAACAAGCAGTTCTAAAATATTAAAAAAATACTAACTATTACATGCAGCTTAATATGCAGTAATTGAGGTTGTGATCCTCTAATGAACTAGAGAAAGAACTATGCAAAGAACTAAATAAAATCTATGCCTATGTAACTATTGTAATGGGTAGTTAAACTAGAGATCAGTTGGCAATGGAACTGATCGGTTGATCATGCATTCTTCAGAAGATACATACACACTCCATGAGAGCTTCCAAGCAATGAAATGTGTTATGATATATAAATAATAGAATGTCAAGGATTTATGGGTGGTGGGTCATCAAAAAGACTAATTCTAAAAGTGCCATGAATCCAAGAATTAGGGATGTTGTTTTGTGCTTACATTATTCAGAAATAGAAGTTGAGAAGATTGTTGTGTTAGCATGAGACTAGTTTATCTATCTTAATATATTAATCTATATATTATACATTGAGAGATATCGTTTTTGATGTGTATTTTACACTAGCAACACAACAATCAATAATATTGTATTCAAATTAAATGAGATTTAATATATATTATTCATTGATACTATTAAATCTTTGATTTTTATTTTTCATTTTGCATTATGATTTTTACATTTTTCAATTTTTGCTAAGTTTTTTATATTGCATAAATATTGTTATTAAATTTACAACTATTTTTTTCTAACTTTACTATTTATAATATGAATATTAATTCTTTTATATTATACATATATTGTTATTGAATTTACAACTGTACTTTGCTTCTTCATTTATTTTTCTTTCACGGATGTGTTGGGGTGCTATCGGCATGCTGCCATTGTAGGGTTACACCTCTCTATGTAACTAGATTTGTGAAAACAAAACCATAGTGAACCAAAAAAACTCACAAATACAAACCATTCTTTTTTTGGCGTAATTTTTTTGTAGAAAAAGAATGGTTTGTATGTATGTTATTTTTGGTTCACTATGGTTTTGTTTTCACAAAGCTAGTTCTAGAAATTTTTCTAGGGATCCATAAAAGTAAGCTTTTTTGGGTGCTATAGGAAACAAAAAGAACTGAAAAATTGTTAATTTTGAGGTAGGCATCATCTGTTAGTATTTGATATGTCTTTTTTGGTCAAGTATAGCCATTAATTAAAGGGTTGTGCACCATTTTAATTATAATAGAAGATGAATTGTAAAAAAAATAATGATAAATATAATAATATTATTATCTAATTCATAATAGCAAAAATTGCTTGGGAAAATAGCAATGAAAATAGGGCGTAAATCAGATCTAAAAAATAATAAAATATATAGAAAAAAGAATAAAAAAATTATTATTTTTCAAATTTAAAGTCATTTATATAATATAGACATAAAAAATTAAAAAAATTAAAAATACTGTTATGAATTCTCTTCTCAAACATCCAATGTCTTCCATCCAAAACAAATTATATTATATTATTATAATTATTATTAATTTATTATATTATAATATTATAATAATATTATTACTTATTATTATATTGTAATAATAAAAAGTAATATTATATGGTTATAAACAATGGTTTCCCTCAATTTTTTATTAATTATAATACAATTTATTATTACATTATTATTGAGGAAAACCATTGTTTGTAATAATTATTATATATTAAATTATAGTTTGAATATAAATTAAAAAAAGAATGAAAACAAAATATAAAAATAATGAAAAAAAAGAAAAAAAGATATTAAGACATGGTGGATAGGGTTGATGTCTTGCCACACAAGGGCTCGACCCCATGGGCCACAAGCCCCTGTAGCTTGCAAAATAATATTGGGTATTGCAACTCCATGGAGGGCGGATGGCCCAAAAAATTGTGGTAGTGTCATTTTCTTGAAACTCTACCTATGAAATTACCTAAGACCCTAGCCATGCTACCTCACTATTTTTTTCCATGATTTTTCTTTGACTTTGTTTGGATTTTAATTCATTTACACACTAGAAACTCTTTGAAAATTAGGATTAATGATTTTGCTAAAAAACGTAATTTAATGGGGGAAAAATAAACAAACTTGACAATTTCTAATTTTTACTATTAATTGTGATTTTTCTTCTATGGTCTAAACTTTAGTTATAATTTGTATATATGAGGGATTTTTTTGGGTCAATTTTAACCTTTGTATAAGTAGGGTTACAATAACCTTTAGTTTACTATTTTTATATTATTTTAAATTAATTAGTTCATATATTATCTCTGAATATACTTCTAATTGATAAATTTTATTTATTTGTATAGCTAAAAATCCTAAATCCATATAATTATATTTATAATATATGACTAATTATTAATTCTAAATTAATTTAAAGTCACATACAATTACATTCTTTTTATATTGTATCTTTCTTACTTATGATTTATAATTTGGAGGTTGTGGTGACTAGTGTAACACAACTAAAAATCAGCTAAATATTGTCATTATTGTAACTCATTCTTTGTGATCAGTGCCTCGATAAGGAAGGTTTTCGTGAAGTTTTCCTCTATATGTTCAATAACAAAGCCCCTAGCTTGGATGGATTCCCTATGATTTTTTTGGGATACTATGGGGTGAAGACCTTCACAAAGTCTACTGAAAAGCTTTCCATGAGAATTCTTTAGTAAACAATGAATGATGGAAATATTAAATTCATACCCAAAGTTGGCAAACTAAAGGAAATCTATAATTGGCAGGCTATCACCTTGTTACATGACACCTACAAGATCATTTCCAAATCTCTTTCTTTTAAGCTAGGGGTACTCCTTTCCTAGCTAGTCCTCCTAAGCAAACTGTTAGGATATTCATCCATCCAAGATCATAACAAAAATCACCTTGTGCTTCCATAAAAAACATACTTGCACACAATGATTAGCCTAATTCATATTAGAGTTGAATTGATTATAATATGAGCTTGCCTATATAGGCAAGGAGAAGAAAATCCACCTATCATGTGCATTCAAAAGTGCCCCATGAAGTGGCATAAATGAGTAGAAAAGTGTCCTATAAGTGTCAACCTTAGGATCGCTTGGAATGTGCAAGACAACAACCTATTTGACCAAGTCATCGACCTTGATGCCAAATGTTGAGTGACCTTTTAGGTAAGATGAAAAGTCTTCAAACCTCAAAAAGGTAGCACATGAGGTTTATCAAATAACTTGGTAATGTCTAGAAGCTTAAAGGTTGCACATTCAATTAGACAAGATTTTTTCTAACCTTGTCAACCTAAGTACACTTAAGTATAGTGAAAAGATAAATTATTCACTCTAGAACACCCCCTTAAGTGATACTTGGGGAGATCACAAAAGTGCAAACAAATATAAATGGGTCCTGGCTAGACGCCATGTTAGGTACCCATGTACAAAGTTTCTCAGAAAACCCAGTGGGAACAAAACTCCTCTCCAAAAGAGAAATTGAAGGATTTAAGACCTTTTGAAAATATATCCCTTGATGATAGAAACATGACGGTGAAGAACCCCTAAAGCATGTAAAAGTTGCAAACTCTGTCAAAGATGAACTAGTATCTATTGGGATCAACAAATATCCAAGAAATATGAATCAAGATGAGAGATACAAAATATTGCATGAGTGAACATATGAACACTACTCAACCAATGTACACAAGGTCAATCAAACTTTGTGAAGTTGAAAATATAGATAGTACTGTGATTAAGAGAACTAGAATATCAAAATGTGATCCACTGAAATAATCCCACATATGAGAGATTAAGATAGAGGGTTCATGAGGCCTCCCAAAAATAAGATTCCTCCATTGCTTCATTGAAAGAAACATTAGAATAAAACATCATAGTCCCCCTTTAATGCTAAGAGAATAAATAGACAACTAAAATCGGGAGTGTGCAAGGAAAGTAGAGATGTACAAGAAAATGAGAAAGGGCATGCTCTATCGCACATTTGCATGAGGTGAGAATCACGAAAAGATGTTGTGAATTGTTGATTTTTAGCTCCTATGGATAACTCTTGCTCGTCTAGGCTTTTTCACCTAAAAGGAGAGAGATAAGAGCAAAAATGCTAATGGTTCATTCAAATTATGCAATGTGTGATGTTGTCTAACCTAAATGAAGTTAACTAAATGTAATTGATTGATCTAAATGAACGAAACGAATGCAAAAGTGAAATTTAAGCTATGCTTGAAAACACATTGTGTAATGCAACAATGAACTAAAAGAAGAAAATATGCGGAACATAATAAGATGAGTTAAATCAGAGTGCACCTGGGTGAATTTTGATGAATCTGGAATGTTGGGGATGCTGGTTGAAGTCACTGAATTTTCACAGTGGGACTCATTCGCCTAGGGTGGCGAATTAGTCCTCCTCTTGGGGAAAAACTGTCAGAAACAAGTTTGTATCTGTCGAGATCCAGAATGTAACAAAATTTAGATTTTCAGTTCTAAGGTGGGACTCATTCACCATAGGTGACGAATCAGTCCTCTCCTAAATTTCTAAAAAAATAGGAGACAACTCTGCAACACTAGATCTGGAAATCACTACTTGTCGGGTTGCCGAAGTCAATTCTATAGGAAACGAACATGAAATCTTCTCCAAGCTTGAAATAGACTTGAGTTGAGTTGAAGCACCTAGTTGACTTGTAAACTAGTCTTCAACACCAAAAATCTTGTCAAATCCGCACACAAAAGGTTGCAAACAAACATGCAATAGAGGAAAAATGGTTTAAGGTTAGTGAATAGGAGATTGCCTTGGTCAAACCCCACTTTTGGTAATCAAACCCTTAGTAAAATAATGAAATTCAAATGAATGATAAACTAACAACATGCAAATGCTATCAACTTACCAAACCCTTGATGATGCAAGTTAAGAAGTAATGTCAATGGTTGCTTCAAAGTTCTTGAATAATGGTTGAAAAGATGTTGTAAAATGCTTGAATGCTTGAATATGATGTATGAATGTTCGAGAATTTTAGGACATGTAAAATAAGGTGAAAATCACATATTTATACACACTTGTGCCTTTGTTACCCGTTCATACCTCATCATAGGCTGACATCAAGTGTTTTTGAATAAAATCCCGAAAAGAAATTTAAAATATTTTGAATTTGGGGCCAAGGGGAATTCATTCGCCACCCATGGCGAATGGGTCACACCTAGGACCTAAAAATGTGTCGGGCAATATGTTGTATTTAATGTTGTTTGTCGGGATAATACTAAAAAATACACTTAATTAAGCATATGAGAGCATAAAGGGGACAAATAAAGCATGAGAAAGGGATAAATAGTGAAAATATGCCTAAAAAAGCATGAAAGCTTGTTACAAGACTTTACAATACTTCAAAATAGGACTTGTTGATGAATAAAAAAGTGATATTTAGGTGAATTATAATAAATAGAGTCTAGAAGAATGTAGAAATGTCTTACAACACTTCACAACACCTTCACAATACACCATTATTTGAATTTAGTACCTAACTATGCATGTTCAAGCCATGTTACAACATAAAATTAGAGCAAAATATATCAAATACCATGAAGCAAGACCTAAAAGGCCATGAAAATGACAAGAGGCCATTTTTCTACGACACATTTAGCCCCCACTTTAGTGAGAGGATGAACCTGCTTCGAACTCACACTAAAGTAGCCATGAACATTGAGGGAAGGGTTCAAATGCACTTATGCTAGCAAGATTGAATGTCAACGATCAAGAGTGATGATCAAGCCCCCAAGATGAAGATCCCATGGAAAACTAAACATAAGAACAAAGGAATACAAAAGTGTTGAAATGAATTGGATGAAGTTTTGATAGTCAATCCAACTAGTTGTGGATTAGATATAGGTTGAAAGAGAATGTATACTCACTTTCAGGCGATAAAACTCATGACGGTTCGCTGGGTGAGAAGGCCCAAATGTACTCACTTTGGGGCCACAAAACTAGTCTGTGGGGTGAGAAAGCCCAAAAAGGTAAGATACATATGCTAGTTGGTATGCACTCACAAACACAAAGGTGGCTATGGGGAAAAGTCATGCCGCTAGGTGGGCCTCCCGCTCAACCATATTGAAGTTATACCCATTGATAACTTTAATAAGGCGCCACAAAGAAAAATGTTATGAATAAAAAAAACAAAGTACCACAATCATGCAAGTTGCGCTATGCAAGGTGGCAAAAATGCAAAATGTAAACATGTAAAAGAATTTCAAAGGAGTCTTGTTCAATTCATGCAAGGTTAGTTACTTAGGGAACATTGTGTCTAATGTCTTCAAGAGAGGACCAATCAAAGAATAGTATATTCTTAACTTAAGGGATGTAGTGCGTTGTATCAGGCCACCAAGAGGAATGTAATATGATGAGATAGATCACACTTATGAAAGACATCACATCCAATGTCATCTACAAAGTGACAAATGCATCATATAAACGACAAGGCTGCACTAGGAGCCAAGAATGCAAATGAATTAATGGTAATGTATGCCACCCACTTTAAAGGAATTGCTACACATCGATCTGTGAGAAATTACTTTAAAGTAGCGAAGAAAAGAGAAAGCAAAAGGAAAACAAGATATGAGAGCCAACTTGGAAAGCCCTATGCCAAGTCATATGTTTCAAAGTTAGGTTGCGTCATGTCAAGAAAATGAAAAACAAGGAAAGGGAGTTGCCCCCTAGAAAAGAAAACACACCAAACACATAAGGGATCTATGGATTTGGGGTCAGTATGTTCGTTGTTGCAATGTTGTTATGAAAGAGCGCGAAACTGTCATCATTCCCCAAAGCACATAGAAGTGGAAGAATGACACGAAGAGAGCGAAAACAAAGGAAAACAAAAGTCCGTTTTGGGTCAACATGGAAGAGACATTGCGATCTCGACGCTTTGCATGGTCCCCAAAAGGAAAAAAAAACAAGTTAAACGAAAACAAAAAGGCAAAAGAAAATGAAAAAGATTTTGGGTCAACATGAAGGAGACATTTCGGTCTCAATGCCTTGCATCATCCCCAAAAGGAGAACACAAAACAAAAAGATAAAAAGACAAAGACCTTGTGGGTCAACATGGAAGAGACATAGGATGTCTATACGCTTTGCGTCATTCCTAAAAGGAAAACATAAAACAAAAAGACAAAAAGACAAGGACCTTTTGGGTCAACATGGAAGAGACATAGGGTGTCTCTATGCTTTGAGTCATCCCCGAAAGGAAAACACAAAACAAAAAATGAAAAAGACAATGAATGGCGAATAGAAGAATAGAGAGGCAAATAAAATAAGTGTATGAAGAGAGAAAACATCAAACGCACGATACAGGGGAACAAGATACGCACATGAAAATGCAAAAAGGACCAAGGGACAAGTAATGCAAATGTAAGTCAACCTTTAACTAAGTTATTGGTTTTTCAATCTTAAATAGATAAGCGGAAAAGGAATAACATAGTTAAGAGACAAAGGCAAGTGCATTACAAGGACAAGGCTAACAACGTCTTGCCCTCCACAAAGTGTAAAGGCAGGAATGAGTCGAGATGGGTGATGTGAAAGGATCATGCAATAGTGAGAATAGGGAATTCTACAACTATGGCATGATGATGGGATTTGGTTGCTTTAAGGTATGACGAGGAAACAATCGGTATCAGTGAAGTGATATGTATCTAGTATTTCCTTCAATGTCCGACATTCTTTAGTGTGATGTCCTAGGATGCGACGATATTTGCAAAATGGTATGTTAGAGTCTTTTGGATGAATAACCAACCTATTCATAGGTGGTAAAAGTATAAGACCTTTATTTAAGAGCAGTTGAAGTCTTCTTTCACGTTCAGGTGGAGGATGTGTGGGAAACTTGATCTTTTTGAATTTCTAAGGGCATTTTTGCTTTCTAGATTCACCTTGTTCATGAATAGGAGGAAGAGGACCCATAGGGATCCTAACATTCTTGTCAGTAGAAGGAGATAAGTAGAAGGAGAATGTTTAAGTTAGGAGGATCATTCAAGATCACTGTTCAGCATCCTGAAGTCTCCTAGGTTGAAGAGGTTGTCTATCAAGATGAGAAGGATCTTGATAACCTAGTCCTGTTGTGTGTGCTTCGGTTGATTGTTGTTCAAGAAGTTGATGGATGTCATGTTCATGTTTTGTGTCACAACCATGTTTACTTAAGACAATGAATCCTTTACCATATGTCTCTTCAAGGTTGATAGGAGTGTTTGTGACTTTGTGATTGTAAAAGGCTCGTGAATGTGATTGGTGAGAGGAACTAGGTCCACTTGAGGGAGGAACCTTAGGTCCTATATTGACTTCAAGATGTAAGTATGCAAAGGGATCAAGAGGTGTAACAGTGGGAAGGTCTTGTGACCTCATGGAGGGATAAAATGTTGCATTTGCTTCTAGGTTATCAAGGCAATCATTGTAGAACTTGTTCATGCTAGCATCATCTTCTCCAATGATGTCTACTTCACATGGAGGACAATCATGAGGAGTTAAAGGAGCATGAGGTTGTTCAAGGGCATTAGGGTCACAACCAAAGGCACAATTGGACATATCTACCAATGATTTTAATGAATTCCAAAACTTATTGAAAGAAAATGCCATGATGCAAATAAACTAAGATGCAATAAATGAAGAAAAACAAAGATTCTGGAAAGTAAAATAGAATGCAGAAACAAGAAATAGTAATTGCAGAAAAATGCTAAAAAGGTGTTAGAAATGCTGTGTAAAAAGTGTAAAGGGATTGATTTGCCTAGGTGGTGAATGAGTCCTAGTGTGATGTTTTTGTGTGTTTTTCAGAATTTTTAAGATGATTTTAATGCTCTATAGAATGCAATCAAATATGTAGAATGCAAATTTTTAGTTTTTTCAATGAGATGCAATGCAAAAATGAAATCTAAATGAAGCTTTCACTAATGCAAGATAAAAAGTCCTAGAATGCAAAAACAAAACAATGTACTAATTGAATGTTAATGCAAAAGTAAACAAGGATGCAATATGTAAATGAAATCAGAAATGCAAAATGCTCAAAAGTTGGGTTCACCAAAATGAACCGTTGATTTTTGGCTCATATGGACAACTCTTGCTCTTCTAGGGGTTTTCACCTAAAAGGAGAGAGATAGGAGCAAAAATGCTAATAGTTCATTCAAATTATGCAATGTGTGATGTTGTCTAACCTAAATGAAGTTAACTAAATGCAATTGACTGATCTAAATGAATGAAAATGAACGCAAAAGTGAAATTTAAGCTATATTTGAAAACCCATTGTGTAATGCAACAATGACCTAAATGAAGAAAATATGCAGAACAAAATAAGATGAGTTAAATCAGAGTGCACTTGGGTGAAATTTGATGAATCTAGAATGTTGGGGATGCTGGTTGAAGTCACTGATTTTTCACAGTGGGACTCATTCGCCCAGGGTGGCGAATTAGTCCTCTTGGTGAAAAACTGTCGGAAACAAGTTTCTGTCTGTTGGGATCCAGAATCTGACAAGATTTAGATTTTCAGTCCTAAGGTGGGACTCATTCACCATAAGTGGTGAATCAGTCCTCTCCCAAATTTCTAAAAAATCAGGAGACAACTTTGCAACACCGGATTTGGAAATCACTGCTTGTCGGGTTGCCGAAGTCAATTTTGTAGGAAACGGACAGGAAATCTTCTCCAAGCTTGAAATAGACTTGAGTTGACTTGAAGCACCTAGTTGACTTGTAAACCAATCTTCAACACCAAAAAGCTTGTCAAATCTGCACACAAAAGGTTGCAAACAAATATGCAATGGACGAAAAATGGTTTAAGGTTAGTGAATAGGGGATTGCCTTGGTCAAACCCTACTTTTGGTAATCAAACCCTTAATAAAATAATGAAATGCAAAGGAATGATGACCTAACAACATGCAAATGCTATCGACTTACCAAGCCCATGATGAATGAAGTCTGAAGTAATGTCAATGGCTGCTTCAAAGTGCTTGAATAGTGCTTGAAAAGATGTTGTAAACTGCCTGAATGCTTGAATATGATGTATGAATGTTGGAGAATTGTAGGAGATGTAAAATGAGGTGAAAATGACATATTTATACACACTTGTGCATTTGTTACTCGTTCATACCTCATCAGAGGCCGACATCAAGTGTTTTTGAATAAAATCCCCAAAGGAAATTTAAAATATTTTGAATTTGGGGCCAAAGGGGATTCATTCGCCACCCATGGCGAATGGGTCACACCTAGGACCTAAAAATGTGTGTTGGGGAATATGTTGTATTTAATGTTGTTTGTCAGGATAATACTAGAAAATACACTTAATTAAGCATATGAGAGCATAAAGGGGCCAAATAAAGCATGAGAAAGGGATAAATAGTGAAAACATGCCTAGAAAAGCATGAAAGCTTGTTACAAGACTTTACAATACTTCAAAATAGAACTTGTTGATGAATAAAAGGGTGATTTTTAAGTGAATTGAAATAAATAGAGTCTAGAAGAATGTAGAAATTTCTTACAACACTTCACAACACCTTCACAAGACGTTATTATTTGAATTTTAGTACCTAAATGTGCATGTTCAAGGCATGTTACAACATAAAATCAAAGCAAAATATATCAAATACCATGAAGCAAGACCTAAAAGTCCATGAAAATGACAAGGGGCCATTTTTCTTCTGCGAATGTTGTTGTGATGTTAAATCATGAGGATCCACAACTGTAATGTCAAATCAAGTTTCTACACAACCCCCATTACAGTTTATAATTCAATGTAAAAACAAATTTCCCAAGTTCCCTTCACACATTTAATTTTGTGGCATAATATATGAGTGCATTTATAAGCATATTTTCTTTTTACGAGTTCTTACAAGTTTTTGCCAAATTCATTGCAAAAGAAAGAATTGACTCCTCTTTTACAATTTTTTAACTAAGGCAAAAAAAATTCACCCCCTGTATAAACACTTTCCCTTTGTCAAAATCATTGCAAAATAAATAATTGACTCTTCTTTTACAAATTTTTAACTATGGTAAAAATTGTCTGCCCTCTTTGACAATCATTTACATTGATAACTTAGCAAAGAAAAATACTTCCCCTTTGTAAAATTATAAATATTGGATGGATACCAAAGAGATAAATGTAACCATAAGTGGTTAGATTTAAAACTAATAGTTTATAATAACCATTAGCTATTTACAAGGAAACAATTTCATAGTTTGAGGAGACTTCATAAAGCTAGATGTATTTCGCAGAGCTTGTCGATAAATTGGCAAAACTTTCCTATACCTGCGGCCCTCTATAAAGGCATGTTTATTGAAAATATATCTTCACCCTTTGTTGTAGATTTTAGGGATTTCAGGCCGCTTATATGACCAAGTCTATTGTTCCCACATGTGACAATGCAACTGATTTTAAAAGGCGTTCTCAATAGAATTTCGAATAAAATGCATATCAAAAGATGATTTGTCACGCTACTATTGAGGCTAAATGAAATTTTGGAAGATGGTATCTGAAATTTTAATGCTCGATAGTTGTAACTCGAAAAACTAGAAAGCAATGACAATAGAGAAGATGAAGTAGGTCATGAGAGAGAGAGGAAGTGATTGGTCTTGTGGGATATTCCACACGCTACTGGAAAAGGTGGCCTTGATTGATCTTAACCTATCCGTTAATGAACCAAAAGCAATTTCCATAGTGTAGGTCACATGGGATAGATTTGCAGGCGCTCGACTCATTACTATTTTGAGGTGTTGCAATGGGAGTGCTGGCATGGAGAGTAGGTATGATTTCAATGACACCTTGAAGATTGGCAGACATGTCGCTTGAAGAGGCAACTACCACCTACAATGAAAATATTCCAGATGTGATTTGCTGTGAGACCTCACTATAACAAGAAACAAATATATACAAATATCTTCCCTAAACTTGTGATAAGCATGGAGATTCAAAGCGCAGATTGATGTAGGAGAAACCATTAGAGGGAGCACCAAGTATGTGAAGGCCACCGAATGTAGAAGGAATTCTCCCACTCTTCCCTCAAAAACTTTCCTTTTGGAATAGTAGGCAGATTTATCAAAAATAGAGTCCGTGCAGAAGCAAGGCCTGCAATGAAACTCATAATTGGTTTGCAAACAATGACTCCAAAATTCCATGAAGCCAAAAAAATGCCCATTAAGAACACCTTCAAATAGGTTGAATAGGCCAAAACAAATTTCTTACAAAACAAAGTTGAAACAAATTGCATGCACAAATAATTACACCTAAACAAAGATCATTTTAACATGAAAGTAAAATTGCATGGAACCCTAAACTAGACTTAGTGCAATTTTTTGGGAAGGATTTTTGTTGCATGGCTCTAATATCATGTTAGGGTATTCATCCATCCAAGATCATAACAACAAAAAGTTTGTGCTTCCACAAAAACATACTTGCACATAATGATCAACCTAATTCACATTAGAGTTAATTGAAATGCACAATATGATCTTGCTTAAATAAGAAAGGAAGAGGCAATCCACCTATCATGTGGATTGACAAGTGCCCCATGAAGTGGCACAAATAAGTAGACAAGTGTCCTATAGGTGTCAACCTTAGGATCACTAGGAATGTGCAAGCTAACAACCTATTTGACCAAGTCATCAACCTTGATGCCAAGTGTTGAGTGACCTTTGAGGTGAGATGGAAAGTATTCCAACCTCAAAAAGGTAGCACATGAGGTTTACCAAATAACTTGGTAACCTCTAGAGGTCTAAAAGGCTACGCATTCAGTCTAACCTCATCAACCTAAGTACAATTTAGTAAATAGATAAATTATTCACTCTAACACCCTCCTTAAATACTCAAGGAGATCACAAAAAGTGCAATAGATAGAAATGGGTCCCGAGTACGAGGCCATGTTAGGTACCCATGTACAATGCATTCTCTCACAAATGGAGAAAAATGAGAAAACCTAATGGGAACAAAAATCCTTTCCAAAAAAGAGAAAGAGGATGATAAGACCTTTTGAAAAGATATCCCTTGATGATAGGAACATAATGATGAAGAACTCTTGAAGCATGTAGATATTGTAAACTCTGCCGATGATGAATTGGTGTTTATTGGAATCAATGAATCTCTAAGATATGTGGATCAAGATGAGAGATACAAAAACATTGCATTAGTGAATCATGTGAACACTACTCAACCAATGTACACAAAGTTAATCAAACTCCATGAAGTCAAAAATACAGATAATACTGTGATTAGGAGTACTAGAATCTCAAATGTGATCCACTTAAATAATCCGCTGTACGAGAGATCAAGATAGAAGGTTCATGAGGCCTCCCAAAAAGAAGATTCCTCCATTGCTTCATTAAAAGAAGCATTAGCATAACACATCATAGTCCCCCCTAAATGCTAAGAGAATAAGTAGACAAACTAGAATTGAGAGTGTACAAGGAATGCAGAGATGTACAATAAATTGAGAAACGGTGTGCTCAAAGGAACACTCACATGAGGTGAGAATCACAATGATCCATGTTGTGATGGCATAAGCCCTCATTACACTATAATTTAGTGCAAGTTTTTGGGAAGTATTTTTGTTGCATGGTTCTGAGACCATGTTAGGATATTCATCCACCCAAGATCATAACATCAAAAACCTTGTGCTTCCACAAAAGCATACTTACACACAATGATTAGTTTAATTCACATTAGATTTGAATTGATTACAATATGAGCTTGCCTATATAGGAAAGGAGAAGGCAATCAACCTATAGTGGCACAAATGAGTTGACAAGTGTCCTATAGGTGTCAACCTTAGGATCACTTAGAATGTGTAAGCCAACAAGCTATTTGACCAAGTAATCAACCTTGATGCCAAGTTTTGAGTGACCTTTGAGGTGAGATGGAGAATATACCAACCTTAGAAAGGTAGCACATGAGCTTTACCAAATAACTTGGCAACCTCTAGATGCTTAAAGGTTGCACATTCAGTTAGAGAAGATGTTATCTAACCTCATCAACCTAAGTACACTTAAGTATATTGAATAGATAAATTATTCACTCTAACATAAGCTAGCTTTATCAAGTCGAATTACATCTCGATAACATTATTGTTGTTTGATAAGGGATCAAATGGACCTAAAATTTTCAACAACCTATAATGTCTTATCAAAATTAATTTTTCCAAGGCTTATAACCATATTGAATGACCTTTTATTCTTGTCATGTTTTAGGCACTTGGATTTGGGCCTCATTTTATCCATTCCATTTAGATACTTTTCATCGATGCCATGGCTTGCATCTCCATCAATGGAAGGCAATTGAAGCATTTTGGGATTTTATAGCCCATATACTAGGGCTTTCATTTAGCTCCTATACTTTATGTGTTTGTTATTGAAGGCTTAGGCTCTCTTTTGGTCAATATAGTCTCCCAAAATCTTGTTAAGGTTATTGCCTTTCCTATTTGTCTAACACGTTGGTTAATGGTCATTTTGTTGATGATTCATTTCTCTCTTCGTGAGGACAAGAATAATGTCAAATAGTCTTTTCTTGTTGGACTTGGTAGTGAACCCCACAACTCCAAGTGACCTTTGGAAAAAAAATGTCTATCATAAATGAGAGATAAAAGTAACTGATTTTATATGCAACCAAGAGAGAAAATATTGAATCCACAAAAATATCACACAAGCATTTGATATTGAGATTAACCTACGATTGTAATTGCATTGAATGAATTTACATGGATTATAATGAGCGTACATGCTTATAAAAGAAAAATAAAGAAAACCCTAGACGAGGATTGCATTAAATTATGACAAGTGTCTTAATCTCATGCAATGAGACCACTTGACCTATAATTAGCCCAATATAATAAATAAAAAAGCACTAAGTTTAGCTTAAGTGGACTAAAGTAATAAGGGACTTAATAATTAATTAATGATTAAATAATTATCAAGTTCAATGTTTTAATTACTCCAACACCCCATCTTAAGATCAACTTAGGGAAAAGCTATAAAACGCTGATAAAGAATGTAATGATGGATGCATGGATGGGTATCAGATACAAGTCCTAATGAGGTACCCATGTACAAATAAATGAATCTCTCATAAATAGAGAAAAGGAGAAAACCACATGGGAAAAACTCCTCTTTAAAAGAGAGAAAAAGAAATGATTGCACTAGTGAAAAAAGGATAGAAGGACTCAATGTGATCCCCCAAAGATTGCTTCTACCATTCAAGTACAATAGATTTCCCCCCAATATGAGAGAGAAAATGAGGATAAGAATCCCCCATAAAGAAGCTCTTGTGCCAATGATGAATTTTCGAAGATAGAATATGATCCACTACGTGCAAACAAAATTTCTCCCCTCAGGAAGAAATAGATCCATTGGAGATTGGAAAAGCCAATCCAAAAGAATGTGTGAACTAGGAATCTAGATCCAAATTATGTGTGCCTTTGAAGAGTGCTCAAGTGTCCACATGTCAGAAAGAGATCATGTCAATCCAGAAACTAGTGAAGACTAATGTAGAACAAGCTTTAAAGGTAATTAAGATGGTGGGCCAACATCGATGATGTGGTTGTCAGCAAAGAGGAGATGAATGTGATCAAATTAATCCTCCAAATTTGCAATATAAGACTCTACAAACAAGGATGATATGTTTGCAAGATATGAATCCCAAGTAGCTATGTCTAGAAGAAGATGGATGTCCTACTGCACTAAACCAATAGGGTCCAATGATGTGGTGATGTCAAACTGATCAAGAACAACAGAAGATGATGATGTAGTCTCAATCTAAAGAGTGGGAACATGAAGACAAGTCTTTGAACCATCAAAACATGCAAGACCTGTGATATACTCAAGCTCCTCTAAAGTATCCTTATTAAAGTGTATGAAATATGCACCTTCAAGAGGAATGAGACAATCTGTAGTAGGATCCTCTAGGTATGAAGAGATATGAGGGTCTCCATAGATCTCTAAAAGTCTAGTCCAAAGTGTGTGGGGACAATCAATGTCTGATACAAAACACATAGTGTCAAGAACAATACTAGAACATATATTCCCTATAATATGATCATTGATGATATCCCATGTTGATAAACTTCCTAGTGTGTCTGGTGTAGGTATGAGTCCATATAGCTAAGGAAAAAAATAAAACCACTTGAAATGTGTTAGGATGTCATTTCACCAAGATTCATAATTATCATTTTCCAAGTTGATCACATAAGGATGAATGGAGAAACCCATGATACTTCCTGAAATGATAGAATTAGAGTCTAATAGCCTTATTACATATAAAGTAGATCAAATGAAGTCATCCAACACAAACAGATCCTTTCCAGGTCCCAACATGTCGAAGTAATTGAAAAAATGTGAAATCACAAAAAAAAAAAGATGTGCCTAGTGCAGATTCTCGAAAAAGTGCATGAATGGATTGAAAGGGATTTAAAATGCCTTTCCAACACCGCTTGAATCATGAAAATCGAAGATACAAGTGAAAATTTATGAGCTCAAAAGCATAAATAAAGATTTGACATTGACAGAGAATAACAAGAACCAGTAGAAACATTTAATAAAGATACTTGCACAACTAGAAAGTAGACAAAACCAACTTTCCACTTATATCTTGTTTGCCAAATTTGAACGTTGTATGCCCAAGTTATGCCAAAAATAAAAAAATCATTCCTTTAGGGAAAGTAAGGGCTGGGAGGGGGCTTGGAGGGGTCATACGACTGTTGATGTCACGTTGAAATCATGTTGATGTAAGCAAATATTCACCAAAATGTTTCAACTTATAAAAAAATATGGTTTCCTAAAAAAAATTCGTTGACTGGAATATGTTGGTGTAAGGGGAACATCTCCTGACTAGGCACTAAACAAGAAGTGGTTGCTGGAATATGATATTTGACGGTGAAATATTCCCTCGCCGGTATGTGCATTGTGTGCCTGAAAATGTTACTGACTATAACATATTGGTTGCTCGGTGGTGTATTGGAAATCCATTGGTGACAAGTGTTTCCATCGACTGATCAAATAATCATTGAATGGTAATAGCAAAAGACCATTGTCCCAAGAGGGGTCTAGTGGGCCTGTGTCATGTTGCACAGTGGTAGCATGAAAGGTACAAAATGTACCAAGTCACAACTGCAATTTTTTTATTTTAATTTTTTTTTTGAATTTGTAGGAAAATAATTGAAAAACCAGCAATGTTTTTTTATTGATGGTAAAAAATGGAAGAAAAACCAAATTGATTTTAAAGGATAGTACTTGCAAATTTTTGCACACATCACGTAGATCGACGATACAATCATACAAATTTGTCTGGATTTGTGTAGCCCCTTAAAAAAATGTTTTTTGTAGCTGCTTGGAGCGATTTGATAGAAATTCCTTAGGTTTTCAGTCGTTTTGGACTCAATAGTGATGCTTGTTTTACCTTAGGATGAGCCTATTTTTCCTCAATGTTGAATCTCTCAAACTTCGAACAAGAAGTCATAGATCTGGTGCTTTGATACCATGTTGGAGTTTATAGTGAACCCCATAACTCCCAATGATCCTCTACAACCAAAACACCTATCACAAATGAAAGATCAAAGCAACTGATTTGTTATGCAACCAAGAGAGAAAACATTGAATCCACACAAATATCACACAAGCATCTGGTATTGAGATTAACCTACAATTGTAATTAAATTGAATGAATTTACATGGATTAAAATGAATGTGCATACTTATAAAAGAAAATTCTAGATGAGGATTACATTAGATTGTGATAGGTGCCTTAATCTCATGCAATGAGACAACTTGACCTATAATTAACCCAATCTAATAAACAAAAAATACTCCTAAGTTTAGGTTAAGTGAACTAAAGTAATAAGGGACTTAATAATTAATTAATTATCAAGTGATGTCCTAATTACTCCAACATTTCTTTGTCTTTATATATACTACCAAACCCGTGTTTCGACTATTCAATAGTAAAGGAATTAATGCCATATACAATAATTTCTTCCTAAACCGGGTTGGTTATGCTCTTTCATTTGGAAATGGATTGAGCATGGGGATTTTTTTTTATGGGCATTCCCTTTTCTTTTCATGGCTTTCCTCCTATCCTATGGCAAGCTATCATTGACAAAATTGAGCAAAGATAAGCTATTAGATCACTAAGCACACCTTTTCTTTGGTTGAAAAATTCCATGTTTACTCTAATTTTTTTGTGTTTGCTACTCATGGTTATTACTCCCATCAGGTCCATGTGAGGCTTCTTATTTGAAAATTGAGAAGATGCTTAGGGAGTCTCTTGAGGCCTCTACTTATGGGAATAAAGTATTTCATCATGTTGCTTAGAATATTTTTTGTCTCCCTCATGATATTGGTTGTTTAGGATTACTCTCCATTTCATTAGGGAATTGATCTCCGTGTTAAGTGAATGGCCAAGGCTTTGAAAGGGAATAATGTTTGAAAAATTCTAACTAGGAATTTTATTTTTCTAAGAGTACCTATTGGACAACTAACTTGAAAAAAATTGGATTCTATACTCTTGTCACCTTAAGGGAGCCTAATACAAGGTATATTTTTTATCAAGAGCATTTGGAAGGCTTGGGAGCTCAACAAGTCGTAACTTCTTAAGGTTAGCAATGACTTCTACACTAGCCTCTCAATTAATCATAAATATATATGGTGCTCTCTAGTTCTATTTAATCAAGACTATCATATTCGTAGAGCCCCTTGGGGTTGTGCTATAAAATTCTTAAATAGAGAAATTAAAATTTCACCAGATCTCCTTGATAGAGCTACCAAGAATTTCTTATCATGGCTTGAAGCCAAATTAAAATTCTACCTATCCAATTAGGATTAGGAGACCTTATATGCAAGTATTGATGTCATCCCTTCCCATATGGTTCACAATATTTGGCTTAGGTAGTTTAAGTCCTAGTAGAAAGATTAAAAATATTATCGTGAAATACCATTTTGTAATTGCAAACCCTGCAAGTGATACTTATGATTTTTTCCTCATCTACCAGTGGTGGATTAGTTAAACCGCTAATAGCAACTCTAGACTCACTTTATTTGGTGCATTTTCTAACAAGGTCTTCCACTTGGATCTCCTTTGTCTTATATTGGAGATATAAACCCTTGCTATCCTTTATGTGGGAAATTCAGTACTCTAAAGAATCTTTTCTAGTTTTACATTTGAGCTCAAGAAGATTATATTTGGATACATGATTAGTGCAAGCCCTCTTAGGCTTGACCCCTTCTCATGGCATATGGCTTTTCTAGACAATTTTCCCTTTCTCCCAGTTAAAATTGTCCATAATTAGCATGCTTTCAAGTTGGAATTTCTCTTTAGTATTTGAAAAGATAAAAAAATATTTCTTTTCAAGTTGTTTGATTGATGTTCACTTTTCTCTATACACTAAATCTATGATTTTATCTAATGTTCTTATGCCTAGCTAGGTATAAGACCACAAGGTTACACTTAAAGTTACACATTTGCAGAAGATTTTAGATCATTGGGGTATGTTCCTTATACAATTACCAGAGTTTCAACTTCTACCTCTCCCCCACCTTGTGGGAATAGGCATGGTCTTAGTCAACCTACCAAAAGAGATTGAGGATTTGAAACATACATTTTTAGGACCTACTTTCTTTCTAGCACTTCTAGGGTTTTTCACCTAAAAGGAGAAAGATGGGTCCAAAAATGCTTATGTTTACATTCAAGATTAATGTAAGGATGGATGGGATATTGATGTGAAGTGTGTGTAGATGTGTTTGAATGTTTACAAATGCAAATAAATGAATGCAAACTAATCTAATGCAAGATGCTGGAAAACACAGTGTTGATTGCAAATACGAACTAGAAACTTAAACAAATGAAAACAAAGACTGACGAAACTGAACAGAGTGCACCTGGAGGCAGATTACTGTTGTTGTAAGGTTCTAGAATGTTCCAGAACTCACTGTTGATGGACACTGGGACTGATTTGCCATGCATGGTGAATCGGTCTTGCTTCTAATGAAAAGTCCAGGAAATAGGTTTTTGATTGTCGAAGCTAAATTTTGACAAAACCACTTTTCAGGCCTACAAATGGGACTCATTCGCCATGGGTGGAAAATTATTCCACCTACAGGAATCTTCAAATTTAGGAGTAGATTCTGTGGAGCTAGATATACACTTCTACTTCCTACAGGTGATCGCTTCTGAAACTATTAGATTCAGGTCTGAAAGTGACTTTTTGTTGATTCTTTGACTTGAATGATGAAGGGATGATTTGAATGACTTTACAACTTGATCTTCAATGATTTCCAAACTTCCAAAGGACCTAAATCTGCAAACACACAAGAAGAGAAGAAGAAATGTTGATTGTTAAGGCATGGGGGTTTACCTTGGTCAAATCCCATTCAGGTAATTAAACCAAAATGATGAAAGAAAGGATTGAAACATGCAACAATGGAATAGATTACCTTGCCATGATGATTAATCTTGAAAGTCTGCAACATAACATGTATAATATACCCTTGAAAGTCTGAAAATTGATCTCTTAATGCCTTGAGATGATAAAACCCTAAGTTGCTTGGCTTGAGATGGAAGATTGGTGAATGAAGAATGACGAATGAATTAGGTGAATGTAGATGTCAAAATGAGGGGAAAAACACCTATTTATACACACTTGTGCCCTAGTAACCCATTAATACCTCATCACAGGTCGACATCAAGTAATTTTGAATAAAAACCCAAAAGGAAAATTTAAAATATTTTGAATTTGGAGCCAAGGGGGCCTCATTTGCCACCCATGGTGAATGGGTCCCACCTAGGACTTGAAAATGGGTGTTGGGAAATATGTTGTATTTAGTGTTGTTTGTTGGGTTTACATTCAAAAATATACTTAATTAAGTCATATGAGGGCATAAAGGGGTCAAATAAAGCATAAGAAGGGTGTAAATAAGAAGATTATGCCTAGAAAAGCGTGAAAGCTTGTTACAAGACTTTACAACACTTCAAAATAGGACTTGTTGATGAATAAAAAAGGTGATTTTTAAGTGAATTGTAATTAATAGAGTCTAGAAGAGTGTAGAAATGTCTTACAACACTTCACAACACCTTCACAAGACATAATTGAATGCATTTTATTTAGTTTGCAAAGGTCCAAGACCTAGTGTGGATGCATAAAAGGACAAGATATCTCCTCCCATGGAAGTTATCATGACTGCGATGTTGGGGTTAAGAGCTTTCAGATAGAACATGAATGCCATGGCGGTCTAAGGTCGAGCAGTCATGAGAATCCTTTGCTAGGTCTTATGGAATAAGGTGTTGAAGTCACTCATGGCCTGATGAGGAGCTCTCTTTTTGGTGATCAGTTGTTGCAGCAACGAGGAACGATCTCCTTTCTCCAAGAAGCATTCGAACAAATGCTCTCTGAGCTGGTCCCAAGAGATGATAGAACCTGGAGCCAAAGATCAGTACCAGTCTTGGGCTTTTCCTTTGAAAGAGGTAGCCAACAGCCTCAGGGCGATATTTTCCTCCGCTAGATTATGTACCCTACATACCTCTGCTATATCTTGCAAATGTTCGAAAGGGGTTTTAAAATCTTCTCTAGAGAATTTAGGAATAACCTTGAGGGCATTAGTTGGTATGGCAGACCATACATCTGGGGGTGTGGGTGGTCGTAGTAGACTACCACTATCCCATGTTACGAAGTTCCTAGGAGTAGGGGGAGGTATGTGAGCCATAGAGAAAAGGTTTCTATGGATTGGATATACAGGTATTCTAATTTGGAAATTTAATCCTCCGGGTGGAGTAGATAAAGCTCTAGATATCGGGCTCTTACTTCTTACTCTATTGCTCCTTACAGGTGATATAAAACTTGTAAGTCTTCTCCTCTTAGGGGTCGAGATGGGTAACTGAGAGTACTGTAAGTGACCTCTCGAAGATGCTCTTGTTTGGACTGTGGGCATGAGACTTACAGTTTCCTTTCTTAGCTTGATTCAAGAAATATTTCTGACTTCTAATTAGGCATTTGGAAAAATTCTTGTCCTACCGGGCGTGCCAGAAGAAGAACTATTGATCATCAAAGTGTGTGCCTATCTGACAGTCTTATGGGAAATTCAACAAATGGGGGGCAAATTGCATCTCACTGAATACCTCCAGGATTTCTATAGAAAGTTGGCTCTTCTTTCAGGGTTTTGAGATAAGGGGAGAAGAAAATGTAAATGTAAAACATAAAAGGCGATGTGCCAAAGCTTTTACAACATTTCAAAGCCGAATCATTCCTATGAGTGATATAAATAGACACAAAATGCCACTACCCTTCATTGTTGGAAAGAGAACAAACAACAAAGGCTAACTTTAAGCACAATGTAGACTTTCAAATCTTTCCCCAGGTAGTGTTCATTAAGGTCCAATCAAACATAAAGACTTCTTACAATTATCAGAACAATATCTTAGAAATCACATGAACTCTATCTCCTAATACAGTATAGTACAATAAAATAACAACTTTCAGAAAAACAGAGAAGTCCAATGACAGTCTAGTTTTCCTAAGTTACTATGCTGCAATACAAGCATACAACATAGAAATCTGCTACTTAAACTATCTAGATTCAGCTTGCAAGACATAGTGTTTCATTCAAAATGACAATATAAATAAAGAAAGCTTGAAAAAGGCCATACATGCACAACCTCAATAAATTCTCCTCAATAGTTCATACTTTAATTATCAAATGAACTTTGAAACAGAGGTTGAATGCCAATCCGACAATAGTTTAAACCTTAATAGATATAACATGCTAGAATAAAGTAGTTTTGCAACTTGTTTCTAAAAATAATTCTAAAAATCCTAAGAAAACTAAAGAAATTTTTCTTTTTCAAGAAACTGCTACTTGGAATCCAACCCTTTACTGTGTCGTTGCTTTGATTATATAGTCGCTAGAAGAAAAAGCACCACCTCAGCACATAAGTAATTACTACCAGATGCCATAACTTGATAGCTTGCAATCTGATTGTGGATCCTTGGTTAGGCTGCAAAAGTCTTTGCTCATTAATTCTCAGCTATTGCATTTATGTCTTTTAGATATTTAGCAAAGATGTAGGCTTGTAGACGATCAAATCCTAAGAAAATTCTGGCGACAAAAGGAAGTCCATTGACCAATTATATCACCTTGAGGCATTGACTCCAAACTTCTATTCATAAAAACCCTGAAAATAAAGGGCAGCAAACTTTGATAGACACCCCAAAAGATATCATCAGACACAGTCCTCAGAGAGATGACACATCACGCGGGCAAAGATCTTATGATTTCTAAAAAATCTTTTGGAGAAAACTTCTTCCAAACTGATGCATGTCTCGGGCCCTCCTCCGAAAAGAAAAATGATATGAGAAAGTCGTGCGACCACCACATGGCGTATTGCTCGTCTTTCCGAACAACCTTATATAAACCCAAACATTTTGGAAGCCGAAAACAAGAAGAAATTGAAGATCAAAAAGTTGAAGCAAAGAAAAACATTTTACAGTATGGTTGTAGTTGCATTCCAGAATGAAATGCATAGAGTGCTAGGATTGTGAACTTAAACCTCTGGAATCATTCTATAACCATTAGATTAACAAAGATCAATGGTTTAGAATTTGCTATCAATGCAGGAGTAAATCATAAATAGTTTGTTTTAAATGATGTCAACCATGTATTAATTATGTAGTCCAGAAGCAACATGTAGACATTTCGGTTTCATTCACTTTAATGTTCGAAAAGAAAGCACTTTCTACTACTAAGTGATTTTATTTTTAAGTGAGAGGGTCAACACACGGGGAGATTTTAGTCTTCAGTTTGCTCATTGCAGTGCACCACCCTGTTCTAGGTTCCACAGTTCCACTTCCAACAAAGCCATTCCAGTAACCCAGTTTCCACGACTGTTAGCATTAATCTTTTCAAGAATCAAAATTCAGGTAAGTGAAAGAATTCCTGTGGCTATGTTTCATCATTTGACGTTTCTTAAAATCTTATTTTGTCAAACTTTGAAGTTTAGGTTTAGGGTTAAGAGGCTTAAGAATTAAGAAAAATTAAGGACTAATAGAGAGTTCACAATTTCACATTGTATCAACATGTCTACCACCAACTTACCACTAGAGCAATGCCAGATAAAAGAATACTTTATGCAAAATTGCTCAAAACCCCAGGTTTCACTGATGAATACCATGATATTTATGATTCTGAAACCTATGGTAGGCGTACCTCAGAACTTGGATTTTCACATTGTATCAACATGTCTACCACCAACTTACCATTAGAGCAATGTCGGATAAAATAATACATTATGCAAAATTGCTTAAAACCCCAGGTTTCATTGATGAATACCATGATATTTATGGTCCTGAAACCTATGGTAGGCGTACCTTAGAACTTAGATTTTCATATCAAAATAAGGCTACAAAGCAAATACAAGTTAATAGTATTAGTGCATCGTGGGTAACTGGATTAGGGCGCATGATGTTACATGAGGTTTTCCCTTGCCCAGAATTTATCATGGTCTGTGCCCTAAATTTTGATGATAACAAAAGAGCAATTGTTAATAAAGACAGAAAAAAAGAATTTTTATCCATTAATGCAGAAGAACTTGGAAAAGTGTTGGGGTTTACAACCGAAGAATTTGGAAATGTCCACATTGACCTAGAAAAACTTGCTAGTGATTATGAAGTAGTGGATGAAATGGAGAAAAAATCTTTCTTAAATAAAATAGTTTAGGATAGAAACAAATTGAAAGGTGATCATAAGCCTCCTTATGATTTGGATATTTTTAGACCATGGGTTCAAGATACTATTTCAATGCTAGCATTTTGCCTCAGACTGGATAGCAATTTGGAAGTGGGTGCAAGCCTCCTTGAAATGGTGTATAATATCCATTATGGTGTTCCACATGTCAAATATAATTTTATTGAGCACATTGTAGAATCCATGCATAAACAATTTTTAATGATTATAGGAGGTTCCACCAAGACATTTAGATTCACAACATACTTGTGCTATCTTTTACTATTCAAATTTAGAGGAATGTTTCAGACCAACAAGCTTCAGATTCAACCCTATAGTAATGTTGAGAAAAAGAAAATGGCTCCAGTATATGAATGGACCACTAAGATAAGGATGAATGATTCTCAAAGGAACTACAGTCATTTTGTAGACTACGTTTTGGCTCCACTGCATCAAACAATTACAAATACTCCAATGCCTAGATTGCCTATGTAATGTAGAAACTACATTCAACTAGGAGAAGAAATACAATTGGATGATTGGTACTTAATGGAAGAATAAATTGTGCTAAGATTTGATAGATTGGGAGTACAACCATACAAACTTCCAATACATGTGACAAAAAGGTTTTTGCATTGGAAAATGTAAGGTAGATGCAAAGTATTGATGAAGTACACTTTGTCGGTCAGCAAAAGAAGACCTTATTTCCTTCTTTACCTTTTTCATGTGGAGGGTTCACATTCGAGAGAAAAGCATTTAGTGTGGCACATAATTTTTTGAATTTTTTTTATTTTGATGCTATCTGTCACTCGCAGTATGATCCATGTGACACCATTAAATCAATGATTGTGCTTAATAAGAATGTTGCAAGTAGAATTCAACATCAAAGTAAACCCTTGCTTGAAAACTTGAGAAACAAGGATTCTTGGGATGAGGTAAAAATAGCAATGGAGAAAAGTGTTGTTGAGAATGGTATTTCTTTTGAACAATTGTTAACAGAAATTATGGAATTGCATCGAAAGACAATTAGGACGTACAACAATTTTTATGAAAAAATTCATAAACCATCTAGTAGAGTAAAAATATTATATTTTCTAGAGAAGGAAGTTATAGATAAAAATTGGTCACGATAAAAAAATACTGCCTTTTGGTCTATGAGGAAGGAGCTAGGTGATCTAAGAGCTCTTGCAGAGCATGGAGATAACGAAGAAGATCATGAGTTTAGCAAATTGTGGAATATAAAGCATCCTGATGAACTTGGAGACAAAGAAACTGATGATGAATCTAATGATGATAGGGAAGAAGTAGAACAAAGCCATGCCAAAGCTGGTCTAAGTGAGGCCACAAAAGAAGCATATACTTCAGGAGGAGTCATAGTAGAAAAAATGGGTTATGAAGGTGGTCCTTTGGGGTCCCAAGGACAAACCCATGCCAAAGCTGGTTTAAGTGAGGCCACAAAAGAAGCATATACTTCAGGAGTAGCCATAGCTAAAAAATGGTTTATGAAGGTGGTGGTTTGGGGTCCCAAAGACAAGGAATTCCTATAGTAATAGATGTACAACATAGAAAACCAGTTGACAAATCTAGCATTGGAGCTGATAAAGTAGACCAAGGATATACAAGTAGAGCCGAAACAATTCAATTTGTTAGAGCTTCAAATCCTCATCCTCATGGTCAGACACAATCACAACTAGGACATGCCCATGGTGGAGAGCTTAGTGCAATTGGCACTACCTTTGGTGGCGATGGTATGTGTAGTAGTACTAGTAGTTTTCAACATGTGCTACAGCAAAAAATTACACACAAGAGGACAACAATACAATATACCACATAAACACCAGGTGATCAAGGCATACAAAAGAGACAAAGGATTTTGATAGGTCCAAGTCACACTACCAGTGGATCCACCACAAAGGAGTTATTTCCAGGAACTCACCTACTGCCAGCTAGTTTGGCTACGATATCATTAGCAACTGCAATTACTCCTATTCCTTAGCCATTTAAGCATTCCATTGTTCCTGCGTCCCTAGGTTTTGATTACATTGAGGAGTTTAAAAAGAAATCAGACTTGAATAAAAAAGAAAAGAAGCAACCAATGGAGAGTGCGTCTATTGTAACTTTAGAGCCTGCAACAACCATGGTATTACCCATATTTGACACAAATAAAGAAATCATGGAGTACACAATTCTTGTTCCCATAGTTCAAAACAACCCAACAAATAAGATGGCTTGATCTGAATTCCAGCTGAACAATATTCAATTGGATTTTTTTGGACTCAAAAATACTGACAAAATTAATGTATCAAAGAAGAACAATGAATTGGTGTACACTTCATTGCTAAAGCAAGATAGAGAGAAAAAAGGTTGCTGACTCAAATTGAAAAGTTACAGACAAACCTAGCAAATGAGAAAGGAAAGAGGAAAACAACAGATAACAAGAGCAATGAATTAGAAAAAAGAATACAAAAATCTGCCTCTACATAAACAAGCAAAGAGGATATGTAGAATGAGATTGCAGTGAATGAACTGAAGCAAAGGCTAAATGAGAACAATAAGAAATATGATGAGGAAAAATACACTTCAGAAAAATTAAGACCAAGTATTGCGAATGGAAATGCATAGTGGGAACAAAAAATGGAGGAGAGAAAAATAAATGAAAGATTGGAGATGGAAGCAAAAAATGAAATAAAGTCTTGTCAAAATAAGTTATCTGCATTTTGTAGAGAAACAATGAGGCATATGAAACAAAAGATCTGGGATGAAATCATGTAGAGGATTGATCATGTGTGACATGTTTCAATTGATTGATGCTATCAGACAACATCATAAGAAGCTCAACAAATATTTAGTGGGCAACAAAAATGTGTTGGCATTAGAGAAATCTACAAATTAAATTCAACAAATAGTCTACAAAGCCAATGACAATGTTTTGAAATCAAAAGGGATTACTAATTGGTTTGCTACATCATTGACGTTGTCATCTATCATTGAAAAGTGTTTGAAAATGCATGAAACAAAGGAATATTTGCATTTGGCTGCAGACAAGATGAAGAAGGTGGATGAAAAGGTAAGGAACTTTACATAGCTTGGTTTTCCAGAGGCTTTTGACACAAATGAGTGATTCATTGGAAATAATGATTTAACGAAGATGGAGGATACAAGGAAGATTGATTTGGACCAGTTTCCTTAGAACCTAGGTGTGGTGAACTATTTGGATTCCATCAAACTATTGCTAACCTTGAATGAAAAAAATTGACTGAAGAATCCAAGACAGGTTCCAATTTGAATCATGAATTGTTAACAAATCTTCAAGTCAAACAACATCAGTTAGAACAAATGACAATTCCACTACTTAAACAGTGGAAGTTGCTAGAAAAGGTGATGCAATGATTTGATTTTTGATAATATGAGTTTCCAAGTTCCAACTCAACGCTGTGCAAAGTTGTCTTTGAGCAAGATTTTGTATTGCCAATGCCTCTATGTACTCCATGTGATAATCAATAAAAAAGCTCAAATTCAAACTTCAGTAATGTGTTGATGTTCAATTATCTGTATTAATTATTTTATCATTGAAGAAAAAGTCTGGTAGTGGTTTCAATGACTAGATACACATTAAACGATTGTTGATGTTCATTGTTGGATATGCTACTAATACTATTGTTAATATGTTATTAAGTATTGAATTGAGTGATGAATCGTTGAGTACATGTTCAAGTTTTACTTTTAACACAATTAAAATATGAACTATAAGGTGACTTTAATTCCAGGCATCCATAATCTTAGTGAAATTGCATTACAATTCACACATCAATACTCAATCTTCATGACTACTTATCAAATCCACTAAAATATTTATATGAATTCATGCATTATTAATCTTTGACTTATGGTGTGTGGATCTATTATGCTTTTGCTGAGTAGTTTGCAGTGGATTATCTATTATTTTAATTGGAATGATAGATTTTTGGTTAGTTTCATTGTTGTGGTTGCTATCTCTCAAAGTCACGGTTTTGGTGCTTTTCCTAACCTTAGTCGCTAGTCCTCAAAGTTTTATAACCTTGTTGCGGAGTTATAAATTTTCATAACTTCCCAATTCCCCGACTTGGTTCACTTTGTTGAGTTGCAAGTCTTTGTTGGTCATCTTTATAGTCGGTGAAGGATGAGAGAGTTATTTCAATATAGAAAGACTTAGATAATGGTGAAGTTCATGCATACATAATCTTTGAGTTATGGTGTGTGGATTTATTCTGCTTTTGTTAAGTAGTTTTCCAGTGGATTATCTATTATTGGAATGATAGATTTTTGGTTAGTTTCATTGTTGTGGTTACTATCACTCAATGTCGCAGTTTGGTGCTTTTCCTAACCTTAGTCGCTTTTATAACCTTGTTGTGGAGTTCTAACTTTTCATAACTTCCTGATTCCCTAACATGGTTCACTTTGTTGTGTTGGAAGTCTTTGTTGGTCATCTTTGTAGTCGGTGGGTCAGAGGTTTCAAAAACTTCGAAACTTCAGACTTTGGCTCTAAGGTTCCAAGTTTTGGTGACCACGCGACATTATAGACTTATCTTGGCTTTCAAAGGCATCATCATCTGACATCTCATTGAATGATATGTACGGACTAACCTTGAGTTGTCTTTTCAAGAATTTCAAAAAGCATGTAGGTTTAAAGGCTATCTTTTCGAGAAATGAAATTGAATGCCACATTTAATGCATGTCCTATAAAAAATGACATAAGTGGGTGGCGAAGTTTTACTCAGACATTTAGCCTGCATTCTTGTTCTTTTCCAATGCCAGTACTTCTCAAGTGCAAACATTCTATCTCTACAAATTTGTGCTCATGTAGAGTGGAATTCAAAATCACTGGTTTGGTATGAGGGATACTGAAATTGGGCACGCCAATTTGGAGGAGTTTTTGGTGTGCCTAGAGCAAAGGGAGAGAACAACACTGGAATATAAAGTTCTATAGAGAGGTTTGGCACACGTGGGAGGTTTTCCTGAGGTTGTACAAAGCGTCGACCTGGTGATTGCGTGCACAAGGGGCTACATTCTAAAGTCTCAGGAAATTAGAGTTGTGGACGGGTCATTGCAAGAATTACTCCTAAAGTGATTTCCCATGCATTAGGAATTCCAGAGAGGGAAACTATGGAGGAAATGTATGTAGCTGTTGGTGATGAGTTTTTTAGAATGAATGAGGAATGGTGCAAAAATTCCATTGCGAGGAATTGGTTGAAGTCCGAGAAAAAGGGTAAGTCTTAGTTTCCCTCAAAGCTTAAAAGGGTTCATTTTAAGGATGAAATTTCAGATGTTATCACCTTGCTGCATCGTGTGGTTGGTAATGCATATTCAGACTCTTTTGAATTTTGGATGTGCCATTTTATTCTACTGACTTGTAGTGAAAATAAATTCATTGACTGGGCTAAGATTATTAGTTATCATTTAAACAAGCAATTGATAAATTTCTATCAAATTGTTGCCTTCCACATGTGCTTATACCTCGTTTACATTCTAGCTAGTCAAGACCTGTTGTTTGAGTAGGGTTGGAACCCGAAAGGTCTCTGAAGCCGAACACACCTATATATAGAACTTTTCCACAACTCACTAACGAGGTTGGAATGAGGAATTTCTGCCACATCAATGACACATTTTTAATGGAAATTGTGAGAAAAATTGATGGAAAACCTGAGCTTCGAGTTTCACCTGAAGCGACTACTCTGGTATTGAGGTTTGGAAGTTTCTACATTCAGTTCAACATATTTACTTATCTTAGAATTGGAGGTTTTGAGAAGGCTCCATTGAAATTGCCCCATTACCCAAGTGATTTCTTGGTTTTTCTTGAAGTTTGTTGGCAGATGGCCATGGTAAATGCTAAATATTCAAACATGGGAAAGAAGGGGTATGTTTTTCCATTGTCCATGCCTTCATTTTCTTACAAAAGTAATAATATTGCTAGAGGTGTGCAGAAAGCCTTGAATGAATTCAATTTTCAGTGTTTTCTCATGAGAACTAATTTTGATAGCAAGGGTTATGTTAAGCAAAATTTGTATGGAGCTGACAGCTATGAACATCGCCCAGATATTGAAGATTTTTGGGAAGATTGGATAGATGAAGGCGAGGTGTATAGAAGAGTTTCATGAGATTGACCCTAAGGAAAATACAAGCTTTTAGTATTTCTTTCAATATTCCAGAAGATGCACAAGAAGACTTGGTGATCATTGATCCCGAATATCGGGCCTTGTTGATAAGCCTTTGTATAGAATTAATTGGTTAGAGGATGAAGTTTTAGACCTAATGGTCCTTTTTGCCCCTATTTTCAGAATAACTTCAGACTAGTTGAACATAAAATGGTGCCAAAGTGTGGGTTTTCCCCATGAGCAAAGAGTTTCGCAGAGAAAAGAGCAAGGGACTGTAAAGGCCTCTGGCATAAATATATCAGCTGGAAAGCAGTCAATTAGGTCATCTAGCACTGCCTCACAGTCAGGAGGAGATGGTGAGAAGCTAGAAGACACGGGGGCCAAGCTAAAATCAATTTGTGAACATGATAGTGTACCCTCGGTACCTAAGAAAAAGGCTAGTCAAGAAAAGCCATTGCCTACAGAATCTGAGGGCATTTTTCAACAAATAATTGATGGTAATTCTTTTCCCACATTCTTTGAATTTCCCCCTTCTCCACCATGAGATACTTTTGTTTCTGTTCAATCAACTGAAAAAAGAAAAAGAAAATGTAAGTGTTGTAAGTAGGGACACTGGATTAGTGCCAGTGGCATCTTCCCCAACATGGTTAAAGAAAGCAATCGAGAAGAAAAGAAAGAATATTCCTGCAATGAAAATTGAAGTAGATATAGTTGCCATGTTGTTGTAAAGTCACCAAAAGCCCAAAAATATTAAGAGGATGTCACGAATTGTCACCGATTCCACTACTAGGCATCAACTGTTGGAGATTGTTGATCCACAAAAGGACCTAAACAAAAATGAGATAATGAAAGCTGACTATAAGGTTAGTGATGTTGATATGGGGACATCTACTTTAGAAGGTGATGTATATTATGTTGATTACTCTGCGAATGCATTGATCAAAAGAGCAAAAGAATTAAAAAAGGAGAACTTCCAGTTGCAATCTCATAATCTTTCTTTAAGAAATTTTATTTCATCAATTGTGATTTTGACCACTGAGGAAGCCTCAAACTCAAATTTTCAAGGTATTGATTCTGACACTGCGCAACGGGTTAGGAAAAAAATATGTTATCCTAAAGCTTCCAACGAATGGATAGAAGGGCTTTATCAGGATGGCGTTTTCCACATTACTAAATTTAGGCAATTCTTTGTTAATGTGTCTGATCAAAGAAAGGAACTGGTAGGTGAGCTCCAGCAGATCAGGAGAGAACATAGTAGCACATTTTTTCTTTCAAAAGAAATTGAAGAATTAGTCTCCATGGAGCACTCTTTGTTAATAAGAGAAAAATTTATGGATGACCCTAAAGAAATTGATCCTACTTGGTATGATTCATTGGAGTGGAAATTGACAGTATATGAAGATTATATGAAGGAAATCAATAAAGTGTTAGAAAAATACTTTGACATATTGGTGCAGATTAAGGACAACTTCGATTCTCCTGAAGTGGACCTCACGGATGGGTTCAATGAAAATTTACTGGATCTTGCAGACATATTGAGGGAATTTAAAGAGGTGTATCATAGAGAAGTAGTTGATCCTGAGACAGCCACTGCAAACTCCTTCAGAAAATTAGGTTACAAACCTATATGAGTGCATATAAGTTAGAAAATGAGAACATTTATGAAATGCTAGTTGAGTTGGACCATGTACTTTCAAGATGGAGGACAAGGTTGCAAATCACCATTACTCTAGGAAGCAAAAACATCACTGCAATTGTCACCAAGTACCGAGAATATAGGCAAAGAGTAAAGGCACAAGAGGCATTACTGAAGGAGCAAGAGGTGGAAATAATTGAAAGCGAAGGAGTTGGTGCTTGGAGTGGGACCGTTGTTTAGTTTTTAGTTTTTATGTTATTTTCTTTAATTTGGCTCTCGTGATACTTTAAAGACTTTATTTTAATTTCTAAAATGATTGTCTTTAACAAACCCTATCAAGACAAAAAAAAACTCTATTATTTTTACTGCTTTTATGTTATTTCAATATAGAAATACAATGGTGAAGTTCATGCATACATAATCTTTGAGTTATGGTGTGTGGATTTATTGTGCTTTTGCTGAGTAGTTTTCCAGTAGATTGTCTATTATTGGAATGATAGATTTTTGGTTAGTTTCATTGTTGTGGAATGTTTATCTGTGAATAAAGATTTTATGGTGATGGATGCGTATGGATTTCTCAGTATAATTTAGGTGATTTGGTAGTTTAAGATTTTATTGTTTACGTTGTGTGGATGCCTTTATAAGTTATTTATGTTGAACTGTTAGCTTCTGTTAGCTTATAAGTTATGGATTTTGAATTGTTAGCTTATGTTCAAGGAATGGATTAATATTCCTTTCAGTTATTTATCAAAGATTGTGTGAATGGAAATGCAATAGCAATTTAGAAGTAGTGTGATAAGTGTTCTTTAAAAATGGTGCAGAATCACATATCAAATTCAATACCATGGAATACAATATAAAATATAAAATATCACAATTTCATGGAATACAATATAAAATATCATCAACTACAGTTTGTAATATGATTCATGAAGTGCAATATAAAATAAAATATCACGAAGTGCAATGATTCTCAATTTAATTGAATACAATATAAAATATCATCAACTACAGTATGGAACAATGGAAATTGATCTATGAAGTGTAGTAAAAATACCTAAAATCTGCTAATTCTCTTCCATTTCCCAAACGAATTCAGGGTCCTCAAACTGATGTTCATCTTGAGATAAAGTAAAAGAGTTATCTTGAATTTGATTATGAGTCTGCTCTTCATTTTCTTTGGCTTGTGTCTCAAATTCAAGATTCATTGTGTGATTTGTGTCAATGTCATCTATCCCAGTCCCACTGCCACTACCACTACCACTAGTACCAGCATTTGGAATTGGATTGTTGCACAACCTGGTCCTTCTTTCCCATGTGGACCTCCAGATTGTGAGTGCCCTTTCAAAAGGAAAATTAAAGATATTATACACAATTCCTTTCAGCCTCAAGCAATTTTCCATATTCTTGTCTAGTTTGTTTCTTAACTTTGATTTCAAAAACCCCAATGCATTGAAAACTCTCTCATCCTCCACCGACCCCAATATCATTGTTTGACATAAATCAACAAGTTTGAAATATTCTGATATCGAATCACGCAATATTTCACTCTTACCTAAGTTTATCAAAACCTCTTTTATTGATCCTTGTTCAAAGGCCTTCTCCGTGCCCATGGATTTATACCGGTCCCTCATAGCTATTGCAAAACTCCTAGATTGTTTTCTAAGCTTAACTTCATTTAAAATTCCTTCTATTTTCTGCTTATTGTATGTTACACTTTTCGAAAATTGTTCGATCAAGATTTTTACTTGATCATGAAAATATTTTGGGTTATTTTGGTTTGTCCAAAATTGAGGATACACAAGACCCATGGCTTCAAGTATTTCATATCGAGGGAATCTTTCACGAATCTCTGAGGAAAGAGATTTTGCAATATCCTTCAAAGTATCACTAATAGATTTAATAGTGCCGTTAAAATCTTCCTCGTTAACAACTACTTCTCTGCTAGAGTGCCTGACTGTCTTACAATGGCACATTGGTATCTCATATCCACGTACACAGATACATAAGTGCCCGTTTGCATGAAACTGTAAATAATTATCAAGATTATTCAAATCAGTAATTTTTCGCCACATGAAATAATTTGGGCCTTCTTGTGTTAGATCTAGATATAGATGATCGAGGGCCAACCATGTATGTTTACGTAGATTGGCATATTCATTAATATACATAGTTTTGTCTTGGGATTTCTTCAGAAGATTGTTCATCACATCTAGCATAGGGAGAAGACCAGCTAAAGTCAAGAGTGTCTCTATATTGCTTAACCTATGTAAGAGGTCAGGAGTTTTGTCTATTGTGTTGCGATGCTCGTACATCACTCCAATCAAGGATTGATATTCTGAAATAAGTAATTGCGTTGGTCCATGCAGGGAGATCCATCTAGTATCAACATCCTTGAGAAGCTTGTTTTCTGGTGTTATTTCCTCAACAAAATTTTGAAATTCTACGAAACGTTTGGGACTTCGGCAAAAGTATGCATGGATCTCACAGACTAGATTTTCAACTTTTGATATTGTAGGAAACTTGCTTACAATTTTGAATGCTACATTCATTCTATGGGCCATGCAGTGAATGCCAAGCATGTATGGTGCACAAGTAGTTTGTAACTTTGTGCAAACACCAGTCCTTTGACCTTGCATCACTGCAGCTCCATGAACTCCTACACACACCAACTTTTTGGCAATTGTCAACTCATCCATACCTACAATTTCATTCAAAGATTTCTTAACTAGTTCAAATAGATTTTGTGATGTTGAACTGTCCTTCATTTTATGAAGACAGAGAAGATGAGCTTGGCGAACATGTCGTTCTACAGTATATAAATACATATAGACCCAAGAAGTATTGTCTACTACAGTAACTTCATCTAAAGATAATGCAATGAAATTTGACTCTTACTTTCTCCTTTAAATCTTCCCTTTCAACTGCAGCAAGATAGTTTGCTCATTCCCATCCAACGTTTACTGACCAATGTGAGAAGGGATAGCGAGGAACGCCCAAATAAGATAATAAACCAAAATATTCTAGGTAGTAGGTCAAAGGACATCCTCTGGACAAAATATGAAAAAACAACATTATTTGAATATTTTTTGACATAATTGTTGCGTCCGTTGTTTTTCCAAATTGAGCCTCAAGTGTACCTTTACATGTAGCAAGCTTCAACATTCTTTGGTCATGCTTTTCATAATCTGCAACATACCTAACATGAATACATTCTTCCTTTGATTTCCATTGTATGACTGATTGTTCCTTTCCGTCTATGATTTGTTTTTCATAAAATTTATCGATATGCTTTTCTATAGTGTTAATCTTTAGCTGCAACGTCTTGTCTCTTCTATATTTCCAACTACAAATCGTACATTTAGCCAATGTTGCATTTTCAATATCATT
Source organism: Sequoia sempervirens (assembly GCA_007258455.2). Lineage (NCBI taxonomy): Eukaryota > Viridiplantae > Streptophyta > Pinopsida > Cupressales > Cupressaceae > Sequoia > Sequoia sempervirens. The sequence goes on from VDFB02105785.1 coordinate 516,567,347, forward strand.
TGTTTTCTCAATCTCCACTAGTACAATGAATGGGTACTTTGACAACCAACTGAGTTGAAATTCCTTGTCATTTCCCACTCACGCCCCATTTTTTATTTGCTTCTTCTTTTCTTACTACCAACATCATCCTCATCCAAGTCAATTATCTCATTTTGGCTAACCAGGGTATCCCTTGGAATATCTTATGTGGTATTGCCACCCTCATTTGATACATTTTGATTTAACTCAATGACAATCTCAACTTGGCCTTTTGGTGGCAGTGAGGTATTGTGAATGCCTTTTTCATTAATATTTGGTGGAAGAGTTGATGATGTAGCTCCATCTTTATCTGATGGATCAGAAGCTTTGGAAATTCCAAAGTAAGACTGTGCAGTACCTCTATTTCTAAGTTTTGGGTGTTTTGATGGCCTCCCAGTCTCTTCACTACCCTGAGGAGCAGTAGGAGCCTCACCCTTGCTGCTCGACATATTGATCTCTCACTTTGAATAAAAACTAGAAAAACAATGACTTCTTGTTTAAGGACAGAGAATATAGATCCCATTCCCTACTCAATATCATCTTTAGCTTTAAGACTGAAGCAAGAATGGAAAAGAGATAAATAAAACTTATTATTATAACTAAGAACACTATGAAGAAATGATCACTCAACTCTAAGTCTACATTTTTGGCTTTCATTGACTTCCGAATCGTGAAGTAGAACCTCATCACTGAACAAAATGTGTAAGAATAAATGACAGTTTCAATTGTATTTATATCAATCCATATTTGGTGAATTCTGTGTGATTTTTAAATGGTATATTAAAAATTTGGCTAATCTCGCATGCTTATACAACGATACGTTGTAATTTTCAAGGTGAAACGTGTCCTCAAATGTAATTATTTTTTAATGTTATTGGTGAAATAGGTCTTCATAAACAACTGTTTATAAATTTTAATTGGAGAAATGTGTCTTCACAAGCAACTATTTGTAAATTTTGATTTGCGAAATGGGTCTTGATACAATGTTGTTTTAATAGTATTGGTGAATATGTAGGTGTTTTATTACATGTTTCTCGGATTGCAGGCGAAAATATTAGTTGGTCCATTTGAAACGCTAGTTTGTTATGGCAAATTTGTTTCTTAAATATGCCTCATAAAAAAAACTCATTGGCAAATGGACATGCATTGGACCTATAGTTGGTAAAATCCGGGTGATTTGGAAACTTTGTTGGTTTGTGCAAATTTGCCAATTTCAACTTGGCCGATTTCTAGAATTCGCAAATTGGAAAAGATTCGCCACTAAAGTTTTCCCTGAGGCTAACCAAATAACTTGGTAACCTCTAGAGATCTAAAGGATTGCACATTCGATTAGATAGGATGTTGTCTTGCCTCATCAACTTAAGTACACTTTAGTATAGTGAATATATTAATTATTCACAGTAACACCCCCTTAAGTGATACTTGGGGAGATCACAAAAGTATAGTTAGATAGAAATGGATCCTGAGTAGAGGCCATGTTAGGTACCCATGTACAATGCATTCTCTCACAAGTGGAGAAAAAGGAGAAAACCTAGTGGGAACAAAAATCCTCTCTAAAAAAAGAATTAAGAGGATTTAAGACCATTTTGAAAATATGTCCCTTAATGATAGGAACATGATGATGAACAACTCCTGAAGCATGTAGAAGTTGTAAACTTTGCTGATGATGAATTGGTGTTTGTTGGAATCAACAAATCTCCAAGTAATGTGGATCAAGATGAGAGATACAAAACACTGCATGAGTGAACTGATTAACACTACTCAACCAATGTACACAAAGCCAATTGAATTCTGAGAAGTTGATAATATAAATAGTACTGTGATATGGAGTACTAGAATCTCAAAACGTGATCCACTGAAATAATCCCCCATATGAGAGACCAAGATAAAAGGTTCATGAGGCCTCCCAAGAGGAATATTCCTCCATTGCTTCATTGAAAGAAGCATTAACATAACACATCATAGTCCCCCCTTAATGCTAAGAGAAATAAGTAGACTAACTGAGATTGTGAGTGTGCAAGGAATGTCGAGATGTATAATAAACTAAGAAAGGGTGTGCTCCAAGGCACACTCACATGAGGTGAGAATCTTGAGGATCCAATGTTGTGATGGTACAACCTCCCATTACAATTTATAATTCAGTGTATGTACACAATAATTTCCCAAATTTTCTTCACACGTTCAGTTTGTGTTACTTTATTTGAGTGTGTTTATGAACATATTTTCTATTTGAATTCTACAAGTTTATTTTCATGAAGTTGATTAAGAAGAAAATATTACATTATGTCTTGCAAACCTCAGTAAAAGATAAAAAACATAAAATTAAACCCCCTTATGATGACCCTTTTTGCCAAATTCATTGCAAAAGAAAAATGACTCTTCTTTCACAAATTTTTAATTAAGGCAAAGAAAATATTACCTCCCCTATAATCACCTTTCCTTTGCCACATTCATTACAAAAGAAAAAATTTCACTCTTCTTTTACAAATTTTTATCTATGGTAAACAAAATTACGTTCCCCTTTTGATAATTATGACAAAACAAAAAAAGACTAGGGGAGAGAACCCAGTAGTTGTGCACCCTAACTTTGCGCTTTTAATTATCCTACGTGAAAATTTTAAGCAATACAATAACTTAAATAGTATATAATATTATATCTATATTATTATATAATATATTATAATAACTTAAGTATTTAGGTGGAGGTAATCTTCACCTAGCACATTATATAGCTATAATATTGTATGTATTGTAGTAATAATATTATATTTATAGTATAAATATATAAGAATGATATAATAAACTTATACTCCATCCATATAATATAGGTAAGTATGGTGAGAAATATAATATAAGCATAGAAATAAAATAATACAAGTGTAATTATGACAAACAATGAGAACAAATTAAATTAAGTTTGCATGTGTATAGTCGTAAAATTGCACCCCTCGCAATTTCAGATACATTCTTGCATTTGCTTCAGTGTCCACTCCCCTAGAACCTGTGTAGGCTCATTTTAGCCCTTGCATCAACCTTTTTCCCTCTCAGGATGCTTTAGCGCCCCTTTTCAGCAGCTACCCTTGCGTTTAAGCTTTCCCTCGAACTTTGTTCCTTTCCCATTTGTGTTTTGTAGCGTGATGTGTCTAGACACTAGCGTGCCACGTGGATGTCCACGTGCCACGCTAGCATCCTCCGACATTTTCAACGCTTAAACAACTATCTCTAAGCATGTTTTCCACTTGTCCTCACCTTTTGTCGGTGGTAACGGCCCGGGATGGCTTGTAACGACTAGAGAAGCTTTTTTTCTCTCCTTAAAAGTAGTCTTTTCACTCCATTTGCATCTTCTAACTTTCTCTAACTTCTTCTAGCTCCACCCTTCTACTTCTAGCTTCTCTCTTGCTTTGGCTTTAGCCTTCTACTATCCAAATCTTGCTTTCACATAGCTTTCCATAGCAGCTTCAAGCACTTCCAAGATCTCTTAGCTTCACTCTTGCAACTCCATCTCCCTTGCCTCATGGTTGTGAACATCTTGGGATTCCATATCCCCTTCCTATATTGCATTCTTACTTCATGATACAGGTTTTCCTCAAGCAGGGATTGCTTTTATCACCTCTTTTGTGATACGGGTTCTCCTCCTCGAGTGGGGATTGCTTTTATCACTCACACTTGGTGGTGTGGGTTATACTCCTGAGCAGGTTTTGCTTTCACCACGCGCTTTTTCCATTTCAGTTCTCTTCTCTCTCTATCTTCTTGGGTGTTCGTGGAGGTGGAACACCAAAATAAGGGTTTGACTGAGGCAAACCCCTATACAACCCCAAAATACTCTCTAGATAACACACATGTAGGTATTGAAGACATTCACGTGCTGGAGGCTTCGTCGCTTGCGTGGTTGTGAGCATCTTCTTTCCTTTCTTCTCCTTATTAGTTCTATTTCACTTTATTTCAGTTCTATTTCAATTTTGTTACTTTCCTACATTCTATAAATTCTTGACAATCAGAGTAGAAGTAGTCATTCTATTATTTTTTTGTGATAAACTCGTTCTATGGTCCGTACGAGACACCAACACACCTCTACGACGCCAGCGTGTCGTGTTATCGTTCGTATTCTTTGCTGTCGTCCTTTGGCCAAGAGCTCGTCAGTTTGTCAATAAAACCTTTGTGACCTAGTCTTTCAGATTCTAAAACTCTTGCTGTTGTTCTTGAGGTAGTTTAGGGCAATTCACCCCGTGAGGCTCTCTAAATGAAGAGAACTCGTGAGTAGCGAATCCCCCTTCTCTATAGTATGCTTGGAATGAAAAGGAATGCAAGTTAATAAATATTCTAACTGTTTGCTATACCAATACTACGTACAGTGTGGAAAATGGTGATGGCTACAGGTGGGTTAGTGGAAGCATTGACAAAAACTAACAGTCCCAACAACATGTTGGTTAGGACCATCAAATGCACATGGTGCATCCTAATGGCTAGATAGTCATTACCTACCATCCCCTCATGAGACGAGGCCAATTGGGAAGTGATCATTGTGGGAAAGAAAAACACACCAAAAAGATGAATGAGCATAGTCATAGGCACAACACTGTTAGTGTGAAAAGAGGCATTATTGAACTAGTTAGCTTTTAGCCTACTTAGTAGATTCCTATTCACACTACACTTAAGCTCACTTAAGGACTTCTAGATTTTTATCTCACCTCATGTTTTTGAGACAAGTGTTCTCACTTTGTGAGACACCTCTTGCATGGACACTTGCGACTCACTACAACACTTGTCATGTGAGTTAACAAGTGTTCCATCTTTGAAGGGTTAGTCAGTCATTGTGTTTCACATAACTACCTTCACTACCTTGCCTATTTAAGCAAGATAATATTATACATTTTAATAAAATCTTTTATCAATCTCTTTGATAATATAAATTAAGCTCATTGTGTGCAAGTGTTTTTGTGAAAGTACTAAGTTTTTGTTTTTATGATCTTGTTAGAAATCCTAACATGGTATCAAAGACATGCATGCAAAAACCTTTCCAAAAGCTTGCATCAAGTCTAGTTTAGAGTTCCATGCAATTTGATTTGCATGTAAAAATGGTCTCTGTTTGGGTGTAATTATTTGTGGATCTATGTTGGGTGCATGCAATTTTTTTCCACTCTATTTTTCAAGCAATTTGTTTTGGCCTATCGACCTATTTGCAGGACTTTCCAAGCATAGGAAGTAGTGCCATAGTGAGGACTTTTGTGGGGTTGTATGTTTTTTGTGGAGGCCGATCTCACAGTAGGCCATGTTTTGTTTTGTGCTTATCGAGGTTGCATTTTGGTTGAAAAGGGTAGTGTACAATTGAAGGCATATCACCTACAAATCATAAAGGAATTTCTCTTTTCCTTATACACCTGCGACCTCTGGTTCGCGCCCACAAAAGGATATGAAAATCATAGTAAAACCTTTCCTGGGAATTGGACATTCCGACAGGTGACTACTATCTCTCTATGGACGTTCATTTACTTGTCAAACCAGGGGACGTAGACTTTAAATGGCGCGGCAAAATATATGCACTAGGAACTAGTTTCGGTCAAATCTTAGCAAAAATACATACTGGAAACAAATTCTATCTATGCCACAGGAAAGTAATGCGAAATTCTTTAACTCAACTATGATAGAAACCATAACAACTACGACTGAAACACAAACTATGAACTGACCTTATGCTGTAGGAACAGACACATGGATGGATTCTCTATGCTGCAGGAGCAATACAAGACTGAGTTTGTATGAAAACTTCAAAGATGAAAGCTAACTAAAGATCGACAGAAAAGAACAACTAACTAACTAGCTACAGATACTTACTAAGTGGGCCCCCTTAGCAAGCATCTACTGATTACACAGATGCTAAACTCAGAACTTCATTGAACTTTATTCATGAAAACAGAATGATATACATCGTTTTGTTGATATGGAACTAACAACAAACTCTGTCTCTGGTCAAACAGATTCTGTCTTTCATTATCATATTGATTCTTACATGATATCTGCTACTTTGTTTCTATCTTACTCTAGCTATCATCTATCTTCCTTCTCTTCTTCTCGCTCGCGCAGGAGAACTTTATTTAAAAACAGGAGAGCAACTAACTAACTAACCCTATCAAAGAAAGACGTGGAATTAAAGTATATCCCCGAATCAAGGAACAAACTTCATAAATGAATTTATGCGTTCAACCTAATCCAAAGAGAATCTAGCACTCCACTCTTTCCAAATTGACTGTCATTAAAAATCTTTCCAACGGTTTCGGTCAAAGTGTCTTCGTCGAAGCTTCCTCGAAGTCGTGCAGGAAATGGACTTTACTGCAAGGCCGAGATCGGCTGCGCTCGACTCGATCATTCTTCAACAACCTGCGAAACAAAAGGTAACAGATGCGCAAGAAAATGCGTATGGCACATACACGATATCTATTCATTAATCACACATTTAAAATCTACTTCATCATTCAAAAACTGTATACGATATACCAGTCATTTTCGGGAGTCAACAGGGCAATAAATGCAATCAAGTCAACACAATAAGCTGCAGGAATATAAAAGTATCTTGCTACAGGATATCCCCATAAAAGGTTTCAACAAAGTTTAAACAGCCATGAAATAACAAAAGTAAAGTCATTTAAAAGTTTATCATAACATCCAAATTATGAGCATATTTTAAGCTCATCAACCTCCCTATGCCATTCCTCACACAACTTCTCTCCTTAGTGCAATAGTGAGGAGAGATCTCTCTCTGCATTCGTTGAGCTCCAATTTCAACTTCGACGAGAAATTATAATTGATTTGCAGAATTTACGAATGCCTTATATTTTGCTACAACATCGATTGATATTTGAAGAATAGATATGCAAAATAAATTTTTACAATACATTGCTAATGTAACTATAGTCATTCTTTCTTTGATCTTGTGAGAGAAGATAGAAGAAGGGTCAAAGAGGCATCATCCTTATTGTAGAGTCAATGTTGTTGAATGTGATGGTGACACTATAGAAGCAGCTTGGTATAATCTACAACCTCTTTGCTTGAGCAACGTGCCTATTTTTTTGTATTGGGACATTTATTGTACTTGTTTGTTGTAACTGTATAGTTTAACTAAATGGTTAATGGTTTATGGAAATTATTAAGTGCTGAAAGGGGGGTCATTTTTCTTTTGCATCAAATTTGCAAAGAAGGGGTCATTTTTTTGTCTTGTCATAATTGGCAAAGGGTTTTTTTGTCTTTGTTTTTCGATTAATTACAAACAGGGGAGAAGGGTGGAGGAGGAGGGGGGCAGAAGGGTTTTCATTTTTAGTTTTTGTATTTTTTAAGGTTTGAAAGCCATACTTAATCTATGTCTTCTTTATCAACCTCAAGAAATAAACTTGTAAGAACTCATAACAACAAATAAGTTTCTAAATGTACTCACATAAAGTGCCACAAAAATTGAATGTGTGTTTCTTAGGACAAAAATTTTGTACTCACACTAAATTATAAAGTGTAATGGGGATTGTGTAGTGCCTTGATTTATTATCATGGTAATGGATCCTCGTGATTCTCACAAAATGTATGTGTTGCCTTGATTTATCATCACAATGATGGATCCTCGTGATTCTTGCCTCATGCATGTGTGCCTTGATGCACACCATTTTTCAATTTTTTGTACATCTTTTCAACCTAATTTTGGGTCTAAATTCTTGTGTACATTGTGTGCATAATTTCAATTGGTCTGTTTATATCTCTTCTTGTCAGCATTAAGGGGGGATTATAATAGTGTTATGCTAATGCTTCTTTCAATGCAGCATGCTTCTATCAATAGAGCAGTGGAGGAACCTTCTACTTTTGGGGGTCTCATAGACCACCTATATTTATCTCTCTTATGGGGGATTATTTCAATGGATCATATTTTGTGAGATTCAAGTACTTATGTAGAGCACCATGATGCATATTTTAGTAGTGTACTACATGTCACTCATGCATTTATTGACCAAACTCCAGAATCATAGTACTATCTATATTTTCAACTTCATAGGCATCTGTGTATTCATGGTTGAGTAGTGTTTCATATGTCGACTCATGTAGTGTTTTGTATCTCTTATCTTGATCTACATTTCTTGTAGGTTTGTTGATTCCAACAAACACCAGTTCATCTTCGGTAGAGTTTATAACTTTGACATGCTTCAAGATTTCTTCATCATCATGGGACATCTATTTAGGAGGGTTTATCCTTCTCTTTCTCTGTTTTCAAGTGGAGTTTTTTACCCACTGGGTTTTCTCCTTTTTCTCCATTTTTGAGAGATCATTATTGTACATGAGTACCTCACTAGGCCTTGTTGTTGGGACTCAACTTTTCAGTGTTTAGCTTACTCCCTAAGTATCACTTAAGGGGGGTTGTTAGTGTGAAAAGAGGTATTATTAAACTAGTTAGATTTTAGCCTAATTAGTAGATTCCTATTCACACTACACTTAAGCTCACTTAGAGGACTTCTAGATTTTTATCTCACCTCATGTGGTTGAGATAAGTGTTCTCACTTTGTGAGACACCTCTTGCATGGTCACTTGCCACTCACTACAATTGTCATGTGAGCTAAAAAGTGTTCCATCTTTGAAGCTTTAGTCAATCATTGTGTTCACATGACTACCTTCACTACCTTGCCTATTTAGGCAAGATCATATTGTACATTTTAATAAATTATTTTATCAATCTCTTTGATAATGTGAATTAGGCTCATTGTGTGCAAGTATTTTTATGGAAGTACCAGTTTTTTCTGATATGATCTTGTTAGAAATCCTAACAAATTCTTCCACCATAAAAAGGATAGGTTTCTACAAATTGAATAGGAGGAATTATTGTAACTATAAAGGATGATAATAGCAATGAGGAGAAGACTTCACCACACACCGTCGAACACACCATTCAACACGATATAAGCACACTACATGACAAGTACATGAGGACAAAACATACACAAATATCCAAAGTATGGCCATTGCAATTCCACAATATAAACTAGGTCAATCTAATCAACGTATTATCACAAAAGATCAAGACAATGAGAGACGCTTGTGACATAGGATTGTGCTTATAGTAAAAATGTGAACATTGCAAGTTAGGAGGGACCATCCCACACAAAAGGATCATAAGAATAAGGACAAACTTTCTGGTGAAAATGATAACATGAGGAATTTATTCAATACCAACTACAAGCATAAAAAGTGGCAGGGAGTCACAATATGGCAACATGGGGAACCATGATTAAAAACAAGATATCATGTACCATGGGAGGAAGCAGAGGCAATGAAATAAGTTACAATATATCACTACAAATGAGAGAATACATTTTCATAAGTTATGAACACACATGTAAGATATGACTTGTAATGTATTTTTAGACTAATATGATGATACTGTAGTGAACACGAACACTTGACTTAGTCATAAAATTAGGTGTGGGCCAAAACCATCATCATGTATATGATCATAACATAAATATACAAATACTTTGAGACATGATAGTATTTCATATTCGTTTTCACTAAATGAATCTATCATTAACACTTAAGTGTGTGCATAAGAAATATCATGAACCAAATCCTCATGAAACAAGGAACCATTGAGAACATCATGTGAGGGAGAGGATAAATGATGGTTATCACTTAACAAGTATTAGTAAGTGAAACATAGAAAAATAGGTGATAGGTCCAAAACATAGGGTTTTATACTAAACTTGGAATGTTTCACAAAAAATACTATAAATAGAAAGGGGAAAATGGGATGTAATGAACCTACCTATTTTTTGTTTCATTAAGGAAATGAGATCCTCCAAGATAGAATTAACTTTCAACCGTTAGTGAGTCAATTCTATGGAAGATCTGACAATTTCCTTTGTGTGTGTGTGGATGGGGTATAGTTCGAACAACACTTTTGGGAGATAAAAAAAATAGAAAATGACCTCAAATCTGTAACCTAAGACCCGATTCTTGTAGATGAATCCTACACCTAACACAAATAGTTAATTTTATGTTTTTTGGATGAGTGGAAGACACCTAAAACTTGCCTCAAAAATCTGTTGCTAAGTGTCCTAAGACAAAATTTTGAGCTAAATTTTTGGGAGCCTTTGAAGACATATCTGAGATGCAATTTCCCATTGGTTTCACTTAAAAATGGCGAAAAATAAATCCGAGATCTGAGTTTTCGTGATCTTGACAACTTTTCTTGCAACTTTGACAACTTTTCTTGCAACTTTGACAACTTTTGTAATTTTTGCAATTTTGCACTTTAGAGATCTTCAATCTTCAATTTTTCTTCAACCTAAAATCTACAAAACACACAAGAGGGAAAAATTGTTTGTTTTTGGAGAATGGAGGTTTGCCTTGGTCAAACCTTGTTTTGGTAACTAAACCTTGAATTGAAATAATGTAATATGGAAAGGAATGGTGAATGAAAAATGCTATATTGCAACCCACCAAACCCTTGAATAAACCTTTAGAAATTTGAAATGTTGATGTTGATCTTGCATGAAATGACTTCAATGGATGTGGATCTTGATACTTGAATCTTGACTTGATCTTTGAAACCTACACCACAATGTTAGCTCCAAAAACATGCATGATACTTGATAACTTTGGTATGATGCTTGAGATATTGAACGCTGCAACAAATGCTTGAGAAATCTACTTTTGAACACCTTTGACAATAATCTTAACTTTTGTAAACTCTCTCTTGAAAATATCTAGTTGATTTGATAAAATAACCTTGTATTTATAGATATGTATCCTTAATTTCTGAAAAATTAAACATTACAAGCCGACATTGCAATTTGAATTTGAGATCTTAAAAATACTGCCAGAAACATGTTTTAAAAAATGGGTTAAAAGGCTTAAGGAGGACCCATTTGCCCATGCCCTATTCCAGGAACACACACTGCTCAAGATAACGTGTTATGTGTTGACATTAATTATTGTTGGGTTTCCCCTTCAAAAAATGTAATTTATGAGGCTTGTAGATGTAAAATAGGGCTTATTAAGGCATAATTAAATCCAATTTAATTAAGAGGGCCCAAAGAAAGTGTGAAAATGTAAAGGAGTACATTTTCCACCCTATAGTAAGCTCTTAACTAAATGCATCAACAATACATTAGAAAAATCGATTGACATATAGTAAAAGAAGATAGAGTATCATCATCCTTGGATGTATCACTAGAACATAGGAATGTGCTTGAAGCTTAATACTTATCACATGTCATGTAAGGTGTGTGATTATTATGAATTAATAAAAAAAGTAGGAAAGGTGCGAGTTTTTATTATAAATGATGATAAATTAGAATTTGTTGGACCAATGTATATGATAAACATGGAGCACTATTCTTTTGGTTTAAAAAGACATTATATGTTCAAGAATCAAGGGGTAAGAAGCGATGTATGTAATAGAGCACACTATATAAGGTGAAACATTAGATAAATAAAGAATGGATTATGATTAATTGAGAATGCCAAATAAACATACAATGTAAACCAAATGAGATAGAATTAGAACTTATCTTGAAATTAATGTGATGCGACCTTTAGATGTTAAGACTATGATAAAGAAATAAAAAATGGAAGCTAGATTTGGATGTAAAGTCAAAGGCATGAGAAGATTAGAAGATGATTGGTCCTTTGTGTCATAACCTGCAACAGTCAAAGATTATTGACAAGCACAATGAGCACACAACTACATAATAGTCGACCAAATAGATTGGGCAAACATGCATACATAAATTAGAGGAGATAGGCAACCAACATCCATGAAATGAGGATAGGACTCCTCACAAGTAGAGTGGTGGTGAGTTGCCTACCACAAATGAAGGAAGAGGTGTTGAAGATGAGTCTCGACCATGAATCCTGATAAGGTACTCATGTACAATGCAATCTCTCTAAAAATGAAGATAGAAAACCCAGTGGGAAAAAACTATCCTCCAAAAAGAAAGAAGATGAGGAGAAGACTAGAAAGCCTCCCCAATGATGATGATACTTTTGATGTAGATTGCACGCTAAGAAGAGCTCATAGATGAATGAACTTGCTCTCAATAAAGGGTTTGGTGAAGATGTCAACAACCTGCTCTAAAGACTGGCAAAAGACTAAGTCGATGATTTGTCCATGAATCAAATCTAGAATATAATGTGCATATGAATATCTATGTGTTTGGTTTGTTGATGCTGACCCTGATTCTTGCATAGATCTTAATAGTACTTTGGTTGTCACAATAAATGATTGTAGACTTCTTGAAAGGAATACCAAACTCGAAAAGAATTCCTTCAAGCCAAATAGCCTCAATAGTTGAGTTAACAACCCCCCAAAAATCTTCCTCTGTAGATGATATAGCAATAGCATTCTGCTTCTTGCTAGACCAATTGATAGGACCTAAACCAAGTGAAAAACTATAACTTGAAGTGGACTTGCAATGCTCAGTATCACCAACCCAATCTGAATTTGTAAACCCAACCAAGTCAAATGAAGAACCAACTTTGTAATGAATACCAAACCCAAGACTACCATGGAGGTCATGAAAGATCGTCTTAGCTGCTTTCCAATGTAGCTCATGAGGTGCCTGCATAAATCTTGAAATCATGCCTATTGCATAGGAAATGCCCAACTTAGTAGTATGAGTCAAGTATATATAAGACTACCAACAAGTTGATGATACAATGTAGCATCAACCAATGATGTAATACAAGAAGTCTCAAGCTTAAATCTAGATAGAAAGGTAGTCGAAGATGGTTTGCAAGTAGTCATTTGAAACCATGCGAGTAGATCAAGAGTATACTTAGGTTGTGCAAGAGTAGTCCTTGAATCTGACTGTGAAATCTCAATGCCAAGGAAGTAGTGCAATAAACCCAAGTTTGTCATGTCAAATCTATCCTGAAGTGATGTCTTCACTGCTACAATGGTAGATGAAGTACTCCCAGTAATCAAAAGATCATCAACATATAGAACTAGTATCAAAAGTGAATCATCCTACCACAATAGATACACAATAGGATCGAAATGGCATCTAGTAAAACCTGAAGATAGGAAGTAGGAATCCATCTTAGCATACCAAGCTTTGGGAGTTTGTTTGAGGCCATAAAGAGATTTCCTGTCTACAAACTAAGGATGAATCTTGAAAAAGCCCTGGTGGTTGTTCAATGTAGATTTCCTCCTCAAGGTCTCTATGAAGAAATGCACTCTTCACATCCATTTGATGTACACCCCATCCATGTGATGTGATTATAGCTGGTGTGAGTTGAATGAAAGTCATCTTAGCAACTGGTGCAAAGGTTTTTGTATAGTCAATGCCTGTAACTTGTGAAAAACCTTTTACAACCAATCGTGCTTTATACTTATCAATTGAACCATCTACTACATATTTAGTTTGATATATCCATCTACATCGAACTATCTTCCTTCCCCTAGGAAGTGAAGTCAAATCCAAACTGTGATCTGTAAACAAGGAATGATATTCCTCATCCATAGAAATATCACACTCTGGTATGCCTGATGCCTCTCTGAATATCTGTTGATAAAAAAAGAAGTAAAGAAGGCATGTCCCCCAGGCTTGAAAATCTACCTGAATATGTCTATCATCCACTAAATCATGTACCCCTATATCTGCCCTATGTAGAGTATGAGATGTGGGTGAGTTTGGTGTGGAAATATCAACTTCTAATGCAATAACTGAACTAGATGAAGATGAACCCTCATCATTGTCCTCACTGTGAGAACTAAAAGAAGAAGATACTGCACTAGAAATTTGTTGAGAATGATCTAAATCATCAGTATTGTAATCAGGATTTGGAGATTCCATAATATGTTGAGAAGTTTCAAGTATAGTTTCAAGAGATGTTTCTTGAAACTTAACACTTCTCTCAATAAACAACTCATGTGTGGTAGGGTGGAGTAAGCGATAGCCTTTTACACTATCTGGATATCCAACAAAGATGCAAGGTTTCGATTGTGGATCCATAGCTTTGCGATGTTCTTTTGGAATGTGTGCCATGGGAAAAGCCAAAAACATTGAATGGATCAACTATTGGTTTCCATCCATTCCAAGCTTCAAAAGGAGTGATACCCTTTAAGGCTTTATGTGGAACTCTATTCTGTATGTAACATGCACAGTTGAATTCTTCTGGCCAATATGATGGTGCAAGGCCCTTAAGAGTGAATAATATAATTAGCAATCTCTTTTAAGGATCTAATTTTCCATTCTGAAACACCATTTTGTTGAGGAGTATATGGAATTGTGTGATGCAGATATATCCCCTCTGATATACAAAACTACTCAAAAGGGTTGTTGAAACAATCGTGCCCCCATTATCTACTTTGAAGAACCTTGATGACTTTCCTTCATTATTTTTGGGTAGAGCTTTGAAATTTTGAAAAGATTTAAACACTTCCAATTTTTGCCTAAGGAAGTAGACCCATGAAAAACATGAGAAATCATCAATAAAGGTGAGAACATATTTTTAAAAGATGGATGGGGAAAATTCCCTGAAACATCACTGTGAACAAGTTATAAAATTGTGTTGCCCTTCATGATTTGCCTTGTCAAATTTTGCTTCTAAATGCTTGCCAAGTGCACAACCTTCACAAAGCCCTTTAGAAAATTTAACCTTAGGTAATCCCTTGACCATGTTCTATTGGTATAGTTACTCAAGATAGTGGTAGTTAAGATGGCCAAACCTCTCATGCTATAATTTTCTAACTTCATCTGAATGAGTTAGTAGTGCTTTTGGAGAAATATCTATGGTGAAATTGGAGAAGGTATATAATCTAGATTGGTGATTTTCCTCCCCTATTGCTAGCAATTGTTACTTTACAAGTCTCTTATCTGAACTGAATTTGGAGAGAAGTGTACTCTAATGCCTGGAACCTAAATGAATTATTTGATACAATGAACGGGGATTAGTTGATAGTGAAGGTACACTTGGAACATTTGCAAATGTTCCTCCTTCAACTTCAACAAACCCTCTCCCTTTTACCAATGCTGGAGTATCATCACCTAAGGTGATTGTGGACATACTCGATGGCTCTAAGGATGAAAAGATACCCTGTGAAGAACCCATATGGTGTGAACCATCAGATTCTATAATCGAGATGATGTAGAAACTAAGGCCTCGCCCTATGATTTCTATTTGTTTTTATTTTATTGAGTTGATGAAGATGCCTTGATAGAATTAGGTAGCCCTATATTATTCTTTTTGAGAATTTGTTGTAGAGACTCAATTTGTTTCCTCATGCATTGATGTTCATCATGTCCAAGTTTTTTACAAAAATAACATTTAACTTTCTTCTTACTTTGAGAAGAATCTTTGGAGTTGTCAAATTTTCCTTCTTTTTTAACTTCCTTATCCTTTTTAGTGTTCTTCTCCCCTTTTAAAGTTTGATGTCTTTCATTCCCCGCAAGTAGGGCTTGAGGCTTAGTAAGACTTAAAAGTGCCCATTTTAATTAACTTTTCTTGCTCCCTTGTGAGATCAACAATAAAGTTATCAAGTGCAGGCATTGACCACGAGGCTCCAAGAGCTTGTTTAGTAGAGTAGAAGGTTGATACAAACACAAAAATATTTGGACCTAGCTTGGAAAGTACATAAATGATTAATTGGTCCTCTTTCTTGTCAATTCCACAATCTTTTAATTGCAACTTTAAAGATTTAAATTTAGTGAAAAAGCCTTGTAAGGTTGAAAAACTCCTAGGACTAAGACCTAAGAGTTGATTTTCCAATTTGTGGCTTCTAAGTTCATCTATTTTCCCAAATAGTTTGTCTAGTGCTTCCCAAACTCGGTTGGGTGTTTTCAAGTTCTCAACATGGAACAACAATTCAAGACACAAATTTAAACATAGGAAGCCAAATGCTTGATTACACTTATTCAAAAAATATTTTGTCTTTAGCTGTTGTAGGTTCTTTCTCTGCCGCCATGGTTACCCTATATAAACCTTTGTTCTTAAGCATAAGAATAACTTTCATTTTCCAATCATGATAATTGAAAGGTGTTAGGGGTAGTATAGTTACATGAGACTCCATGCTGCTAGACTTAAATAGTTGCTTGTAGAAATGTGGAAATGAAGAACTTAGAAATGCATGCAAAAGTGAAGGAAAAATACAACACATAACCCCAATTTGGCACTTTATAGGAGTGTTTGTAATTAATCCAAAAGAGGCATAAACAAGTACTTTATAGAATGAGTACAATAATATGCTCTTTAGATTCATGGCAAAAAATATATACTCTTGCAAAAAAATAGAACTCGAAAATACATGTGACCAAGGGCTAAACTTGGGAGAAGACTGCTCCCTCCCCTGCTGACATAGGCCCTAGGGGGAAAGCTAAGGTCAGCAAAGGCCTATGTCAGCAAAAGAGCATTAAATCCCAGTAAAGAGTCGCACCTCTTCCCCGTCAAAAATTGGCAGTCGTCTCCTTCTCAAATCGTAGTCACCGCCTTAGATGAAATTGCCACCTCGATTCAAAAATTGCGATGGAGTTTTGTCCGATGCAGATTTATTTCTGAATCCTGGCGGCCCAAGTAGCAAAATCACGACATAGATACTGATATAGGGAGAAATTCGTAGAGATTGGGAGCAACCGAAAGATTATGTAGATGATTTGGGGGATGGAATCACGAGCAGGTGAATTTTTGCCACCCTTTGGAGGGTACAATCATGAGCACGTGTTACACCATGCCCACTCAGGTCCAAATCATGCCCAACTAACAACAAATCTCATCCTGTAATGAGAGAAAACACGCCTACAAATGCTATATGGATATCTACGTGCCTTCCACAGGCCAAAAACGCCCCTAAATCGACCCTTTCAACTAAGGGCCGAAGCTGCAAAGTAGTACAAGGGTCACAATTTCTGATCACGCCTTCCAAATGCCAACACGCCTCTCGGTGGACAGTAATATGCACAAACGATCCAAACAAAAAATACAATTAATTGAATTCACCTCGACGGCCTACTAAAATCTTGTACGACTCTGATACCATGTGATAACTTGCAACACTCGGAGATCATTAACAAGCACAATGAACACACAAACTACATAATAGTAGATCAAATACATTTGACAAACAGGCGTATATAAATAAAAGGAGATAGGCAACCAACATCTACAAAATGAGTAGAGTGGTAGTGAGTTGCCTATCACGAATGAAGGAAGAGGTGTTGAAAGCGAGTCAACACCTCTCAAGACACCTATCATCGACACTATATTAAGAAAGGGTCAATGGGATGTCTAACTAGGCTTAAGTAAGTCAAGTATATGCAAAGGTAATAAATACACTAACACTTTGTTATTTGTAGAAGAGGTTTTCTTGATGTATTTTTACATAAGAAAGAACATGGGGTCTTAAGAAGTATTGTTGAGATTGCCTATAACAATGGGGGAAGAGTGATCAACTTTTTTACATTAGCAATTGGATCTCATAATAGAGTCAACAATGATAAAAACATAGAGTAAGCAATAAGTTAGATGTTGATGCAAACAAATTTGTTGATTGATGAAACTTGTAAACATTACTGACAAACATTTAAATGTGTTATTTTAATTATCATCCATTAATTGTTAGAATGACATCTTTAAATACAAGCCATAAATACATAATTTGAATTTTGTGATATTATATTAATGAATAATAATCATATTTAAAATAATTTGCTTTTGAATATTATGAAGTTTTCAAATAGAAAAAAAGAATATACCCTTGATCACTTCTAAAATACAAAATCATAAATGCTACTCAAAATAAATAATGTTCAAATAAATAGATTAAAAATATTTTAAACAAAATAACATAATCTAACAAAATGCTAAATTAGATATGAAAATAGGTATAAAAAAATTTAAAAACATACATTAATAAAAATATCCATACAAAATATCCTTCATTAAAGACAGAGAAAATTGTTAAGGATATGTAGTTTTTCCGTGCACATCCTTTAAAATATTTAGTTTGCAATTGAAGGCGAAAAACTCATCATACGGAGGAATGTCCCCTCAAGAATTAGCATACCGAGGTCAGATCGGGTTTCATCACTGTTTTCCTTATCGTTGCCGTTTGCAGCAAGGAAGAAATTAATTGCTCGTACAAAACTCTGTCATCTGTTTGGTGTACGACAGACCCAGTTTCACCAGACATATTTATTTGTCATCGGTAACTATTTATTAAGGAATAGACTGAAGTTGCGCGAATTCCCCGCCAGAAAACAGTGTGCGACTGTAAACACAGGGCTACCTAGATGGATGCAATCTGCACCTTACACGTTTGAAACTCAACATTTATTAATATTTATGTCCTTACCGTTGAATTCTCATGGTTGGATTTTATCATTCGTGTCTATTTATGGCTATCTATGTCCTCCTGGTAAAAATGTGACATTTTGTTGGAGATATGATTATGAAGAGGATTGAATTCCATTGCCAAATAGCACCTACCCACTGCCTTGTCGTCCTTCCACTCTCCTTAAAACTGCAAATACAATGTTTCCATGGTCGTGTTGTCGAGCTTGTTATGTTTATGTGATTCTGGGCAAAGTATCGCGTCCGCTGGAAAAGGAAAAAATGGGGCGAGGAAGGATCGAAGTGAAAATAATTCAGGACAAGAAGAGTAGAGTGGTCACGTTTTGTAAAAGGCGAGCCGGGCTGATGAAGAAAGCGCAGGAGCTGTCCGTGTTGTGCGATGCGCAAGTGGGCCTCATTATCTTCTCTCAAACTGGCAAGCTCTCTCATTTCTCCAGCCCCAGGTACACCATCTTCTTCCTACTCTCTCACCCTAATATCATACCAGGTAGTTTTCACTGTATTGGCTTGCTATCATACAAACTGTATTGTATTGGCCGGATATGTTTCATGAGATACGAGTCTGAAACAAATCTCACGTCTGCAAATTACTGTTGAGTCGTCATCGGAAAACAAGTTTTAGTTGTTCTTTAATGATAAATCGTAAGTGCTAGTAGATTAGAGATTTTTCTTACAAATATTTAGATTTGGGAAGGAGAATAGAAGGTAACAAAAACTTGAGAGAAAAATCTGTCTCCGCTGTTCTTGTGTTTTGGTGTGAAGGAACCGAAGCGTAGCCTCTGAAAACCATAGAAAAGAACTCGTCAATAAAATAAGCCATGCACCTGTGTCACTGGAAGTGGAGACGACTAATTATTTGTGAAATTTAACTTCTTACCAAAACATCAAATCGGAATATTGTAAGAGATCGCTTCATTAATTTTTTAATTATTAATTGGCATCAATTAATAATTGAAGTATGCAGTCCCATTGGCGTTAAAAGTTTCTATTCAATTAATTTCCGTTATTTTACAGTACGATAGACTGCCAGCTTTCTAACACTTCTCTGCTAATTTATGACTATTGCTAAGTTTGTGAATGTGAAATTGTTATCTGCTCACTTCTTTTAAGAAGTGTCCACGATTCCAGAGCATCTCAGATTCTCAAGTTCAACGTTTAGGTGTAAATGGAAAGTGGAAAGACTAATTTGTACAGATAAAAGTGGCACTTAATTACTCACGTATGCAAGGCATTTGACACTTCTCATGTCTTATTTATTTAAAAGAGCGGTTTAACCACCAACAACGGAATTTCTCGACAATAGTTAGTAAAGAGTGAAAGGACAATTTATAACACTAATCTGGTTTGACAGCCCTTACCTTGAGAGGCTGGTGAGCACAGTATCTTTTAGTTACTATTGTTGCTTCCTTTGACTGGTTGGTTATTAGAGAAAACTTATCCACCCCTTTCCATGATTGTATCCTACGTCTTTACCTCGATTGTTTTTCTTCAAAACATCTATTCCATTTTGAGCAGGTAGCTTGGATGACATACACGAATTAGTGTCGTAAGATGCTCTATAACATAAAGAGATCAATGTCTATTTGTCATTAGATGGTTTTAGTGGATCTCTGAAAATAAAAAAGGTTGGTCTAGGCAGCAGTACTTTCTGTGGTCAGCTATGAACACTCATACTGAAATTGAACTTGATTGAATCTACAATATCACTTTAATAAGGAGCAACTGGTTCACTGTTCTAAGTTTTTTTCTTCTTTTGCACGTGAAAGAGTGCATAGCAGAATTGGTAAGTGGCGCGAGTTGGAAACACAATTTCTTGGTAGTCGAAAACCGGGGCTGTATTTTGGTGGAAGCTGGCAGATGCTGTAGAAAATGAAGAAATATTATAGTGCTAGATGGTAGACACAGTGATGCATGGTGATAATTGCATTTCTTGAAAGTAGAAAGAACAGGAGAAGCCTTAGGAGCCATGGTTGTATCTAGAAATTTTAGTCTTATCACCCACCTCCTTTTGTGAATGATGTATTATTATCTTTTTAGTTCTTAAAATATAATTAAGACCTTATTCATCGAAAAGAGATCTTAATAATTCAAAAACTAATTGTTGGGAATACAAATGCTATTTTTCTCATCACTGTAATTGGAAATGGGATAACCTATAATAACATTTTTGGTATCACTATTTAAGCCATTGAGGAAATTCTATTATATCTACAAGCATTTCAAAACATAAGTTGTTGAAAAATTACAATTTAGGGCTTACCATTAAGGAGAAAGAAAGTATGGAAATTCTTATATTTAAATTGAAATAGTTTTTTAACTTGTTACATCATGTACCATAGGTCAATATAGGGGTTTTATATTTCTTGTATTTGTAGTATTTCTTACTTTTCATATCATGTATCATAGATCAGCACAAGATTTTTTATGTTCCTTGTATTTAGTGTACACATATTATGCTAAGTATGTCCATTTGGACCTTTAAGTAGCATGCCTAACCTTATAATGACCAATACAACATCAAAATAATTTGTTGAATGATTGTAAATGCTAGAGTTGGTGATCATGATGCCCAAAAAAATACTATTTTATTCTAAGATTTTCCACAACTAATGATTCTCAACTTGAAGTCTCTTTTTATGTAGTGTTAGATAAGCTTGCATTTATTCATTCATGTTAATGGTTTGCATATAACACTTTGATTGGCTATTTTGATGGTTGTATTCCCTCCAAAGGCATGTTGACAATTTGTGTTTTGTGTACATGGAACCCACATGTTTTAAACTTGAGATTATGTAGAACATGAACAATGCTTTTCTCTTTATCTAACTTGGGATGTTGCTTTGCCATTGTTAACACATGGTCCTTGGTTCATTAGGAATACTCTAGGATTACCCTTCAAACAAGAGATTTCATTTTTTCAACCAGGATTAATAGGATTTTAAAAATCCTTATATTGATTGAGTTACTTGGGTTGCTCATATCCTTGATGTATTTTTTTGACTAACTTATCAATACTTTAGGTTAATTCATGTCATGAGTACAATTAATTTTAGTCTAGGTTCAACCACAAAAATGTGTATCTTGAAATTGACCTCTAGATCTAAAAGAGATCAAAAACATTGAAGTAAGGGAAGCAAATAGATTGTGTATTGTGTATGATTTTTTCAGTTTCAATACAACAATCTCTGTTTGATTTCTACTCCACGATCTCAAGGCTAACATTCTAATATCCAACACAAGCACAACTATAATTTCATGTCAGAAAAAGATTGCATATTCGTAATCATATTTTCTCTAATCTAAAATATTACGATCATGCTTGACATTTGATAGATAGTGCAAGCAATTTCCATCTGCCAACATTATCACATTTTTCTAACAAAGATGCACCACCATTCTCCACCCGATAGATTACACAAATATGTCTAGCATCCATCTATACATGGCACTTTTAAAAATGATTGTACATTAATATGGTGGAAGCAATACCATTCAAATATAATTGAAAGATACTTAGTTCCCAAATTCAAATATAAGGAGAAAGGAAACTTGGTGGGAAAGGAGTGATTGAAGTTCCATGGAGTTGAGCAACAATGCAGCGAGCACGTAGATACCTTCGTGTAATGTTGTCAGATATTCACGCCACCCAGGACAAGCTTCTTGTACTATAGTCAGTGATAAAGGAAATCAAGGAGGACATTAAGGAAAACAGGGGCACACTGAAAGTAATTGACCGAAAAAGAACCATGGAGGACTAAAATATCAAAAAGTTATACTACTTTTAATTAATTTATCAATTGTTGTTTTACTTTAATTTATGTTCAAAAGGAAAGGATTGTAGGAAATTGACTTATTTAGAGAATGTGAGGCTTCAGATTTTTGAGTTGCAAACAAAAATATGCAATACATTTGCACACTGGATTTTATATATCATTGTATGACTAGCAAAATTTCAGCATTTCAGGATGCATTTCTTTTTGTTCTAAAAAATTTTATCAACTTCACGGAGTAGGTTAGGTTCGTTTTGTATCAAAGAAAGGAAGTCAACAGATGATGAATTTTATTTATCTAAGTATTTTTGAGAATGGAGAAGACCTAGGTTCTCGCTTTCACAAAAGATGAACATGATGTAAGAGCTGAAACATCAGGGGAGTGAAAGCTGGATCTTTGGCAATGTTCGAGTTGTTAGTGGGTAGAGGTAATGATAGGAATTGTGCTTTAGTCCAAAGGATAAATTTTTATTCAATTTGATGATAAAATTGTTTATATCTGTATAATATATAATATAAACAATAATTTAGAAGCCCAATTGACATATTATATTAAAAAAATAGAAATATTTCTAATAAAAACATTCTAGAACAAGCACTTCTAAAAACATCCTAAAATATTTTTTTAGACTTTTCTTAATTACGATTGATTATCAAAATAGTAGGAGAAATTAAAATTTCCAACACAACATGAATTTAGATAGAATTAACTCAGACTATATTGCTTGCTAAGTGGAAAAGTCTGCAAGATCATGTTGTTGCTTGCATAGCACATCCTGATTTCTTTTTCTCTCTCTTGATATCCCGTTTAAATTAAGTCAGACCATATTGCTTGCTAAGTGGAAAAGTCTGCTAGAACTTGTTGTTGCTTGGATACCATGTTCTGATTTCTTTTTCTCTGTTTTGATATCCTGTGTGCATGATCTTCTAACAATTTTAAATTGAGTATGGCAAAGGGTGGATATAACCTATGTGTGGAAGGCTGCATTTACACTTGATTTTAATTCAGGAGAGTTTCATTGTTGGTTTTATATTGTCTTGTATTAATTTTTTCGTTCATTTGTATTTTTATTTTTGTTTATTTATATCAGGTTTGGTTCATTTAGGTTTTATGTGGGACTAATTTTACATCTTTTTATAGAATCCGGATTGGGTCTTGTTGTTTTGTTAATTGTGCTCTCATTCAAATTTGGTTTGTGTTCTCATTCAAAATTTTATATCATCTATAGGTTCATTTTCTTCAAGTAAGAATCAAGGATTAAAGGGTATCTATAGCTGAAAGTCGAGGATCAAGGGGTATCCGTTGCACCAAAGTCGTTCAGGACATGATCCTAACCTAATCCCTTATCATAGTTTTGGAAATTTGAATTTGGGTGAATGATGTTATCAAGGAACATACCATCACCCTCACCAATTGTGCTCAATCAATTGAACTACAACATTTTTTCATATTAATGTTGTTGAGTTTTTCATGGAGCAGCTAGGACTCAAACTTAGGACCTTCCATTTGCTATTGGAGTGCTCTACTACTGATTTACTAGACCTTATAGACCAAATAGATTAGAAAAACAGGCGTACATAAATAAGAGGAGATAGGTAACCAACATACACAAATTGAGGATACGACATACACAAATTGAGGATACGACTCTTCACAAGTAGAGAGGTGTCAAAAGTGAGTTAACACTCCCAAGACACCTATCGTCATTGACACCTCACTAAGAAAGGGTCAATGGGACGCCTAACTAGACTTAAGTAAGCCAAGTGTATGCAAAGAGCAATATATACACTAACATTGTTATTTGAGAAGAGGTTTTGATGTATTTTTACATAAGAAAGAATATAGCTAAGAAGTATTGTTCGGGATTGCCTATGTAACAATAGAAGAAGAGTGGATTAACTTTTACATTAGTAGTTATATCTCATAACGGAGTAAAAATGTTAAAAACATACAATAAGCAAATGAGTTAGATGATGCAAACAAATTTGTTGGATAGATAAAATATGTAGACCTTTTTTTAGTTTTTCTTTTATTTTGTTAGGACTCCGCAGGAATCGGGTAGCAATCGAAGGCCCTATAAATTGTAGTGCTACTGTAAACTTTTTTTACCGATGACCGGCTGGTGCCGGGTAATCGACATCACCGGCATTTCACTTCCGGGGTGGGGAGGACTAGACCTCGCGGAGTAACCCCCAGAAAAGTGAAGATTTAGCCAACCAAGCCAGGGCACCTCACCAAAACTTGTAAACATTATGACAAACATTTAAATGTGTTATTTTAATTAAATATCATCCATTAATTGTTAGAATGACTTAAGGTGATGTCTTTAAATACAAGCCATAGATACATAATTTGAATTTTGTGATATTATATTAATGAATAATAATCATATTTAAAATAATTTGCTTTTGAATATTATGAAGTTTTCAAATAGAAAAAAAGAATATACCCTTGATCACTTCTAAAATACAAAATCATAAATGCTACTCAAAATAAATAATGTTCAAATAAATAGATTAAAAATATTTTAAACAAAATAACATAATCTAACAAAATGCTAAATTAGATATGAAAATAGGTATAAAAAAATTTAAAAACATACATTAATAAAAATATCCATACAAAATATCCTTCATTAAAGACACAGAAAATTGTTAAGGATATGTAGTTTTTCCGTGCACATCCTTTAAAATATTTAGTTTGCAATTGAAGGCGAAAAACTCATCATACGGAGGAATGTCCCCTCAAGAATTAGCATACCGAGGTCAGATCGGGTTTCATCACTGTTTTCCTTATCGTTGCCGTTTGCAGCAAGGAAGAAATTAATTGCTCGTACAAAACTCTGTCATCTGTTTGGTGTACGACAGACCCAGTTTCACCAGACATTTTTATTTGTCATCGGCAACTATTTATTAAGGAATAGACTGAAGTTGCGCGAATTCCCCGCCAGAAAACAGTGTGCGACTGTAAACACAGGGCTACCTAGATGGATGCAATCTGCACCTTACACGTTTGAAACTCAACATTTATTAATATTTATGTCCTTACCGTTGAATTCTCATGGTTAGATTTTATCATTCGTGTCTATTTATGGCTATCTATGTCCTCCTGGTAAAAATGTGACATTTTGTTGGAGATATGATTATGAAGAGGATTGAATTCCATTGCCAAATAGCACCTACCCACTGCCTTGTCGTCCTTCCACTCTCCTTAAAACTGCAAATACAATGTTTCCATGGTCGTGTTGTCGAGCTTGTTATGTTTATGTGATTCTGGGCAAAGTATCGCGTCCGCTGGAAAAGGAAAAAATGGGGCGAGGAAGGATCGAAGTGAAAATAATTCAGGACAAGAAGAGTAGAGTGGTCACGTTTTGTAAAAGGCGAGCCGGGCTGATGAAGAAAGCGCAGGAGCTGTCCGTGTTGTGCGATGCGCAAGTGGGCCTCATTATCTTCTCTCAAACTGGCAAGCTCTCTCATTTCTCCAGCCCCAGGTACACCATCTTCTTCCTACTCTCTCACCCTAATATCATACCAGGTAGTTTTCACTGTATTGGCTTGCTATCATACAAACTGTATTGTATTGGCCGGATATGTTTTATGAGTCTGAAACAAATCTCACGTCTGCAAATTACTGTTGAGTAGACATCGGAAAACAAGTTTTAGTTGTTCTTTAATGATAAATCGTAAGTGCTAGTAGATTAGGGATTTTTCTTACAAAGATTTAGATTTGGGAAGGAGAATAGAAGGTAACAAAAACTTGAGAGAAAAATCTGTCTCCGCTGTTCTTGTGTTATGGTGTGAAGGAACCAAAGCGTAGCCTCTGAAAACCATAGAAAAGAACTCGTCAATAAAATAAGCCATGCACCTGTGTCACTGGAAGTGGAGACTAATTATTTGTGAAATTTAACTTCTTACAAAAAACATCAAATCGGAATATTGTAAGAGATCGCTTCATTAAATTTTTAATTATTAATTGGCATCAATTAATAATTGAAGTATGCTGTCCCATTGGCGTTAAAAGTTTCTATTCAATTAATTTCCGTATTTTTACAGTACGATAGACTGCCAGCTTTCTAACACTTCTCTGCTAATTTATGACTATTGCTAAGTTTGTGAATGTGAAATTGTTATCTGCTCACTTCTTTTAAGAAGTGTCCACGATTCCAGAGCATCTCAGATTCTCAAGTTCAACGTTTAGGTGTAAATGGAAAGTGGAAAGACTAATTTGTACAGATAAAAGTGGCACTTAATTACTCACGTATGCAAGGCATTTGACACTTCTCATATCTTATTTCTTTAAAAGAGCGGTTTAACCACCAACAACCGAATTTCTCGACAATAGTTAGTAAAGAGTGAAAGGACAATTTATAACACTAATCTGGTTTGACAGCCCTTACCTTGAGAGGCTGGTGAGCACAGTATCTTTTAGTTACTATTGTTGCTTCCGTTGACTGGTTGGTTATTAGAGAAAAATTATCCGCCCCTTTCCATGTGTGTTTTCTACGTCTTTACCTCCATAACATAAAGAGATCAATGTCTATTTGTATTAGATGGTTTTAGTGGATCTCTGAAAATATAAACGGTTGGTCTAGGCAGTAGTACTTTCTGTGGGCAGCTATGAACACTCATACTGAAGTTGATCTCGATGGAATCTACAATATTCCTTTAATAACGAGCAACTGGTTCACTGATCAAGGATTTTTTCTTCTTTTGCACGTGAAAGAGTGCATAGCAGAATTGGTAAGTGGCGCGAGTTGGAAACACAATTTCTTGGTAGTCGAAAACCGGGGATGTATTTTGGTGGAAGCTGGCAGATGCTGTAGAAAATGAAGAAATATTATACTGCTAGATGATAGACACAGTGATGCATGGTGATAATTGCATTTCTTGAAAGTAGAAAGAACAGGAGAAGCCTTAGGAGCCATGGTTGTATCTAGAAATTTTAGTCTTATGACAGAAGATACATACACGCTCCATGAGAACTTTAATGAGCTTCCAAGCAATGACATGTGTTATAATATATAGATAATTGTGTGTCAAGAATTTATGGGTGGTGGGTAGTGGGGAAGACTGTAATTCTAAAAAAGTTCCACGAATCCAGGAATTAGGGATGTTGTTTTGTGCTACATTATTCAGAAATAGTATTTAAGAAGATTGTTGTGTGCTTTGCAACAGCATAAGATTAATATTTTTGGAGAAGAAGAATGGTTTGAATGGTTTGTATGTGTTTTTTTTTTGGTTCACTATGGTTTTGTTTTTGCAAAGCAAGGAGTAGAAGATTTGTTACGGATCCATAAAAATAAACTTTTAGTTACTAGAAAAATTAAATTTTGATATGGTTTAACTTCTAATTAAGGGCTGTTCACCATTTTAATTATAATAGAAGATGAATTGTAAATAAAAATGATTGAGATTTAAATAGGGAAAAGGGCAACCATCTAGAATAAACAATTATATTATATGATTATAATTATTATTAATTATGTTGTAATGCAGCATAATGTCTATAAGAGGTAGTACAATCCATCACAAAAAAATACAAAAATAAATAGATTTTAAAAACACAAACAAAAAGCAAAAAAAATTAGAAAAAACAAAAAATAAAAAATCGCTTTAATAATATTACAAAACAAAAAATTGCTTTAATAATAATACTTTTTTAGTTAGTCTATACAAGGTCAACACAATCTGTAAAAAAAAAAACACAAAAACAAACACATTTTAGAAACATAAACAAAAAGCAAAAAAAGAAAATAAAATAAAATTGAATAGTACATTTTTAATTAATAATGTAATAATAATAGATAATCAAAAAATTAATATAATACCATAATAATAATATAATTAAATTATAATATTATATTAAAATATTATAATAGGGAAAAGGGAAACCATTCAAAACAAATAATTATATTATATGATTATAATTATTATTAATTACGTTGATAGGCGTAACCCTACAATGGCAAACGATCTATAGGAGGTCACCACAATTCCTCACAAAAAAGAAACACATTTTAAAAACACAAACAAAAAGAAAAAAAATAATAATAATAGTTATTCAAAAAATTAATATAATACCATAATAATAATAATATATATGACTATAATAATAATATAATAAAATTATAATAATTTAGTATATAATAATAATTAAATATATTACAAAATAAAAAAATAAAAAAAGCTTCGTTTTAGTAATAGTACATTTTTAAATTAATAATGTAATAAAAATAATATATATGACTAATAATAATATAAAAAAATTATAATAATAATATATAATACAAAAATGAAATAAAATATATTACAACATAATAATATAATAATAATTTACATACCAAAAGAATAATATAATAATAAGATATATATTAGTATATTTTATATAGATTATATTTAAGATATATATACTTGTTATAATTATTATATTATTATTTGAATACAAAACCCTTCCACACGCGCCTTGTCATATAGGGGCTTCACACCATGGGTCATAGGCCCCTACGACTTGCACAATCATAGTGGGTACCACAACTCCATGGAGGGCCAATAACCCCCAAAAATTGTGGTACTTGTGAACTTTCCTAAAGCCCTAGCCATGCTACCCTAGCAGTTTTTTCCTTGATTTTTCCTTCACTTTTTCTAGATTTTAACATGTTTACATGCCAAAAACTCTTTGAAAATCACGGGTCAATGACTTTTCTAAAAAAGGCAATTTATTGGAGGAATAAATTAACTTGGTTATTTCCATTTTTATGATTAATCTTTATTTTTGTTTCTATGGTCTAGAATTTAGTTCAAGTTTATAATTTGTATATAAGGGATTTTTTGGGTCAATTTCAACCTTTGTATAAGTATGTTACAATAACCTTTAGTTTACTAATTTTATATTATTTTAAATTAATTAGTTCTTATATTATATCTTAATATACTTCTCATTTATAAGTTTTTTTTATTTGTATAGTTAAAAATTCTAAATACATATAATTAAATTTATAATTTATAACTAATTATTAACTCTAAATTGATTTAAAGTCACATGGAATTATATTCTTTTAATATTGTATTTTATTTATTATTATTTATAATTCGGAGGTTGTGGTGACCACTATAATATAGTTAAAAATCAACTAAACATTATCATTATTGTAACTCATTGTTTGTGATCAGTGTCTCACTAAGAAATATTTTTGTGAGGTTTTCTTCTCTATGTTTAATGATAAAGCCCCTAGCTTGGATGAATTCCCTTATGAGTTCTATAAAAAAATCAAGACAACATGGGTGAAGACCTTCACAAAGTCTATCTAAAAGCTTTCCATGAGCTTAAAAGAAATATTAGCTTCATACCTAAAGCTAGCGAACAAGAGGAAATCTGCAATTAACGGTCTATCACCTTGTTAAATTTCTCCTACAAGATCATTTACAAAGATCTTTATCTCAATATGGGGCCACTCTTTCCCTAGTTGTTCCTCCCAAGCAAATTGCCTAAATTATCAAGTCATGGTACATTCTTGATAACGTTATTGTTTTTTGGGAAGGGATGAAATGGACCCAACATTTTTAACAACCTACAATGTTTATCAACATTAATTTTGACAAGGCTTACAACCACATTGAATGGCCCTTCATTCTTGTCATGTTTTATGCTCTTTGGCGCTCATTTTATTCATTTCATTTAGATGTTTTACATCGATGCCTTGGCTTGCATCCCCATCAATGGAAAGCAATTAAATCCTTTTGGGCTTTACCAGTCTATTTACTAGGGTTTCCCATTAATATAGTGTTTTTATTGAAGTCTTTGGCTATCATTTGGTCAATATAGTCTCCCAAAAGCTTGTTAAGGGTATTACCTTGCCCATTCATCTAACAAATTGGTTAATGGTCATTTTGTTGATGATTCATTTCTCCCTCTTCTTGAGGAAAAGAATAATGTCAAACGAGCTTTTCTTTGTCTTGATATATTCTAACAAGTCTGTGTTTCAACTATTCAATGGCAAAGGCCTTGATGCTATAGGCAATCCTTTCTTCCTAAACTTGGTTGGTTAAAACTCGTTCGGTTGGAAATGGATTGATCATGGGGAAGTTTTTTGATTTCTAGGCATTAGCTTTGTTTTTCATTCCTTGCCTCCTATCTTATGGAAAGCTATCATTGGAAGAATTGAAAAAAGTTGAGCTAATGGATCAGTAAGCCCATTTTCTTTGGTTGAAAAATTCCAAGTTTGTTCTAATTTTTTTATGTTTGGTACTCATGGTTATTACTCTCATTGGGTCCTTGTAAGGCCTCTTATTTAAAAATTGAGAAGATGCTTAGGGAGTTTCTTTGGGCATCTACTTATGGGAATAAAGGATTTCATCACGTTTCTTAAAAATTTTGTTGTCTCCCTCATGATACTGGTTGTTTTGGATTTCTCTCAATTTGTCAACAAGGCATTAATCTTTGTGTTAAGTGAATGATCAAGGCTATTGAAAGGAATAATGTTTGAAAAATTCTCACTAGGCATTGTATTTTATTAAAAGTGTCTATTGGGTAGCTAACTTGGAAAGGATTTGGATTCTATACTCTCCTCACCTTAAGGGAGCCTGATACAAGGTACATTTGTTATCAAAAGCATCTGGAAGGCCTAGGAGCACATCAAGCCTTGACTTCTTAGGGATGGCAATGGCTTTTGCACTAGCCTCTCAATTAATCATCAATCTATTTAATAGTCTATTTTTATAACAGTCAATCAAGACTATATTCTTTTTAGAGCTCCTAGGGTTCACGCTATGAAATTCTTAAAAAAAAAATGAAATTCTACTAGATCTCCTTGATAGAGCTACCAAGAATTTCTTATCATGGCTTGAGGACAAATTTATATTCTAACTATCCAATCAGGATTAGGAGACCTTCTAGACTATTATTGATGTCATCCCTCCTCATATGGTTCACAAAATTTGGCTTAGGTTTTTTAAGTCCTAGTAGAAAGATTGAAAATATTATCCTAAAACACCATAACTACAAACCCCATAAGGGATACTTATGACTTTTCCTCATTTTCCAATGGTGGATTAGTTAAACCACTATTAGTACCTCTAGACTTCTCCTAACACTTGGCATCAATGGTTCTAGATTGTTTGGGAAGCCATTCTTGAGCCTAAGTTGATTCATTTTGTGTGGTGAATTCTCTAAGAAGGTCTTCCACTTGGCTCTCTTTTGTCTCATGTGGGAGTTCTCAACCCCTACTATCCTTTGTGTGGGAAGTTTGAGACTCTAAAGCATCTTTTTTGGTTTTGCATCTGACCTCAAGAAGCTTGGATTTTGATACATGATTTCTTCAAGCCCTTTAAAGCTTGACCCCTTCTAATGGCATATGGTTTTGCTAGTCAATTGGCCCTTTCTCCCATTTAAAATTATCTATATTTGATATGATTTCAAGGTGGAATTGCTCTTTAGTATTTGGAAAGATAGAAATTATCTTTCTTTTAAGGTTGTTTGATTGATGTTCAATTTTCCCTATACACTAAAACTATGATTTTCTCTAATGTGCTTATACAAGATCACAAGGTTACACTTGAAGTTGCATGTTTGTAAGAGCTTTTAGATCATTGGGGTGATGTCCCATGCATAATTAGTAGAGTTCCAACTCTCACCTCTCCTCCACCTTGTGGACATAGGCATGGTCTTAGTAAATATACCAAAAGCGATTAGGGATCCTAGACTCAAGGATCTCAACCTTAAGGCTCTACAAATCATGAATCTCGTAGTTGGTCTTGGCCTTCTTGCTTGCCTTCTACCCGTCTCATGGGCATGGTGCTCCTAGCTAGCTCAATTTTGGAAAGTTTCCTTGCTTAGAGTTAGCTATTTCTTTTGTTTGTTCTTAGCAACTTACATATGAAGACTAGGAGGAGGGTGCTCTCATTGGTTGGGGGCTATTGATGATGGTTCTATCCTAGTTGATGTTTTGGCATAAAGTAGATGATTGTGGTCCCCCTCTTGCTAGTGATGCTCTTGCAACATAGTGGCTTTTTACATTTATTAGTGTTAGGGTTTGACCCTATTTAGACATTTTTTGTCTTTTGTTTTGGACTTGGTCCCACATAGACTTTGAGGGTGTGCCTTTCTATCACCCACCTCCTTTTGTGAATGATGTATTATTATCTTTTTAGTTCTTAAAATATAATTAAGACCTTATTCATCGAAAAGAGATCTTAATAATTCAAAAACTAATTGTTGGGAATACAAATGCTATTTTTCTCATCACTGTAATTGGAAATGGGATAACCTATAATAACATTTTTGGTATCACTATTTAAGCCATTGAGGAAATTCTATTATATCTACAAGCATTTCAAAACATAAGTTGTTGAAAAATTACAATTTAGGGCTTACCATTAAGGAGAAAGAAAGTATGGAAATTCTTATATTTAAATTGAAATAGTTTTTTAACTTGTTACATCATGTACCATAGGTCAATATAGGGGTTTTATATTTCTTGTATTTGTAGTATTTCTTACTTTTCATATCATGTATCATAGATCAGCACAAGATTTTTTATGTTCCTTGTATTTAGTGTACACATATTATGTTGAGGATGTCCATTTGGCCCTTTAAGTAGTGTGCCTAACCTTATAATGGCCAATACCACATCAAAATGATTTGTTGAATCAATTGTAAATGCTAGAGTTGGTGATCATGATGCCAAAAAAATACTATTTTATTCTAAGATTTTCCACAAACTAATGATTCTCAACTTGAAGTCTCTTTTTATGTAGTGTTAGATAAGCCTGCATTTATTCATTCATGTTAATGGTTTGCATATAACACTTTGATTGGCTATTTTGATGGTTGTATTCCCTCCAAAGGCATGTTGACAATTTGTGTTTTGTGTACATGGAACCCACATGTTTTAAACTTGAGATTATGTAGAACATGAACAATGCTTTTCTCTTTATCTAACTTGGGATGTTGCTTTGCCATTGTTAACACATGGTCCTTGGTTCATTAGGAATACTCTAGGATTACCCTTCAAACAAGAGATTTCATTTTTTCAACCAGGATTAATAGGATTTTAAAAATCCTTATATTGATTGAGTTACTTGGGTTGCTCATATCCTTGATGTATTTTTTTGACTAACTTATCAATACTTTAGGTTAATTCATGTCATGAGTACAATTAATTTTAGTCTAGGTTCAACCACAAAAATGTGTATCTTGAAATTGACCTCTAGATCTAAAAGAGATCAAAAACATTGAAGTAAGGGAAGCAAATAGATTGTGTATTGTGTATGATTTTTCATAATACTTTCTATTGATGCCAATACATAGAAACTGGTTAAAATGTCTATCTTATAACTAAGACTAGGACATCGACAAAACTTAAATTCCCTCTTGAGGCGGGTTTTCAAAGTTCAACTCGATAAACCCTTCTAAGAGTTAATTAAAAATTGTCAATGATCCCTCTTTCTTCATACTTATTACCTTTTTAATGGGAGAGTATAAAAACTTTTTAAAACACTATATATTATAATAAAATGTACATCCAACACAAGCACAACTATAATTTCATGTCAGAAAAAGATTGCATATTCGTAATCATATTTTCTCTAATCTAAAATATTACGATCATGCTTGACATTTGATAGATAGTGCAAGCAATTTCCATCTGCCAACATTATCACATTTTTCTAACAAAGTTGCACCACCATTCTCCACCCGATAGATTACACAAATATGTCTAGCATCCATCTATACATGGCACTTTTAAAAATGATTATACATTAATATGGTGGAGGCAATACCATTCAAATATAATTGAAAGATAATTAGTTCCCAAATTCAAATATAAGGAGAAAGGCAACTTGGTGGAAAGGGGAATGATTGAAGTTCCGATGGAGTTGGAGCAAACAATGGAAAAGAGTATTAGAGATTTTTCATAATGTTGTCAGATATTCACGCCACCCAGGACAAGCTTCTTGTACTATAGTCAGTGATAAAGGAAATCAAGGAGGACATTAAGGAAAACAGGGGCACACTGAAAGTAATTGACCGAAAAAGAACCATGGAGGACTAAAATATCAAAAAGTTATACTACTTTTAATTAATTTATCAATTGTTGTTTTACTTTAATTTATGTTCAAAAGGAAAGGATTGTAGGAAATTGACTTATTTAGAGAATGTGAGGCTTCAGATTTTTGAGTTGCAAACAAAAATATGCAATACATTTGCACACTGGATTTTATATATCATTGTATGACTAGCAAAATTTCAGCATTTCAGGATGCATTTCTTTTTGTTCTAAAAAATTTTATCAACTTCACGGAGTAGGTTAGGTTCGTTTTGTATCAAAGAAAGGAAGTCAACAGATGATGAATTTTATTTATCTAAGTATTTTTGAGAATGGAGAAGACCTAGGTTCTCGCTTTCACAAAAGATGAACATGATGTAAGAGCTGAAACATCAGGGGAGTGAAAGCTGGATCTTTGGCAATGTTCGAGTTGTTAGTGGGTAGAGGTAATGATAGGAATTGTGCTTTAGTCCAAAGGATAAATTTTTATTCAATTTGATGATAAAATTGTTTATATCTGTATAATATATAATATAAACAATAATTTAGAAGCCCAATTGACATATTATATTAAAAAAATAGAAATATTTCTAATAAAAACATTCTAGAACAAGCACTTCTAAAAACATCCTAAAATATTTTTTTAGACTTTTCTTAATTACGATTGATTATCAAAATAGTAGGAGAAATTAAAATTTCCAACACAACATGAATTTAGATAGAATTAACTCAGACTATATTGCTTGCTAAGTGGAAAAGTCTGCAAGATCATGTTGTTGCTTGCATAGCACATCCTGATTTCTTTTTCTCTCTCTTGATATCCCGTTTAAATTAAGTCAGACCATATTGCTTGCTAAGTGGAAAAGTCTGCTAGAACTTGTTGTTGCTTGGATACCATGTTCTGATTTCTTTTTCTCTGTTTTGATATCCTGTGTGCATGATCTTCTAACAATTTTAAATTGAGTATGGCAAAGGGTGGATATAACCTATGTGTGGAAGGCTGCATTTACACTTGATTTTAATTCAGGAGAGTTTCATTGTTGGTTTTATATTGTCTTGTATTAATTTTTTCGTTCATTTGTATTTTTATTTTTGTTTATTTATATCAGGTTTGGTTCATTTAGGTTTTATGTGGGACTAATTTTACATCTTTTTATAGAATCCGGATTGGGTCTTGTTGTTTTGTTAATTGTGCTCTCATTCAAATTTGGTTTGTGTTCTCATTCAAAATTTTATATCATCTATAGGTTCATTTTCTTCAAGTAAGAATCAAGGATTAAAGGGTATCTATAGCTGAAAGTCGAGGATCAAGGGGTATCCGTTGCACCAAAGTCGTTCAGGACATGATCCTAACCTAATCCCTTATCATAGTTTTGGAAATTTGAATTTGGGTGAATGATGTTATCAAGGAACATACCATCACCCTCACCAATTGTGCTCAATCAATTGAACTACAACATTTTTTCATATTAATGTTGTTGAGTTTTTCATGGAGCAGCTAGGACTCAAACTTAGGACCTTCCATTTGCTATTGGAGTGCTCTACTACTGATTTACTAGACCTTATAGACCAAATAGATTAGAAAAACAGGCGTACATAAATAAGAGGAGATAGGTAACCAACATACACAAATTGAGGATACGACTCTTCACAAGTAGAGATAGGTAAACAACACCTACCCATTGCTTTGTCGTCCTTCCACACTCCTTAAAACTGCAAATACAATGTTTCCATGGTCGTGTTGTTGAGCTTGCTATGTGATACTGGGCAAAGTATTGCGTCCGCTGGAAAAGGAAAAAATGGGGCGAGGAAGGATCAAAGTTAAAATAATTCAGGACAAGAAGAGTAGAGTGGTCACGTTTTGTAAAAGGCAAGCTGGGTTGATGAAGAAAGCGCAGGAGCTGTTCGCGTTGTGCGATGCGCAAGTGGGCCTCATTATCTTCTCACAAACTGGCAAGCTCTCTCATTTCTCTAGCCCCAGCTACACCATCTTCTTCCAACTCTCTCACCCTAATATCATACTAGGTAGTTTACACTGTATTGGCTAGATATGTTTCATTAGTCGATAGTCTACATATAGTGTGAGATTTGAGCCTGAAACAAGTCTCACGTCTTCAAATTCTTGTTGAATCATCGGAAAACAAGTTTTAGCTATCGTAGATTAGAGATTTTCTTACAAAGTTTTAGATTTGGGAAGGAGAATAGAAAGTAACAAAAACTTAGAGATATACTTGTTACATTGAGTATTGAAATGGCGAGCGGACGGGAGCGGAGTGCTGGGCGGGAAAACCGGTTTTTTTAATCTACTGGTACTGAGCAGGGTGATGGCGATGGTTCTGCGAAGGCCTAGGTGGGTCACGGGCATGCCTCGTGTAAGAAGAAAAGCGTGGAGGAGCCGAAACGGGAGGACTCCCCAAAAAAGTGTGCGGATGACCCAGGGGGGAAGAATATTCCGGTCCCTCCCCCTGTTATTCCTGTCGGTGACTGTCCAAAAGATAACCTCAAGGGTGCAGCTGGGTCTGGTGACACGAACGGTGGGCAACGTAAGAAGTGGGCCTCCCTGTTTGGGGTTAAACCTAGTGGTAAGTCTTTTTTTCCCCCTGTGCGCAACATCTCCAACCCTTCGGTTGGAAAATTTGCAATTTCTATTCCTGATGAGATTATTGATCATAATATCGCTATAATGGAAAACTCCCTGGTTGGCAAATTCATGGGCCAAAGGCCAAATATTGAGATTGTTAGGGATTTCATCAGAAAAAAATGGAGAACAAATGGTAGTGTCTCTGTTGCGGCCCTCCCAAAAGGGTTCTTTGCTTTTGAGTTCTCAAACTTGGATGATATTAAGGCTGTTAGATGCGGAGGACCATGGGTTATTGGGAAATCAACTCTCGCACTTAAGAAATGGTCTTCAAACTTAGATCTATCGGATTCCATCTTTGAGAATGCTCCGGTTTGGGCCAGGCTTCATGGTCTTCCTCTGGAATATTGGAATGAGGATGTTTTTAGGGGGATAGCTAGCTCCTTTGGGGAGCTTCTATCGATTGACCCTATGACTGCTGCAAGAAGGAGACTGGTGTTTGCCAGAATATGTGTTGGTGTCTCTCAGGAAGCAGATCTTCCCTCCTCTGTGGAGATCCACTCTAAACTCGGCTCTTGGTCGCAAGCTATTGAGTTTGAGACCATCCCTTTTGCCTGCTTCAACTGCAGAAAATCTGGTCATTGGGCGAAGCATTGTCCCCTTAAGATTGTAAAAGAAATGGAAAAACCTAAAAGGGACTCAAAAGTGGTATGGAAAAAGAAGCAGGAGGAAAAATGTGTTACGGAGACAGTGGGAAAGACTGCTGAAACCCCTGATAACCTCTCAGGCAAAGCTGGAAATGAAGTCTCCACCACTCAGGTCCATGAAGCTTTTGCTTCTGAGATTAAGACTGGTTCTCAGGATAAAGGTGAAGGAATGGACTGCTTTGTTGGGACCTTGGCTCTAAGCAAGGCGGATGGCTCTCAATACAATATGTCTGATGAAGCTGGAAATGAAGGCTCTGCGATCTAGACCCCCCAAGTTTTGATTCTGGAGCTTATTGCTGATTCTTAGTACAAAGAGGAAAGTGTGGAATGGGAAGCAGGGAAACTAGCCCTTAGCAAGTCAGATGATTCTATTACATCGGAGATGTGCCCCATCTTCTGGGACCCCGAGACGCTAGGACTGGATGATATTTCTTCTCAGGGTCTCTCTCTTGAGGTAGGCATTCCCCTGGTTGTGTCTCCGGTCGGGACAATTAACCCAGGTGCTGAAAACTGTTCGGATCTGGCTTCTTTTGATATTGTTAAAGACACTTATTCGGACCCTAGCCAGGCAAGCTTTCTTGAAAGAAGTAACTCCCTGCCTTCCGGGAATGGTCTCATGGATACCCTCCCCTGGGAACAAAAATTCCTTTCTGAAAAAGAATGGGAGTCCAACAAAGAATCAGATAGTCAAGATGATACAGATAGAGAAGAGGTGCTTTCTAAGAAAAAGAAGAAAAAATCGAAGATCAAAATCAAAATCACCCCCTGTGGGATTTCAACAAGATCGAGAGCAAAAGCGGACTGTGGGGCAATTTCTGTGGCCAAAGGAAGAAGACCAAAAAATTTGATAAGAGAGCACCATAGCTTTCAAGATATTGTGGATGGTTTCCAAAAAACCATCCCGGAACTCCTTCTCTCTCCTAAATTCCTATGAAGTTATTATCCTGGAATATTAGGGGACTAAATAATCCCCACAAGCAGGATATTTTACATAATTTTGCTCGGGACCAAAAGCCTGATATTCTCCTCATTCAAGAGACCAAAATGTTAAGTGAAAAGGTTGAAAAGATTTCTTTGTTCCAGCACTGTTCCATTCAGGGCAGTGATTCTGCTGGGGCATCTGGTGGGGTTGCGACTTTTTGGAACTGTATGGTCATAAGAGGTGACCCTCTTTTTTCTCATCCTAACCATGTTGCCACTAGATTTACTCATATTAGAGACAATTTCAGCTGGATCCAGTCTAATATTTATCCTCCAAACTGTAAAAAAGTTCGGAAGGCTTTTTGGAAAGAGCTGGCTGCTTTCCGGAATATCTTTCAAAATGACCCTTGGGTTGTCATGGGAGATTTTAACTCACCTCTCCTTCAGGGCGAGAAGTTTGGCGGTTCTCAGATTAATGAAGAAAGCAAAGATCTCTTGGATTTCATCAACAGTCATGCCTTGATCGACCTGGACTTGCAAGGGAGCTCTTACACTTGGTCAAATGGACGAATCCTGTCGGATTTGATCTAGGTGAAACTTGACAGAACCCTTGTTTTTGATATCTGGATTTTAAATTATTGCTGCTCTTTGAAAACCCTGCCTAGGATAGGCTCTGACCATTTCCCTATTAGTTTTGTTGCTGACCCCTTAAAGATTAAGAGGAATACTCCCTTTCGCTTTGAGAAGATGTGGCTTTCCCATCCTCTCCTCCGAGAGGAAATAAGGAAATGGTGGAATATTAAAATTAAAGGTACTGCCTTATTTAGAATCGCCAAAAAACTTAGAGAAGTTAAAATGAATCTCAGAAAGTGAAAAAAAGAGTCTTTTGGCAATATCTTTCAAATCAAATCTGATCTTCAGTTTAGGCTGTCTGAAATCCAAAACAAAATTCAGAAGGAAGGCTATGTGAATGAAACTAAGGAAAAGGAAAATGAGATTCTCTCAAATCTTCATGAGATAATTACTAGAGAAGAGGAATTTTGGAGACAAAGATCTAGAGCTCTCTAGCTAAAGGCTGGAGACAAAAATACCAGATACTTTCATCCTTCAGCTTCTAAACACAGAGCAGCTAACAAAATTTCTAAGATTGTGGTTGATGGTAGAACTTATGAGGAGGAAGAGGATATTAGAAGAGAAGCTGTTCTATTCTTCAAGAATCTCCTGTCTGAGAAAGAGGATATTAACTTTGAAGACCAAAATCAGCTGCTGGAGGCTATCCCTAGGATTGTTAATTCTAGAGACAATGAAATGTTAACAGCAATACCCACCAGTGAGGAAATTAAAAAAGCTGTTTTCTCTTTTGAAGGAAGCAAAGCGCCTGGTCTTGATGGCTTCCCTTTACTTTTCTTCCATTGGTTCTGGGACATTGTAAGGGAGGATGTTGAGAAGGCGGTGAAAGAGTTCTTCCGTTTTAGAAATCTGCTGAAGGAGTTAAATGCCACTTTCTTGGTCCTTATCCCCAAAAAACCTGGTGTGCAGGATTTTGAAGGTTTTAGACCTATTAGCCTCTGTAATTCATTTTATAAAATTATTTCGAAGGTGCTTACCTCTAGGCTGCTTCTTATTTTGCCTTCTATAATTGTACCTCAACATAATGGATTTGTGCCTGGAAGACAGATTCTTGACTTTATTGTCCATGCTCATGAGAATGTTCATTCCCTCTTGGTCTCTAAATCGGAAGGATTTCTTCTTAAGCTTGACATTTCGAAGGCTTATGACAAGGTGGATTGGAATTTCCTGTTTAATATCTTAAAATCCTATGGTTTCAATGAAAGGGTTTTGCAGCTCATCGAACAACTTATCACTTCTGCTTCTGTGGCGGTTCTTATTAATGGATCCCCTTCCACTTTCTTCCGGAGTTCTAGAGGGCTAACACAGGGAGATCCCATTTCTCCTATCCTTTTCACGATTATGGTTGAGGTGTTAGGCAGAAACATGAGTAAATTGGTTGCTCAAAGATCTATTATGGGGCTTAAACCGTCATCGAACACTCTGATATGCTCTCATCAATAGTTTGTGGATGACACTTTGCTTATGGGAAGGTCTGCTATCTCGGAAGCTAAAGAGATGAAGAAACTGTTGGATACCTATGGCAGAGCCTCTGGTCAGGTGATAAATAAGCAAAAAAATTCACTGTATTTCTTTAACACACCTTTGCAAAGACAGAGAAAGATAGCTGGAATTCTTGGTTGCAAGATTGAGTCCCTTCCTGCTACTTATTTGGGTTTGCCCCTTTGTTTAAAACCTCCGGATACTTTTTGGATCTCTCTAGTTGATAGATTTGGGAAAAAACTTCTCTGGCTGGAAAGGAGCTCGCCTAAGCCAAGCCGGAAAACTCCAGCTTCTTAAAGCTTCCTTGCAGAATCTCCCCATCTATGCTCTCAGTCTTTTTAAAATCCCTTCCAAATATGCTGAAACCATTGAGAAGATTCAAAAGAGATTCCTTTGGTCTGGAGTAGAAGAAAGAAAAAGAATGCCTCTTGTTGGATGGGATTTGGTTTGCAGATCCTAAAAAGGATGGAGGCCTAGGGCTAAGAAAAATCAGACTGCTGAACAAGTCGCTCCTAGCTAAACAGATATGGAGACTTTTTTCTTCCTCTGGTGAATGGAGTGAAATAATTAAAAGCAAGTATTTGCAGAATAACAATTCCCTCAAAGATCTTATTGAGAATCCCAATCTCCCGAAAGGATCAAGTTGTTGGAACTACATGACTGAAGGGATAAAGGTGGTGAAACTGGGATTGAAATGGCAGGTTCGCAATGGAAACAAGGTTAGATTCTGGGATGATTGTTGGCTGCGTGATGAACCGTTGTCTCAGGATGGGAATCTCAGTAGATGGGTGGAGTTTTGTAAAGATACTTTTGGCCTTTTTGTTAAAGACTACTGGTGGGATGGTAAGTGGATCAATCTTCCCTTGATAAACC
Organism: Sequoia sempervirens; assembly: GCA_007258455.2. Lineage (NCBI taxonomy): Eukaryota > Viridiplantae > Streptophyta > Pinopsida > Cupressales > Cupressaceae > Sequoia > Sequoia sempervirens. The sequence continues at coordinate 516,608,685 of VDFB02105785.1, forward strand.
CTGTGATGGTCTCTGTTTACTCCTCCTTGAATGCCGTCAGACTTTGTTTAAATCAGGAGGATAGTCTTATCTGGAAGTATGAGCCTTCTGGGTGCTTTTCTGTCTCTTCTGCCTTTGCCCATATTTCTCATGCTCTTAACCCTCCCCCTCTGTGGTCGCAAGCCTGGATCAAGCATCTCTTACCTAAGGTTAACATTTTTTTCTGGTCCTTGCTGCAAAATAAAGTTCTTACTGTGGATAATCTCAGGAAAAGAGGATTTCTGATCCCCAATAGATGCTACCTCTGTAAAAGCAATGCTGAATCGGTTAATCACCTCTTTATCCATTGTCCTTTCTCCTCCTTGGTTTGGGACAAGCTTCTGAAATGCTGGCATTTTTCTTGGGTCCCTGAGTCGGTTGAGGATTTTTTTGCTCAATGGAAACCCCCCTCTTTCAACCCCTTTATTAAAAAACTGTGGGCCTTCTCGTTCCCCCATGTGACTTGGGGAATTTGGAAAGAGAGAAACAATCGGATCTTGATAAGGAGTCTTTTGTGTTTGAGAGAATTCTTAGGATGATCAAAGAAAACTTCTCTATTGTCCCCTTCAGGGAAGACAAGGTTGAGACTGTGGTTTGTTCTCCTTTTGACAGCCTGATTGCCAGGGAATGGAGAATTAAATGGGATATTTCCAAAGCCCCTAATTCTACCAAAAAATCCAGGGACGGTGTTTGCTGGAGTTTTCCTATGGAAGGATGGGCCAAAGCTAACTTCGATGGTGCGGCCAAAGGAAACCCAGGAAAGGCTGGGTGTGGTGGGGTCTTAAGGGATTCGGCAGGAAACTTTATGGGAGTTGTTGCCACTCCTCTGGGGGTCCAAACCAATCACGTGGCGGAAGCGGCGGGGGCTTATTACATAATCAACATGGCTGCGGGAATTAATTGCAAAAATCTATGGCTCGAAGGTGACTCAAAAAATATAATTGATAGCCTTTGTGGTAGGTCCCAGCCAGCTTGGTCGATAAAAAATTGGATTGATGACGCCAAGGCCTTACTTAGTAAGTTCAACAAATAAGAATAACTCATGTTTACCGTGAAGCGAACGCGGTTGCGGATTTTTTTGCCAATGAGGGAGTCAAGAGTGATAAAATCCTCACGTGGCATAAAAAGACTGACCTCCACTTCGATGTCCAAGCTTTATTGGTGCTCGATGCGGTGAACGGAAAAAAGGCGGCGTCTTGTAATAATGAGGAAGGTACGAGTCATGAATAGCAAGATTAGAAGATATAATGGGGCTGAGAGGATCCAGCTGATAAATTATTTACTTTGGCACGCTTTGTGGGTCCTGCGAAGCAAAGGAACTTTCTGGAACAGGTTCTCTGTCTGTAACTGTATGCAAACTAATATCTCTAAAATGGGCGAGGAACGGAAGAGGGTTGAACCTACCAGCTTTGAGTCACACACCAAGAACACCAAAGCTTGGAGTAAAATAAGAAGGGGTGGCTTACTTCCGTTCATTGAGAAACTACATGGCCCTAAGGAGGAGATTACAGATTTCTTTGAGAAGAATTGGAACAATGGGGAGGTTCTCCTCTTTGGCAGGAAAGTTCAGATTGATGAAGATTTGATTGCGGAGGTGACTGGCATTCCGATGGAAGAGCATAAATTCTTCAAAGACAGGAAATTCTCTGACGAAGCTGTGTTGAGGTTCCCCAAATCTGAAACGGAGAAGCAAAACCTTGTCAAGATGACGAATAGTTACTATGAAGTGGACACTATAAAAGCATTATGGAGAAAAGTGTTAAGGGTTATCATGGAGTACATCACTCTCGACGGCCGCTTCACTAGGGTTTATGGATACCACTTCGTGCTGCTTAATCACTTCCGGCATAAGGTGCGTGTCTCTATCCCCTTCTTCTTGCTCTGTTCCTTGAGAAATAGCTTTTCTGATTATAGTAGAAGCTTTAAAAGATACCCGATTCATCACATGGGTCTTTTAAGGCTCATTTATGAGCATTTTCAGAATATGCCTGCCCTTCCAAACCCTGTGGCCCCTTTGGAGCTTGATGAAAACGATACTGAGCCTAGCATTTCTGATACCAAAGCTTCCCCCGACTGTGTCAAGAGCTCTTCGCCTCCTCTGCCCCCCCCTTCTGCCTCTAGCCGCTCCCCTCAACCTTCTGGCGCCTACTCTGCTTTTGCCTCTGGCCGCACTAACCCTAATGCCAATTTGGCGGGCTCTAGCTCTCAGGTTAATAAGCTTGTTTCCTACCCCGATGACTCCCCTGTTGTTTCTGCTAAGGAGGCCGGGGTTAATCTTGAGGACCCCCAAGTTCCCCAGAATATTCAACAGGAGAACTTTACCCCCTCGAGAGGTGCGGAGTCGGTTTTTTTGGGGTCAATTCTGATTGTGAGCCCCCTTTTGACTTTGTTGGTAATGCCAAGAGCTGCTCTCGGGATCAGTTGAATTCTGCCAAATGGGTTTTTCATGAAATAAGTGAGCTGAAAACAAAAAAATTGTCTCTTCATAGCAAGCTGGGGGAAATTGAAGCCAAAGTTGCAGGGTTTATTCAACTCGAAGCAGAGAAGAATTACAACGTGAAGGACGCTACTCAAAAGGACAGCACATTTGAAAACGACATTGAAAAAATCAAAGGTACTATGAAAAAAATTGCTGAGCAAAACTGTAGAATTGCCAGACATAACTCTGTTATCATCAGGGCAATGTCCGAAAGATTGGAGAAAACCCAGAATAGAGCTTTGATTGTCGATCTTGATCAGGAGAAAGACCAGGACGAGGAAGCTGGAATCTCTAAATAAACCAGATCAAGCACGAAAAGGAAAGCCCTGACCACCCCAAACATGACTCAGATTTTTATGGAGGGGGTCCAGGAAATGGCGGACTTGGAAGAGGTTGCGGACGTGCTCCTGAATTCTATGAATTAGCTGTGGCCGGGCCCAGCTTTTTCTGTTTGCTGGCATTTTTCTGGTTTCTTTAAGGCTTTTTGTTGCTGCCTGCTAATGCTGGTTTTTATCTTTCTGGCAGTTTTTTTGTTATTCGGACCTCTGTTTTGGTCTCTTCCTGTATTGTTACTTCGTGGTTTCAGGTCCCTGTAAAACCCGTTTATCCCCCTTTTATCAAAAACAAAAACTTTGAGAGAAAAATCTGTCTCCGCTGTTCTTGTGTTATGGTGTGAAGGAACCAAAGCGTAGCCTCTGAAAACCATAGAAAAGAAACCTAAGATAAGAACTCATTAATAAAATAAGCCATGCACCTGTGTCACTAGAAGTGGAGACTAATTATTTGTGAAATATAACTTCTTACCAAAACATAAAATCGGAATATTGTAAAAGATCGCTTCATTAATTTAATTATTAATTGGCTTGTATGCTGTCCTATAGACGTTAAAAGTCTCTATTCATTTAATTTCCGTATTTCTTCAGTACGATAGACTGCCCGCTTTCTAACTCTTCTCTGCTAATTTATGACTTTGTAAATGTGAAATTGTTATCTACTCACTTCTTTTAACAAGTGTCCACGATTCCACAACATCTCAAGTTCAACGTTTAGGTATAAATGGAAAGTGGAAAGACTAATTTGTACAGATAAAAGTGGCACTTAATTACTCACGTATGCAAGGCATTTGACACTTCTCATGTCTTTCTTATTTAAAAGAGCGGTTTAACGACCAACAACGGAATTTCTCGACAATAGTTAGTAAAGAGTGAAAGGACAATTTATAACACTAATCTGGTTTGACAGCCCTTAACTTGAGAGGCTGGTGAGCACAGTATCTTTTAGTTACTATTGTTGCTTCCTTTGACTGGTTGGTTATTAGAGAAAACTTATCCACCCCTTTCCATGATTGTATCCTACGTCTTTACCTCGATTGTTTTTCTTCAAAACATCTATTCCATTTTGAGCAGGTAGCTTGGATGACATACACGAATTAGTGTCGTAAGATGCTCTATAACATAAAGAGATCAATGTCTATTTGTCATTAGATGGTTTTAGTGGATCTCTGAAAATAAAAAAGGTTGGTCTAGGCAGCAGTACTTTCTGTGGTCAGCTATGAACACTCATACTGAAATTGAACTTGATTGAATCTACAATATCACTTTAATAAGGAGCAACTGGTTCACTGTTCTAAGTTTTTTTCTTCTTTTGCACGTGAAAGAGTGCATAGCAGAATTGGTAAGTGGCGCGAGTTGGAAACACAATTTCTTGGTAGTCGAAAACCGGGGCTGTATTTTGGTGGAAGCTGGCAGATGCTGTAGAAAATGAAGAAATATTATAGTGCTAGATGGTAGACACAGTGATGCATGGTGATAATTGCATTTCTTGAAAGTAGAAAGAACAGGAGAAGCCTTAGGAGCCATGGTTGTATCTAGAAATTTTAGTCTTATGACAGAAGATACATACACGCTCCATGAGAATTTTAATGAGCTTCCAAGCAATGACATGTGTTATAATATATAGATAATTGTGTGTCAAGAATTTATGGATGGTGGTTAGTGGGGAAGACTGTAATTCTAAAAAAGTTCCACGAATCCAGGAATTAGGGATGTTGTTTGGTTCTACATTATTCAGAAATAGTATTTAAGAAGATTGTTGTGTGCTTTGCAACAGCATAAGATTAATATTTTTGCAGAAGAAGAATGGTTTGTATGTGTTTTGCTTCACTGTGGTTTTGTTTTTTCAAAGCTAGTAGTAGAAGATTTGTTAGAGATCTATAAAAATAAGCTTTGTTTTAGTTCCAGGTTTGCTACAGGAAACAAAAGAAACGAACAAAATTAAATTTTGAGGTAGGCATCATCTTGCTAGTATTTGATGTAGTTTTTTTTTGGGTTCTTTTCATTTTCCTCTTCAAGTGTAACTTGAAATTAAAGGGCTGTACACCATTTTAATTATAAAAGGAGATGAATTGTAAAGAGGAAAAGGGCAATTTAGAACAAATAATTATATTATATTACTATAATTATAATTATTTTATATTATTATTATAATTATAATAATATTATATGATTAAAAATGATTTTCTTCAATTTCATAATATAATAATAAGATTATTATATTATTATTGAGAGAAATCATTGTTTAAAATAATAATAATAATAATTATTATATTATTATTTGAATATAAATTAAAAAAATAAATAAATAAAAAAAGTGAAGTATATAAAAGATAAAAGATATTAGGGTGTGGCGGATATGGTTGACACCCTGTCACATGCACCTTGCCACAAAGGGGCTTGGCCCCATGAGCCATAGGCCCCTATGATTTGCACAACCATAATGGGTACCACAATTCTATGGAGGGCCAACAACCCCAAAAAATTGTGGTAGCATTATTTTCATGAAACTCTACTTGTGAATTTTCCTAAATCCTTATTCATGCTGCCCTATGGATTTTTTCCTTTATTTTTTCTAGATTTTAACACGTTTACATGCCAAAAGCTCTTTGAAAATCAGAATCAATGTTTTTTCTAAAAAGATGCAATTTATTGGGGGTATAAATCAACAAACTGACAATTTCCATTTTTTAATGATTAATCATGATTTTTGCTTCTAGGATCTAAAATTTAGCTCAAGTTTATAATTTGTATATATGAGGGATTTTTTGGGTCAATTTTAACCTTTGTATAAGTAGGTTATTTACTAATTTTATATTATTATTTTAAATTAATTAGTTCATATATTATCTCTTAATATACTTCTAATTGATAAATTTTATTTATTTGTATAATTAAAAATTCTAAATACATATAATTAAAAATTCTAAATACATATAATTAAATTTATAATATATGACTAATTATTAATTCTAAATTCATTTGAATTGACATAGAATTACATTCTTTTTATATTGTATCTTATTTATTATTATTTATAATTTGGAGGTTGTGGTGACCACTATAACATAGTTAAAAATCAACTAAATATAATCATTATTGTAACTCGTTGTTTGTGATCAGTGTCTCACTAAGAAAGATTTTTGTGAGTTTTTCTTCTTTATGTTCAATGACAAAGCCCTTGGCTTGGATGAATTCCCATGTGAGTTTTATAAAAAAAATTGGGACAATATGGGTGAAAACCTTCACAAAGTCTTGCTAAAAGCTTTCTATGAGATTAAAAGAAACATTAGCTTCATACCTAAAGATAACGATCTAGAGAAAGTTCACAATTAATAGTCTACCACCTTGTTGAATTTCCCCTACAAGATTATTTCCAAAGATCTTTCTCTCAGTCTGGGGCCACTACTTCCCTAGTTGTTTCTCTCGAATAGTATGCCTTTATCAAGTCATGGTACATTCTCGATAATATTATTGTTGTTTGGCAAGGGATGGAATGGACCCAACATTTTCAATAACCTACAATGTTTATTAACATTAATTTTGCCAAGGCTTACAACCGCATTGAATGATCTTCATCCTTGTCATGTTTTAGGCACTAGGCTTTGGGACTCATTTTATTCATTTCATTTAGATTCTTTTCATCAATTCCTTGGCTTGTATCCCCATCAATGAAAAACAATTCAAGCATTTTGGGCTTTACCAATGTATTTGCTAGGGTTGCCCTTTAGCTCCTACACTTTATGTGTTTTTTGTTGAAGTCTTTGATTATCATTTGGTCAATATAGTCTCCCAAAAGCTTGTTATGAGTATTTCCTTTCCCATTTGACTAACAAGTTGGTCAATTATCATTTTGTTGATGATTCATTTCTCACTCTTCTTGAGTACAAGAATACTGTCAAATAAACTTTTCTTTGTCTTGATATATTCTACCAAGCTTATGTATTGACTATTTAATGGAAAAGGACTTGATGCTATAGGTAATCCTTTCTTCCTAAACTTGGTTGGATAAACTCTTTTGGTTGGTAATGGATTGATAATGGGGAAGTTTTTTGATTTCTAAGCATTCCTTTTGCTTTTCATTTCTTTCCTCCTATCTTATGAAAAGCTATCATTGATAGAATTGAAAAAAGTTGAGCTATTAGATCACTAAGCCCCTTTTCTTTGGCTGAAAAATCTAAGTTTTCTTTAAATTTTTTTATGTTTGTTGTACTCATGGTTATTACTCTCATTGGGTCCTTATAAGGTTTCTTATTTAAAAATTGAGAAGATGCTTAAGAAGTTTATTTGGGCCTGAACTTATGAGAACAAAGGATTTCATCGTGTTGCTTGGAAGTTTTGTTGTATCCCTTGAATGATATTGGTGCTTTTGGATTACTCTCAATTTGTCATCAAGGCATTGATCTCTATGTTAAGTGTATGATCAAGGATTTGGAAGTGAACACTTTTTTAAAAATTCTCAAGTCTAGGCATTAAAGAGTGTTTGTTGGGGAACTAACTTGGAAAGGATTTGTATTCTATACTCTCCTCATCTGAGGGAGCTGGATACAAGGTATATTTATTATCAGGAGTATCTGCAAGGCCTAAGAACCCATCAAACCTTAACTTTTTAGGGATGGAAATGACTTATGCACTAGCCTCTTAGTTAATCATAAATCTATTTAGTGGTCTCTAGTTCTATCCAATTAATAGTATCTTCTTTTTAGACCCCCTTGGCTTCATGCTATGAAATTCTTAGATAGAGAAAACAAAATTCTATCATATCTCCTTAATAGAGCTGCCAAGAATTTCTTATCATGGCTTGAGGCCAAATTAATATTCTAACCATCCAATCAGGATTAAGAGACCTTCCAAGTTGTTAGAGATGCCATCCCTCCTCGATTCATAAAATTTGTCTTAGGTTTTTTATTTCCTAGTAGAAATATTGGAAATATATCCTAAAACACTATTTTGCAATTACAAACCCCACAAGGGATACTTATGACTTTTACCTCATTTACCAATGGTGGGTTAGTTAAACCACTATTAGCATCTCTTGACTTCTCCTAACACTTGGCATTAGTGGTTCTAGATTTCTTGGGCAGCCATTCTTGAGCCTAAGTTGACTCATTTTGTATGGTGCATTCTATAACAAGGTCTTCCACTTGGGGCTCTCTTTTGTCTCATATAGGAGTTCTCAACCCCTACTATCTTTATCTGGGCAGTTCGAGACTCTAAAGCATCTTTTTTGGTTTGCATTTGAGCTCAAGAAGCTTGGTTTTGGATACATGATTTCTTCAAGCCCATTTAATCTTGAACCCTTCTCATGGCATATGGTTTTGAAGAGAAATTAGCCCTTTCTCCTATTTAAAATTGTCTATATTTGGCATGCTTTCAAGGTAGAATTGCTTTTTAGTATTTGGAAAGATAGAAATTCATCTCTCTTTTTAGGTTGTTTGATTGATGTTCACTTTTCTCTATACACTAAAACTATGATGTTTTATAATGCGCTTATGCCTAACTAGGTACAAGCTCACAAGGTTAGACTTGAAGTTGCATATTTGCAAGAGATTTTAGATCAGTGGGGTGATGTCCCTTGCACAATTACCAAAGTGCCAACTCTCGCCTCTCCCCCACCTTGTGGACATAGGCATGGTCTTAGTCAATCTACCGAAAGAGTTTGAGGATACTAGTTTCAAGGATCTTATCCTCAAGGCTCTAGGGACCATGAATCCTATAGTTGGTATTGGCCTTCTTGCTTGTCTTCTACACCTTCTCATAGGCATGGTGCTCTTAGCTAACTAGATTTTGGAAAGTCTTCTTGCCTAGAGTTGGATATTTCTTTTGCTTGTGCTTAGAAACTTGTAGATGAAGACTAGGAGGAGGGTGCTCTCGTTGGTTGGGGGCTATTGATGATGGTCCCATCCTTATTGATGTTTGGGATAAACTAGATGATTGTGGTCCCCCTCTTGCTAGTGGTGCTCTTGCAACTTAGTGGATTTTTACATTTATTAGTTTTCGGATTTGATCCCATTTAAACAATTTCAATCTTTTGTTTTGGACTTCATCCCACATAGACTTTAATGTTGTGCCTTTTTATCACCTACCTTTTTGTGAATATTGCTGTATAGGAGCGAATTTTCACCCCTTACACAAATTCCCCTTTTACACAACCTCACCTTAGAAAATCAAATCTGAAGGCGAAATTCCACATCACCCAACTGCCTTCCTTAGACACTTGGCATCTGTTTCTTGTGTTGGTGAGATAATTTCTGTCAGGGATGCATGCGTGACATGCAGACATCCGCACGACGTGTTGTCGTCCTTGACAGATTCCTGTGTCTGAAGTTGGCAAATGCGTTACACCCCTGAATGGGGTCGATTTGTAATGCCCCTCTTTGACCAACCGACCCCAAAAATAGCAGATTCTTCCCACTTTTCCTTAAAAAACACTCTTTTTTCATTCATTCTATCTCTTTGCAATCTCTTGCAGTTTCTATACACATTCTCAAGCCATCTCTTAGCATTTTTCATCATTCTCTTCACTCTCAAGCAGCATTTCAACACTCCAATGTAGCAGCAGGACTCCATCAACTCCACCTAGCAAGTGTGAAGCAAGCCATAGCAGCATGGGATTGGAGTCTTGTGAGACCTCCCTTCATCACAGTTGAGGCTATGGTGACCTTGCCAAGTCCACATTCTCCTCCATTGGCTAGTGAGCTTTTGGGTGGAGGTGGTAACATTTCGCTCCTCTCCTTTGTGATTTGGTTGAGTAGCACTTTACTATTTTGTAGTGTTTATTGCAACTTCTACTTTCTTTACGTCTTTATCGCATATTTCTATCTCATTGCTATCTGGCTGTCTGTGGCAGTGGGAACACCAAAACGACGGTCTAACTAAGGCAGGTCCCTATACAACCCCAACAATTTTCCCCTTCTTGCTTGTGTGCAGGTGAAAGTACGTGTGGAGCTAGCTGGAAAACTAGTGCTTCTGTGAGTTGGTTTTTATCACATTAGTCTTTATCTATTTGCTCCACTATTTACGTATTTACTTTATGTAATTTATCATCTTGTCATTTTCATTAAAGTCCATCAGCTAGGCTGTCAGTTTGTTTTTCGGTAGTTTGTATTGTGTTCACTATTTTTTGACTGTACGGACACCAACGCGCTCAAGAGACGCTAGTGCGCCACGCTGTCATCCCAAAACTGCTCTGCTGTCCTCGGATAGAGAGCAGTCTGAGGCATAGTACCTACCCCAAAAACGAGCTCACCTAGCCCAAACCTAAGTTCGGGATCTGCAAAGTGATTGAAGTACAGTATAGTTGTCATCATTCTCGATTCTTGTCTCAAAACATCTTTTAGAGTGAGGTAAGTTAGGACATCCCTCTACTCTCGGCTCTTCGTGACTTGGAGCCTTGATGTTGTTGGTCCCCCTCTCTTACAATTGTATTATTATATTTTTAGTTCTTAAAATTTAATAGAGACTTTATTCATCAAAAAGAGATTTTGATAACTCAAAAATTAATTGTTGGAAACATAAATGTGTTTTTTCTCATCACTATAATTGGAAATGGGTTAACCTATAACATTTTTGATATCAATATTTAAGCCATTGTGGAAATTTTATTATGTCTACAAGCATTTCAAAGCTTAAATTTAAAAAAAATTACAATTCGGGGCTTATTGCTAAGGAGAAAGTATGAAAATTTTTAGATTTTTTATTATTTGTTTTTACTTGTCACATCATGTACCATAGATCAACATAGGGGTTTTATATTCCTTGCATTTATAGTATTTCTTACTTGTCATATTATATTTGCATAGATCAACACAAATTTTTTTATGTTCCTCATATTTAGTGTACACATATTATGCTAAGTATGTCCATTTGGACCTTTAAGTAGCATGCCTAACCTTATAATGACCAATACAACATCAAAATAATTCAAGTTGTTTCGATTGTAAATGCTAGAGTTGGTGATCATGGTGCCCAAAAAAATGCTATTTTATTTAAGATTTTCCACAAGGTAATGATCCTCAACTTGAACTATGTTTTATGTAGTGTTAGATAAGCTTGCATTTATTCATTCATGTTAGTGGTTTTGCATATAACACTTTGATTGGCTATTTTGATAGTTTTATTCCCTCAAAAAAGCATGTTGACAATTTGTGTTTTGTCTACATGAAACCCACATGTTTTAAAATTGAGGTTGTGTAGAAAATGACCAATGTTTTTATCTCTATCCAGCTTGGAACGTTGCATTTCCATTATTAAACATGGTCATTGGTTCATTAGGAATGCTCTAGTATTAGGCTTTGGACAAGAGATTTCATTTTTTCATCTAGGATTAACATAAAACCCTTATGTGGATTGAGTTATACTTGGGTTGCTCATATCCTCAATGGATTTTTTGACTAACTTATATGTACTAGAGGTTGATTCATGCCATGAATACAATTAATTTTAGTCTAGGTTCAATCACAAAAATGTATATCTTGAAATTGACCTTTGGATCTAAAAGAGATCAGAAACATTAAGATAAGAAAAAAAAATACATTATGTGTTGTGTATGATTTTTCATAATACTTTCTCTCAATGTCGTTGGATAGAAATTGGTTAGAATGTCATCTTATAACTAAAACTAAGCACATGTATCTAATACCATCCAAAATCAAATTCCCTCTTGAAGCAGGTTATCAAAGTTCAACTTGATAAACCCTTCTAAAAATTATTTAAAAATTATCAGAGATCCCTCGTGGGAGAGTACATAAATAAATTGTTATAAGCACAAAAAATTTCATATATACTGCCTATATATTATAATAAAGCATGTGTACATCCAACACAAACACAACTATAATTTCATGTCTCACCGCCTAAAAGATTGCATTACTATCATATATTCTCTAATTTGAAATATCATGATCGTGCTTGACATTTCATAAATAGTGCAAGCAATTTCTATCTGCCAACATTATCACATTTTTCTAACAAAGATATACAACCATTCTCCACCCCGTAGATTACACAAATGTTGCTAGCATCCATCTATACTAGACATGCATGGCACTTTTAAAAATTATTATACATTAATATGGTGGAAGCAACACCATTCAAATATAATTGAAAGCTACTTAGTTCCCAAATTCAAATATAAGGAGAAAGGCAACTTGGTGCTAAGGGGAGTGATTGAAGCTCCGAAGGAGTTGGGGCAAACAATGGAAAAGAGTATCAGAGATTTTTCAGAATGCTGTCAGATATTCACGCCACCCAGGACAAGCTTTTTGTACTAGAGTCGGAGATAAAGGAGATCAATGAGGACATTAAGGAAAATGGGGACACATTGAAAGTAATTGCCCGACAATGAACCATGGAGGACTAAGATATCAAGAATTACTGCGTTTAATTAAAATCAATTGTTGTTTAACTTTCATTTATGTTCAACAGGAAAGAATTCCAGGAAATCGATTTAAGAGAATGTGAGGCCCAGATTTTTGAGTTGCAAACAAAAATATGCAATACATTCGTATGGTGGATTCTACATATCATTGGATGGATGATTAGCAGAATTTCAACGTGTCAGGATGCATTTCATTTTGCCTTAAATAATTTTATCATCAACTTCAAGTAAGAGGTTCGTTTTGTATTAAAAAAAGGAAGTCAACAGATGGTTATAGAAGTATTTTTTTTAGAATGGAGAGCACATAGGTTCTCACTTTCACAAAAGATGAACATTGGAGTGAAAGCTGGATCTTTGGCAATGTTCGGGTTGTTAGTGGATAGAGTAATCATAGACATTGTGCTTTAGTACAAAGGATAAATTTTTATTCAGTTTGATGAGAGAATTGTTTACATCTCTCATATAATATAGAGATCTTTTAGAATATAAAGAATAATCTAAATATCTAATCAACATATTATAATAAAAAATTTCTGATAGGAACATTCTAAAATTATTTTTAGACTTTTCTTAATTACAATTAAATAATAATCAAAACAGTAGGAGAAATTAAACATTCCAACAGGGGCTTAATTTAGATAGAATTAACTCAGACTATATTGCTTGCTAAGTGGATAAGTCTGCAAGATCTTGTTGCTGCTTGCATAACACATCCTGATTTCTTTTTCTGTCATGATATCCTGTCTAAATTAACTCAGACCATATTGCTTGCTAAGTGGAAAAGTCTGCTAGGTCCTTTTTGTTGCTTGCATAACACGTTCTGAATTCTTTTCCTCTGTTTTGATATCCCGTTTGCATGATCTGCCAAAGGGTTGGATATAACCTATGTGTGGAAGGCTTCATTTACTCTTAATTTTAATTGAGGAGAGTTTCAATGCGGTTTTTTTAGTGGTGCCTTGTTTTAAGTCTTGGTTCATTTGTCTTTGGTCCACTTAAGTTTTATGTACGACTGATTTTAGTATGTCTATGGAATTCGGAATGGTTTTGTTGTTTTGTTAATTGTGCTTTCATTGAAATTTGGTAATTGTGTTCTCATTCGAAATTTTATATTATCTATAGATTTATTTTCTCCAGTTAAGTATCAAAGATTAAAGGGTATCTATTTTTTTAAAATTGTTAATTGAGGTCCCATTCAAAATTTTTTATTATCCATAAATTTATTTTCTTCAGTTGAGAGTGGAGGATCAAGGAGTATCCACTGTATCAAAGTCATTTGGGTCATGATCCTACCCTAATCCCTTATATCACCCTCAGCAATTGTGCTCAATCAATTGAACTAGAACCTTTTTTCATATTAATATTGTTGAGTTTTTCATGGTCTAGCTAGGAGTCGACATAGGACCTTCCATTTGCCTGTTGAAGTACTCTAATACTGAGCTATTGACCCTTATAAGACCTACCCATCTTTGGTTTGGGCGTGGCTTATTTCCAACACCCCTCTTAAGTCACTCTATAGAATGCTTGGGGTTCTTAGTTTGGCATGACTTTGATATCATGTTGAACTTTTCATTGACCAACTAGGACTCGAACCTAGAACCATTCCATTTGCTGTTGGAGTGCACTACCACTGAACTATTGACCCCTATAGTACCAGCCCATCTTTGATTTGGATGTGGCTTATTTTCTTTCCCATTTTAATTTTATAGACATTGAACATTATAGACCAATACGATAAAAAACTATAAACTTGAAAATAATTAAAATGAATCTTACAAATTTAAAATAATTGATCATATAGAAAATACCACATTTCTAATACCTTTTTTCATATTATTGTTGTTGAGTTTTTCATGGTCTAGCTAGGACTCGACCTAGGACCTTCCATTTGCTTGTTGAAGTACTCTACTACTAAGCTATTGACACTTACAAGACCTGCCCATCTTTGGTTCGGGTGTGGCTTATTTCCAACACCCCTCTTAAGTCACTCTATAGAATGCTTGGGGCTCTTAGTTTGGCATGGCTTTGATATCATGTTGAGCTTTTCATAGACCAACTCAGACTCGAACCTAGGACCATTCCATTTGCTGTTGGAGTGCTCTACCATTGAATTATTGACCCCTATAGGACCAGCCCATCTTTTATTTGGATGTGGCTTATTTTCTTTCCCATTTTAATTGTATATAGACCAATACGATAAAAAAACTATAAAACTTGAAAATAATTAAAATGAATCTTAAAATTTTAAGATAATTGATCATATAGAAAATACCACATTTCCAACACTTTTTTCATATTAATGTTGTGTTTTTCATGGTCTAGCTAGGACTTGACCTAAGACCTTCCATTTGCCTATTGAAGTACTCTACTATTGAGCTATTGACCCTTATAAGACCTGCCCGTCTTTGGTTTGGGTGTGGCTTATTTCCAACGGCCTTCCTAAGTCACTCTATAGAATGCTTGGGGCTCTTAGTTTGGCATGGCTTTGATATCATGTTGAGCTTTTCATAGACGAACTCAGACTCGAACCTAGGACCATTCCATTTGCTGTTGGAGTGCTCTACCATTGAACTATTGACCCCTGTAGGACCAACCCATCTTTGATTAGGATGTGGCTTATTTTATTTCCCATTTAATTGTATAGACATTGAGCATTATAGACCAATACGAGAAAAACTTATTAACTTGAAAAATAATTAAAATGAATCTTAACTGCATAATGATGAATATTAATTGATAATATAGAAAATACCACATTTCTAACATCTTTCGTTATCATTCAATTATGACCATCTCAATGTTTCCCTGTTTTACGCCATAAACCAATACGATAAAATTTTGAAAAGTGACCGAGACGGGTCTTAAGACTTAGCTGTATAATAAGTATTAATTGAACATAAGTAATTCTACGTTTCCAGCACCTTTCGTGGACATTCAACTATAATCATATTAATGTTTCCCCATTTTAATTATATAAGCATTGAGCAGCATGAACCAAGACGATAAAGACCCGTGGGCTTGAAAAGTGACTGAGCTGGATCAAAAGACTTTAACTGCGTAATGAGTATTAACTGGACGTAGGCAATTCCACGTTTCTAGCAAACCACTCAGTGGATTCACCTCTCCGATGTGGAGTGTGGTAATGGATGGTAACCAACCCACTTTTCTTTGGTGGTAGACACTGTTAGACACTGTTAGCTCAGTTACTTAACACGTCATCCACGATGGTGTGGTAGACACTGTTAGTCCTCTTAAGGACCAGAGGTCATATGTCACGTACTATTTTTATTGGTCCAAACTCCATACATAGAGCATGTTGATGCATAAAAGTGTGTTCTGGCATGATGGGAAAATTTGCACCTGTGCATAAGAAGGCTAAGGTGGCGAGGATTATAGATTGCTTTTGGTTAATTGAGCGATGTCGTTATTTAGGTCTGAGCGGAATGCATTTTAAACTGCATGCTCACAAAGAAACCGGCCAGTTGGTAGTACCTTTCATAGCAGAGAGTGCGACTGCCCAGTAGCTTCCCGTTCCCTGTTGTTCACTTGGTGCCATTCGATTAAGTTTGATGGTTTAGCTCAATACAAGGTGATATTCATGGGCTGTCACAGGCCATTTTGCATGCATTTTTTGGATTTATTTGCCCGTCCGTTGTGAGCCTTAAGGCCAATTTAGCACTATATTGCCTGTGTCTAGTAGAGAACTTTGAGAAATTTAAATAACACATGGCGTTCGCCAATTTGTGTGCCACGAGCTAATAAGTTGAAATGCAAATTGCGGGGGCGGTTGAGATCCAACATGAACAACAAGGTTGTAGGCGGGCTTAGGGTCGTGGTTGTGGATATTGCAAAGATCTTTTTGAAACCCGGTATGTGCTAATTTCAAATTTAATTAGTGCTTGATGTGGTGTGTATGAATACTAATGAAAGAAAATTGACGCTCTATTTTTCTTTGGTTGTGGGACTTTGTATGGTTGATATGAATACATATTTTGCACACAAGGACATGAAGACCAGGAGCAAGGATCGCTAAAGCAATCTGAGTGATAGGGAACGTTATGACTGCTTCTTACAATAGAATGCTGTTACCGGTATTAAATGAGATCCTTTCATACATAAGGAGAGAGAATTAATTTGAGTTGCTTGCTTTGGACTTGTCAACACTTGTAAAGAGTAATTTATCTATTCAAAGTTAACTTGTCTGAACATTAAAATCAAATCTTCAGTTGGTGGTGAGGTCTGTGAAGTTTCTTTTGGAGAAGCATGCAAGATATAAGATAAGTAGTTGGTTCCTAATAATATAGTTCACAAACTTGCGAAGTATTTTTTTCTCACGCAAACTCATAGGTTGTTGAGGTCAAGTTTTCAATGAGTCAAGTTTGAGTAGAATACTTGGCCATGTGTGGTAGGCATCCAAATGTACCTTCAAAAAGAACATTTTTTTCTTCTATAAGTCTACAAGCTCATATTTGAATCCCACACAATATTTGAGCATCCTTGAGAGTAATTTGGAAGGAGTTTAATCTGAATTTGAAGAATTTTGCGTTTTCAAGTAAGTTTTTTTCTTTTTTCTTTTCTTCTAGCATATAAATTAGTTCTAGCATATAAATAATAAATTTGTAAACATTATATATAATTTTATATGCAATGAATTTGATATATGGAAATTTTATCTGAATTTGAAGAATTTTGCGTTTTCAAGTAAGTTCTTTTTTTTTTCTTTTCTCCTAGCATATAAATTAGTTCTAGCATATAAATAATAAATTTGTAAACATTATATATAATTTTATATGCAATGAATTTGATATATGGAAATTTTATTGCTGATTTATGCCATCTTTTGAATGAAATTCTGATTTATTTAAACAAATGGTTTTACATTCTAGAGTAAAAAATATTATTATAGTAAAATTAATTAATGTCATTGCTATTCAATTACCATATTACATTTGTAATATATTTTAAATATTAGATTTTCATATTCAATTTTCTAATTTTTAGTATTTAAACTTGCTACAAGTTAGATATGATGGCATTCAACTTCACATTAGGTTCAACATCAACTAGTGGACACCATCATGTGGGAAACTAACACCTTGCTTGAAAATATTTTGTAAGGGGACCAGTATTGGGGAGTGTGATTTTCCTCTTGTGTTCAAAGAAGCTTACTGGAGGGATCAACTGCTTTGACCCTCAAGTACCATATTACATGCATTCTTTGTCTCACCACCAAACCATGTGAACAAGCCACCAAAGAGGAAAAAGAGAGATGTAGGTAGTCCTTGCATTGTTAGATGAGAAGAAACTAGAGAGGATGAGGACACAAGTCACCATAGCAACAACTATTAATCTTGACATACTAGCACAAACATAGGTAGATATGGTAGATGTTGTGATTTTAGTTGTAGTTCATACATTAAGGCTCATCCATCTCATCCAATTAGGGTAGAGTCTAATCACATGGCTTTTTGTACCTAGATTGTACTTGGAGAACAACATTCATTGCATGGTACAAGGTAGAATAAGGAGGTGCACTAGGAAATAGATAAGGGGCATGCAAATATCTATCAATTGATATTTTTATAGTTTACCTTCTAGTGGCAAAAATATTTCATGAATATTGATTTATTGAAATAGATTGTCACTCAACTTGGTTCATGATATAACACTAGCGCTAATCAATGTTCTATTGAAATTAGGACAGGTGGCCATTTGTGATGACTCCCCTTTGGTACATATAGTAGGAAATTTTACCTCTAGTTATGGTCCATTTATAGAGGAGCTCATCCACCTCATCCAATTAGAGTAGAGTTGAATCACAGAGTTGTTTGTACTTAGATGTAGTTGGACCATAACATCCATTGCAAGGTACATAGTAGAACAAGGAGGTGCACTAGGTAACAAATAAGGTGCACACAAATTTCTATTTTTACAACAATATTCCCTTCAATGTGGTAAAGAGCTTGTAGTAGAGGAGAATTTGATGATGAAATTGACAATTATAGGGAAAGGGTACATGGTGCCCTCTACAAGAGACTTAAAGTGGGAATTTGCTCTAGGTTATTGCAAATGCAAAGTCAATTTTGGAAGAACAAAAGAGACAATGATAAAACTTTGGATGCACCACTAAAAGGATCCACACCTTTATCAATGTTTTGGTAGCATCAAATGGTGAGATTTTTCTTGAAGTAGTTGATACCTCTAAAAATGTAAAGGATGTAAAATATTTGAGCTTAATTTTGGAGGATGTTGTATTCAAGGTGGGTATACAGAATGTGGTGTTATTTGTCATTAACAATTTAATGAAATATGTGCCAGTCATGAAATTGCTTGAAGAGAGGAATCCATCACTCTTTTGGATCCCTTGTGTGACATTACCTTGACCTTTTTTTGGAGGATGTATGTAAAAATGATTATGGAAGATACAAAGAACATCACAAAACACGTTTATAATCACTCTTGGGTCCCAACTTGATGAGATATCATACCAAGGGGAAAGAGCTTGTGTGACCAAGTGTAACAAGGTTTTCAACTAAATTCCTAACATTGCAAAACAATACTAGTTTTTTTTTTTTTACATCATTGAATCAAATATTTGTAAGTCAAAGCATAAATAGACTCAACATATTCAAAGAAGGTTAATGGAGAGAGGACTATAAATATAATTTTTGATAGTGTCTTTGCGAAAATGTTACAAAAATCATCAAGGTAGCTTCAAACTTCAATTTAAATTTTAAATTGAATCCTTTATCTTTAATTTTAAGAGAATTTACCTTGTAAGTTTGTATCTTTAAATTGTTTATACTTGTAGGTTTCATATCTTTCAATTAGGTTTTTGTGCTTAGTTCTAGATGAGGATCAAACCCCAAAGAAATACACTTATAAAGTCATGGATAGGGCCAAAGAGACCATCCAAAAATATTACAAGGAGATACAAACAAATGTGATTTTGTTTAGAAGATCATTGATTGGAGGTAAAACAATAACTCCACCAACCCATCTATGTAGCAAGGTACTATCTTAACCCCAAGTTTTAACTCATTGGTAGATCTACATATCATAATGGGGAGGTTATGGAGACACTCTCATTTTGCATTGAGAGGATGGCACTTGAGGTTGACGTGAGGGACTATTATTTCAAAGTTATAACAGTACAAAGAAGGTAGGCAATGACTCTTTTCTTTGATATTAGCTATCAAAGAGAGACCCACTTAGATATTGGGTAAAAAGAATTGAAGCCTTCATATATCATATAAGTTATAAATTACAATTATTAATATTGCATACAAACTTTTAAACATAGTAGAAAGATTTGGGTGGAATTACCCCAAACCTTCCAAAGTTAACCCTTTGAATTTTGTCTCAACTTTGTAGTGCTTTTGAATGTGAATGCAAATAAGTTTATTTTAGTCCATTCACATGAAGAAGCATAATAAGTTGACTCAACATCACCTTAATGACCTATTTTTTTGAAAATAACCTTCATTTTTGTATTAAAAATGAAGATGCATTTGCACAAGGCCTTGTAGAAGTGGATAATATTGATCTCTATAGTGATTGAACTATTTAGGATGACAATTTATGCAACAATACAAAATTGCTTCTTAAGGTCTTCAATTCTTCTTCAATCTATAATCCGCACATACACAAAGAGAAAAAATATTTTGTTTGAATGGGGGTTTGCCTTAGTCAAACCCCAAGTTTGGTAATTAAATCTTGATAGAAAGATGATGACAATGGAGAAGGAAATGATGAATGAAAAATGCTTCTTACAACTCATCAAACCTTCAATGGCTTCCCTTAGAGGAGTGAAGACAAAGACATCTCTCCAAGGAATCTTATCTTGCTTTGCTTGATGGATTTGGACACTTGAAAATGCTTGGATGCTTTAGGATCAACAATGCATGTTAGCCTTCACAAGACGACATGAACACACATAAGCTTGAACATGATGTTAGGACTTCGAATGTTGCAACAAATGACTGATAAATCTACTCTTCAATGCTCTTGACAATAATATTTGCTCATAGGATTGATCTCATAAAGTCATTTCGCGTGTGTTAGATTTCAAATGATCAAAAGACTATGTATTTATAGGTATTTATCTAATTTACCAAAAATTAGATTCCAAAAGCTAACCTTTGCAAGTGGAAATTCAAATGTTATAATGCCACCATTGACATGTTCAAATTTGGAGGGAAACAGAGTAACGAGATAGTTCCCCCATTGGGCGAATGAGTGCCATTA
The DNA here is from genome assembly GCA_007258455.2 of Sequoia sempervirens. Taxonomy (NCBI): domain Eukaryota; kingdom Viridiplantae; phylum Streptophyta; class Pinopsida; order Cupressales; family Cupressaceae; genus Sequoia; species Sequoia sempervirens. Next base: position 516,629,137 of record VDFB02105785.1, read on the forward strand.
TGGCACTAGTCCCACTCCTATTTTCCAAAATTTAAGGTGTCGGGGGCAAAGTATTAAATGCATACATTTGTTCAATGCTTGCCCTCCTTTGAAAAATGAGAAGAATAAGGCTTGAGAATGCATAATTTAGCAAATTAGAAGCTTAATTAAGTCTAATAAATTAAGGAACCCAAACATACTGTGAAATTGTAAAGGTATACAATTTCCTACACTACAATAGTATTAGTAGAAATAAATAAAGCATCATTATCATCATCATTGGAGGAATTTTATGTAGAAGAGTATTAACCCTTTTCTTGTTTCCTATTTCTTCTTCACATGTCCCTTTTTTTCATAGTTACAACACTTTATTATGCTCTTCATTGGGATTTTAGTACATCCTATAGACTTATATCTATCCCTTTTTCTTATCCACTTTACACTCTCTTTTTTATTTGGACCTTCCCCATACATACAAAGCATATTTCAAGTATTTTTTCATGGATTTTCTTCTCATTTCCTATGAAAGGACAGTTGCAATAAAGTTGTCAAGTTTTAGCTTTGTACCACTAGTAATGGAAAAAAATAGATATTCCAAAGTATCTAGTAAAGAGAAAAGTAATAAAATGTATTTATGTTTCTTTTCATACTTAACATCTACAAAAATGCTATGCAATAGAATCATCTTTCATTTTCAATGAATATATTGTTTTTTGAGATACAATTTATTTGTAAGACTTTTGGTTTGATAAATATCACCTATCTTCTTGCACAACTTGTGTTTGGTAGTCACTTTGGAAACATTCAAGAGGACATAATTTGCAAGACACACTCGTATGATTCCTTTGAGATACAATTTATTTGTAAGACTTTTGGTTTGATAAATATCACCTATCTTCTTGCACAACTTGTGTTTGGTAGTCACTTTGGAAACATTCAAGAGGACATAATTTGCAAGACACACTCGTATGATTCCTTTGAGATACAATTTATTTGTAAGACTTTTGGTTTGATAAATATCACCTATCTTCTTGCACAACTTGTGTTTGGTAGTCACTTTGGAAACATTCAAGAGGACATAATTTGCAAGACACACTCGTATGATTCCTTGTCACTTCTTGTCTAGATTTAACCAATCTTACTTAGAAACATCTAATGGTTTCTTTCTTTTAAAACTATCAACCATTGATCTCTTTCTTCAAAGACATCTTCCATCTTCAACTTCCACATTTCACATCCTATACCATTGAGTTTCTCAATATGCATATGGAAAGTAGAAGCCATGGTATACAATCCTTTCCTCAAATTTAGAAAACCACATTGCAAAATTTCACACTACAGCCAAAAAGCTTTCAACACTTAATAGAAAGGTGTATATTTCTTTGTAGAACCATTATCTTTAATACCAAATGTTGATATGCAAAGTGAAATTACTAAATCTTACAGCCAAAAAGCTTTCAACACTTAATAGAAAGGTGTATATTTCTATGTAGAACCATTATCTTTAATACCAAATGTTGATATGCAAAGTGAAATTACTAAATCTTCCAAAAATTTATGTAAATCATTTTTTTATTTATTTAACAAAAAATATCATAGGATTAAAATTATGTGATTGTAAAATAGTAATAAGAGATAGATCAGCAAACCATAGATAACATAGACTTTGCATGGAGAAACCTTTTTGGGAATAAACTCCTCACATGAGAAAGAAGACAATCCACACTAACAATCTAATCTCTGATAGCACTTTAGCAGCACGTACAATCAAATAATAGTTAAATATAAAAAAAATTCACTTCGAAAATGAAGAGGCTTTTTCAAGAATGGTAAATGTAACTCCTAATGAGCCATGAATAGCAAAAATAACTTCCAAAGTAATAATGGACAATATTGGCCCATATTCTAAGGTAGCCATCCAAACTATAGACAACACCTTTGACTTGTAACTCCATAATGGACCATATCTCAAAGTAGGTGTTCAAAATCATCACCCACCTCATATTGGACCCACCAACAATATTCAAGATGCTCTACTAAATTTTCACATCCAATTTGAGAGATTTGTTAAATATCACTTTGTAATTGCCAGCCAACTCCATCTCCTTCATGAATGCATATAACAACTAATATCAAAATTTTGAGAGAATTTAAATTACAAAATAATTTCCAATGACATTTTAAATATCCAAAGACAATTTCCAAAAGAATATTAGAGCTACATAAATAATACATAATATTGGAAGTTAAATAACACCTTGATTTCATTATTACATTTCTATACATTAGAAAGCACACATTTTACTAATATGGAAAAAGCTATAAACAATCTAAAATCCTTAGTTCCCAATTAATGAAATGATATTTTGATTTGGATCCAGTTTTCATGTGTCACATATAATTTTGAATTTTTTTCCTTTATGATATTTATACATGTTCAAGAACTCTTTGAGTGGAATTTGGTTTTGAGAATTTTTTAAGGGTTATTTTATGGTTTGGTTTGTTGTTGTGTTGAAGAATCTAAATTAGATTATGATTTAAGATTTTTAATGAATATTTTAAGTTAAATTTTAAATTATAGATGAATTATAAATTTAATTTATTAAGTATTTCAATTTTTAAAAAATATATTTTTATTTGATTATTCATTTCAAACATAATAGAAATATAAATTACTAAATAGTGATTCTTTAATTCTCACCAAAAATCATAATTTGATTATTTTTAATAAATTTAGAATGCACACATTTTTTTCATAAAGCTTGTCTCTTTGATGTGTATTCTAATTAAAATATAATTTTATTCTATTTAATTATAGTTTCTAATTCTTTGAATAATTCTTTGTAATATATTAAATTCTACATACAATATATTATTATCTAAAATATCAAAGTAATTTTAGAACATGTATTTTTTTTTTTATAAATATTTTTAAAACATGTATTAGATGAATAAGTATACTTGTTATTTGGATAATTATTTTTTTTTCTAAATAAAATCATTGATAATTATAAATTATACTCTTAACATATACTAATAATTTAGTTAAAGTTATGATTCATCTATTAAGTATTAATTTTTATAAGAAAGTTATGATATTTTAATAAATAAATAGAAAAATTACTTAATATTTGATTTTTTTTCCCAATTTAACAATTAAATTTTTATATATTATTATCACAATTTTAAAGTTTTAAGTTATTTAATTATTATTTTTTTAAATAATTTTTAAAATTTAAAATAGATAAAAAATTTAGTTCTAGTACAAGTAATACTGTTATAAGATAAAAATTATGATGATGGAATTGTGTGGGCAGGGGAATGGACGAAATTATTCAAACATATTATGAATGTGTTGAAAGTGGTAATAAATCACCACGTAAGGTATGGCTTCTTTCCTATAATCTATAAAAAGATCTCTTCCAACAATGACTTAGAAATGAATAGTTTTTTCTACAACTCTCTCTCAAGGATGGTAATTTGTACTCCACACTTAAATATTACTGATATAAATTGATATAAGTTGGTTTGTTTTATACTTAAAGCCCAAGTAAATGTTCTAATTATAATATACTATAGAATAAGCCCCGGTGAGGTGGTGGAGAGCTTTGATAAAATAGATTGTTCTTGGAAGTGATGGATATTTACATGTTCATTTTTATCAATATATTTTATCTTTGCTTTCACATTTATGGATTAGAATTGCCCCTCTAGTATTATTTCTAATTTATTTTAGTGTCAATGTATATGAAACAAATTTATGTTGATGTGTTAATATTTATTATTAGAATATATTTTAATGTTAATTTTCATGTAAATGATTTTATGGAATTTAGAAGATTAATGTATAAATACATATTCTAATTTTTTAATAAATAGTAAAACCATATTAATGAAAATATTTATAAAGATCTGATATATCAATATATTTTAGTTATATTATTTATACATGTTAATGAAAAATAGTTAATATTTTGGTTCTATTGTCAACTAGATTATATTAATTAGAAAAAAACATACAACTATAAAAAATAAAATTAATAATTTTCATATAATGTTCATCCTTGCTAAATATTTTAATATTTGGTATGAGAATGTGGAACTAATTGGAGTGATGACAACAATTTACCTTAAGGAGAATTCACCATCTAATTATCCTTCTCTTGATGTACTTAATTTTTAAAACTAAGTGACTTACAAATTTGAACATTTACATTATCATCAATTCCAGTTAGATTGCATGAATATCTTGGAAGCATGATCAAGTAGACAATATCATAGCACATGAGTTCTTAATGAGTATTTTAGGTAAAAGGTCTACAAGTGTTGGTTATGATTTAGTGTCATGTGTACAAGGATGTCACAAGGACATAGGTATGTTTTGATTTGGTTGTCAATACAATGGGTCTTCTTGCTAGTTTGGGTTCATTGAAACTACCTTCAACAGTTGTCTTTGGTTTGTTGACAACCTCATGTAGGGATCTAAACCTTTAATATCATATGACTTAGGGTTATCACACTAGAAGTCAAAGTTCTCTTGCATTTACAAAATTTCATTGGAAGTCCAAAGCTCCCTTTTAGCTATAATATTGTCCCATAAGTTTGAAGTTCTCTTTGTAATTAAAAAATTACACTTGGACTTTGAAGTTTTGTTGTATTTGCAAAGTTAGGCTAGAAGTCCAAAGTTCCCTTGCAATCATAAAATTAGGCTAGACATCTAAAGTTCCCTTGCAATTGCAAAATTTTGTTGGAAGTCTAAAGTTCTGTTGTAGTTACAAAATTGGGTTGGAAGTCTGAAGTTCCCTTGCAATTGTAAAATCGGGCTAGAAGTCTAAAGTTCCCTTACAATTGTAAAATTGCTTGTAAAATTGCATTGGAAGTAAAAAGTTCTCTTGCGTTTGTAAAATTGTGTTAAAAGTTTGAAAATACCTTGCATTTCCAAAATTATGTTATAAGTCCCAATTCCCTTGCAATTATAAAATTAAGCTGGAAGTCTAAAGTTCTTCCCTCACAACTACAAAATTATGTTAGAGGTTTGAAGTTCCTTTGCAATTGCAAAAAAATTATTGTGTGCATGTGGCAGGCTTTCACTTGTTTATTGATTTTTAATAGATTTCTTATCAACTCATGGGAATTTTTTCTTTTTGAGATCCGTGTTTTTTGAATTCATGACTTCATGGAGAAATATATTATTTTCTTCTTAAGGATCTAAAATATGTTCGATGTTGTGATTTGAATTAAAAGAACACAATGCTCTGGTTCTTTTGTGGTTGTAGGGGTTTGGTCCATGTGCTTGCATGCCTACATTAACATAAAGTTGAAGATGCTCAATTATAAATAAAGAAGCTTGAAAATTGTTTTCCTTTTAAAAATTATTTAATCTAAGATCAAGAAGTTGCTACTTACACAGGGGATACAAACAAGGAGGATAGGTGAATTGTTTTCTAATTCAAAGACCTTGGAGTTCTAGCTATCTACGAAGAATGTTAAAGCATGATTGAAGTAATGAGAAGTTTGTCGACAATAAATTTTTAGAAATTTAGGGAATTTAAATGAGTTTTGGGAATGATTGTGGGTGAAAAATATTAAAAGTGTTAACTTTTTCATGGGGAAATGATCTTTAGAATTATTGGATTTGGATCAATTTGATAGTTTATGCATTTTTGGATTGAGCTTTGATTCTTTTTTGCTTTGCTACAACCCATGTCACATTGCTTTAGAAATTTGGATCACTTATCTTTTTTTTACATTTATTGTGGCACTCTTTAAGGTGCCATATTTTTGGGTGATCTTGCCCCTTTTAAAGAGCCTCATCCTTTCATATCTCTATAGTTCATGTTGTCGGAGTTGAAGGATTGAAAATGGCTATCAATGACACCCTTGCTCCAACATCCTCAAAAGTTTATTCCCTAGGTGTTTCATGAGGTACACCCATTGGAAAACCCTAGATGTTGTTCTTCCCATTTTTGAATTTGGTATAATTCTTGTTGATGGTTAGAAATTTTACCTTGATAGGATACTTTTAGGAAGGGCTACTCTTGAAAGCATGCTCAAGGAATGGGTCAATTGAACTTGGGATGTAATGGGATTTTCCTTGATGTCATGCAAAACATTACTAGTTTTTTTTAATTTTGTTAAAGCCAACCATGTTGAGGCGATTCTCAATTGTGGCCCTTAGCTTGTTCATTCATCTTTGTTTGTCTTTAAACTTTAGACTTGTGACTTTGTTGTCTCCAACGAAAAGACTCAGTGGGTCCCTATCTATGTTGATTTCCTTGGTTTACCCTTTCTATGCTAGCATTCTCTAAGATAAATGACCTATTCCTTAGGCATTGTGGTTTTTATTGAACTTGAATGGTTTTATTCAACTTGTTCTTAGCATCAGATTTGCATTAAGGGGGGGCTTTAAAAATATTTAAAGGAGAATGTGGATATCTAGATTTGACAAATGAGATACACTCAGTGTGTTTTCTTTACTTGAATTTTCCAAACACTTGCTATCATAGCTAATCCTTTGAATATAAGATCTGCGACTGATGACATCCCAGATTAGCACCCCATTTATCCAAACCAAGAGGTAGTTTTTACCCCAAAGGGTACAATGGTAGAAATGAGTAAGTGTAGTGAAGGACCCTATCTGATAATAGCATATATATAACTTAAATATAAACAATAATCATCCATAACACATATCCACCAATCCTTATAAGTCCATTATGTATATTCAAGCAATCATTACATAAGCAAGTCTTAGTCTCTACTTTACAGTACAATATTTCTCTCTTATATCTACCAAGATCTCTTATTTTGTTATCTACTACATACAAATATAATTGGCCTAGTCTCTTATAAAGATGTGACCCTTATAGGGTACCCCTTAACCTATATCCCTTGTTAGCCAAATGCTCAACACTTGCTTTTCCATGTATTGTGGTAGGTTATGCTTCGTGCCTTGTATTTTTCCAACATCATCCCCCCTTCAAAATTATGCCTTGACATCAAGACATGGTTTGGTTACCCGAGAGAATGTGTTGTTGATAACTTTCAACTGCACTAGTGTTGTGTCATATTATTGTTTTGCTTGTTGTAACACTTTTATATGCCATTGTGTGTTGATTTGAAGCCTCTGCCTCTTCAAGGTTTTTAGTGATCTATGTTTATTGTGTGGAAGCTCTAGCTTCTCCTAGTACTTTGTAAAGGTGTACTATATATGTAGTACTCTCGCTTTCAAGTTCCCCTTCTGAACTTGGATTTTAGAAATTGTTGTTTTGTAGCTTTGAGATTGCCTATAGGTTTTTATTGTTAGAATCATTATACCCCTTTGGGTAAATATCTCCTCTATTTATGTTTCAATTTGGTTTTTTCCTAGGGGGATATGGACTATCCTATTTGTATTAGAAAATGGTTATCTCCTCTTTGCAAGAGTCTACAACTCCATTGACATTCACAAACCATCAAAGTCCTAGTAGGGCATTAAATGAGTCAAAGGTTTCTTGAATTGCAACTACCTCAAAGTCCACTATTTGTTTTATCCCATTTATATTAAATTTCACCTGAAATCCATGTACCTAGGGTTTTCATTCTAGTTCCATCTACTAGACTTATCTTGTATGGTGTTTGTTGTAATTTTTTTTTCCTATTTGTTCCCATACCCGTTTTGTTAACATATTGATATGAGCTCCTAGGTCTACTATTACATTTGTTATCTTTTTATGATCTATGTTTATTGTGATCACGATTTTGCAGGTTTTCTATTGTCTATCTTCATATGGACTATCATGTTTGTATTAGAAAATGGTATCTCCTCTTTGCAAGAGTCTACAACTCCATTTACATTCACAAACCATTTAAGTCTAGGGCATTAAATGAGTCAAAGGTTTCTTGAATTGCATCTACCTCAAAGTGTACTATTTTTTTATCCTATTTACATTAACTTTCACCTATAAATCCATGTACCTAGGGTTTTCATTCTAGTTCAATCTGCTAGACTTATCTTGTATGGTGTTTGTTGTAATTTTGTTTTTCCTATTTTTTCCCATACCTGTTTTGGTAACATGTTGATATGAGCTCCTAGGTCTACTATTACATTTGTTATCTTTTTATGATCTATGTTTATTGTGATCATGATTTGGCGGGTTTTCCATTATCTATCTTCTTTATTCATAGTTCTAATTTGTTGTACTTTGCCTTGATTATTCCAATATTTATAGAATTGTTGGAGTTTTTTTAGTAGGTTAGATTGTTTATTCATTTTTATTAGTTGTTTGAGGATTCCTACTTCTTAGCTAGAGAAATATTGGCTTGTTTCCTCCTCTCTATGTTTTGTGACCGTTTGTCTTGTTTCTTCCACTATCTGGTCATGTTCTTTCTTAGTGGGGTGGAAGACCTAATTTGTGGAATTTTCATCTTCTACTGTGTTGTGATTAATATTTGAGGTGTTAGTTCCCTATCTTATCATCGTTGCTTTGTTGTGGGTAGAGGTCTCTTTGTCGGAGTTACTAGTCTATGTATTTTCTTCCTCTATGTCTATGGGTTCTTTTGGTACCTTCCTTACTAGTCTTGCTCCTCTGTTTTGATTTAAATTTTATAGTTCGTCACTTTTTTATTGTAAAGCGATATTCCTATAGTAGGTCTAGGTTTTTTCATAGTTAAACACATCTTGGTCTATGAACATGCTTTGTGGTGGATTGTGGTAGGTTCTACTCTTTGTCATGTACTATACCAACACTAGGAAACATAAGCCTTGTAGTCTATTGGGGTGTCTAGAAGAGGGAGGATATGTGCTAGAAAATGGAGACTTGTGTAGCTTAACTTTCAAATAGGATAGTTTGAATCAAGTGATGCTCTCTTATAGAAAAAATATTCTGCTCTAGATGAGCTCGATAATGAGGAAATGACTCTTGACACTCGTTTATGAATTGCATCTCTTTTGAATGTTTGAGTTTTGATAAAACTCCCTTAGAAACTTATTTTGTTTGAGAGGCTCAACCATAGTTTCTAGGTTTAAACATTCTCTAGTTAGAAAAGGTTTATTTTTTATTTTTTATTTTTCGCTTTTGTCAACTTGCATCATTTGGCCTTTGAGTTATTTTGTGTAGCAACCATGAAGTAGGTTGGGGTGGTGATGTCACCTTTTTCTCTCCTACTTGGCATTAACACTTAGTTGACTAGGAATGTGACCCCACTAGTTGAGTTTTGTGGGCTCTTTTCAACATTAATAATCATTCATTTGGAGTTATTAATGTTTATTCTTTGGATTATGTAGTTGAGAGATCTATTTGTGCACTAGAGAAAAAAAACTCTAAAAACTATTTGTGCACTAAGTATTAATGTCCTTATTTTTACAAAAAATAAATAAATAATTTGGATATATATAGAAAAGGTTATGTGATATGGAATAAACCTAAAACTATAATTAATCTTGCTTCAAAATTTAATAAAAAAAATTATGTAGCAAAAATTATGAAAAATATTTGCACACTAGATATTTGTGTTACCAATCAATGTTTAATAATTTATAGGTTAATTGTTTTTTTGCAAAAAGGTTACATAATATGGAATAAATGTTGCTAAGCATAATTTTTTAATTAAAACTTATGTAATTTTTTTTTACAAATCATCTATTAGTTTTTTTGAGAAATATATTTAAAATCTACACATAAAATCTCAAAAATTACTAGTTGAAACCATCTTCAAAATTTTAATGGTTTGGTTTGGGTGATAAAAGGTGAAAATTTGGTTAAAATGATGATTTGAATTTCCTACATTGGTCAAAAAGTGGGACACCATTGTGGGATCACCCCACCGCCAATATCATATGATGCGGTACACTTGGAGTAATCTCAGAGCAGGGCTTGATAGAGTACTCAGGCATCTCAGGTATGATATCAACACAATATTTTTCTCCTTTTCCAATTTTTATTCTCTACTAGTGGAGCCTTTGTCAGATGTTATCTTTTCAAACCACTTTCCAATACGGTTTTGTATTGAGTGCAACTTTTCAATCCAAGGCCATGAAGACTCAATTATTTCTAAACAAATCATTGATCAATTACCATATCAAGTTTTCTCACATTCAATGTGTTTAAAACCAAGAGCCACATCCCATTCAAGAGATTGGATGGATAGCTTGGTTGAATGATGCCATCTCTTGCACTTCTCAATTTCTTCACATCTATAGGTGTAAGACCATTTTCTTCGATGGTCATACTAGGCAACTACCTTGGAGTTCCACCAAGCCATAATTTCTATGAAAGTGCAACCTGTTGATTTGGCCACTAAGCTTATAGTGGTTCAACTTTTCCGCTAGAAGTAGGTTGCAGATACTTGCATGTCCATTGGCTTAAGGTTGCAGACAAGGTCTCAAAATTGTTCTTCCAGGCTTTGTGGGTTTGTCACACATCCCAAACCATTAAGCAATTGAGATAAGGGCAACAACTCCTTAATGAGTTTCCTGAAATTCTTCAAGCCTTTGTTTGACACTATGAGCAATTTTTTTCTGCTCGCAAGTACACTTTGGCTAGGGTTGTTGCTTTGTAGTGATTCCTAAATGTGGTTCCTTACCAAATTTCAAACTCACAACGCTTTATTTGTGGTAAGATTCTCACCAAAGAAAATTTGTGGGAGGTTGTTTTGAAAATGTCTAAAGACGAAGCTCTTGGTTTGGATGGAGTTCCTTGTAAATTATACAAAGCCTTTTGTGTAAGGAAGCTAAGGTAATGAAACAACTTCCTACACTAATCTTGATAGGAGGGTAATGCAAAACTTTACAAATATTTACAACAATAAAAGCTTAAACATAAATAGACATAAATATCATGCATACCACAACATAGTGATTTACACGGGGAAAACCATTTCGAGAGAAAAACCCCAAAACTGTCCAAAGATTAAACTGAAAAGCAATACAACAAACAGTATTAGCTATACCTCGAATCAATTTAATACAATAAGAATGATACCAATCCTGTGTCCAACCAAGGGCCCTGCCCTCTCCCATTGGTTCTGTTCAGATTGCCAGTTCTCTGCTCTTCTTTGAAAGGCTCTTTTATGCCCATTGAAGGATTCCACCGTGCGGGCAAAGATCATAACTCTATTCTCCCGAACAAATTCTACAGCTTGGTGAATGCTTTGAAAATCTGCACAGCCACGCAATGCTCGAGTTGCTTAGCTAATACATTTTCTACGAAAGACCCAAAACCACACACGATGTAAAGAACTTAAAAGCTAGCACCTATCTCAACATTTGCACAAACCCAAAAAAGAGAAATAAATCTATAAAAAACACAACGCAAGATTTTTTTTTTCTCCCTCCCTTCAAACCTGAAAAACAAGATATTTTTTTTTTTGATAAATCTAAATTGCATGATTTCTTTTGCACAAAGACTTGAAAAACAGGAATTTCTTGCGCAAAGATGCCCGAAAACCAAGATTTATAATTCTCCATAGAACCCTGTAAGAAGGAACTTGTTTTAAAGCTAAATGAACACAGTAAATCATTCAAGCATAGGAATTACTGGAGATTCCACACAACTATGGTGGCTTGTCTCATGAATGAATATCTGTTTACTGGTCCCCTGCATCACCTGAGACTAGTGTAATATTCTTCTTCTATGACTGCAAACCCTTTCCATCACCATAAAAGCTCACGCAAAAGAGAATCTGACAATTGGAATTTGAGATAATGTTGTGAGATTGGAATTAGAGATCACTTTCCAAAGGAAAAGGAGCCGTGCAAACAACCCACATGCAGCTTAATATTTATATGCCAAATAGTATTTTAGCTGCTGATATAAAAGAATTTGAAAACTACAATTATTTTCCCTGCAAAACATTGCAAACCAGTTTAAGTTTGTGTTATATAATTTATGATTGCTTAATTTTATTAGTCAGAAATTAGAATGGTTTATTATTAATCAGAAATTAGAAATCTCTATAGTATTGTTTTTGGAAGAATAACATTTTCATTTATCTGTTAGGAGTCGAATCTAAGATCTTTTATTTTCCATTGGGATTCTTCACCATTGAGTTACCGACCCTCTTGGTGACTGGTCCATCTTTGGTTTGGGTGTGGCTCATTTTCAAACACTTCACCTTGAGCCATACTGCAGGTGCTCGGGTAATCCTAACTTGACTTGACTTTGCTAACTTGAGCTCTAATACTATGTTAAACTTTTTCATGGATTAGCTAGGAGTCAAACATAGGACTTCCCATTTTCTGCTGAATTGCTCTAGCATTGAACTACCAACCTTTAGATGACTGGTCCATCTCTAATTTGGGTGTGGCTCATTTTTCAACTCTATTTTGATACCATGCCCAATTTTACATCATATAATGAATGAAAAGAATGTTTGAAAACATACTTCTATTAGTGCCAACTAAATTATTGTTGAGTTTTTCATGGATTAGCTAGGACTCAAACCTAGGACCTTCCATTTGTTGTTGGAGTGCTCTACCAATTGAGCTATTGGCCTCTATAGGACCAGCCTATCTTTGGTCTAAGCTTGGCTTATTACGAACACCCCCCCCTCCCCCCTTAAGCCACTCTAATAGAATGCTTGAGGCTCATAGCCTGGCTTGTCTTTGATACCAATTGTAGATTTTAAACCCAAGCTCACAAATACAAATTGTATTTAACACACAAGAATCTTTTATTCATTCAATTTCTAAATTAGATTACATCATGCCTCAATATAGAGGTCCTATCTTCTCCTCAATTACAAAGTCATGAACTAAACAACAAGGAGATCTCTTTATAGAGATAAGAGCTCCTAAAAATAGACAGTATATTGGACTATTTTTCCTCCATGCATTTAGGATGGAAAACTAAAACACATACATCTAAGAATAAAATTCATGAAAATTAATTGTTTTAAAATAAAATTGTGCATGGAAGCCAAGGTGAATTACATGGTGGTGAGACTCATGCATATAAGTGTAGCATAGAGAAAATGACGCCTTTTCCTTGCTTGATTTGGGAATAATTCATGATAAATTGGACTCAATGAGGCCTTGATTTAGTGATTGTGAAGTGTTTTACACGTCCACAGTAGGTCTTGGACCCTTGCAAATGCATTTACTCATGTTTTGTAAAGGTGTTGTAAAGTGTTGTAAAAGACTTTCACGCTTTCCTAGACTTAATGAACCCATCTTTCCTTAATTCAACATTATAAAATGTATTTTCACATCAATATAAAAGGCTTGTAAAATAAAATTAACCTTAGTCTAGTGTTGCAATGTGTCCTACACATTCACATTGGATGTTGTGCCTTCCTAGGCTGTGTGGACCTCATTTTAGTGTTGTAAAGTGTATTTAATCACACTTTCACATTGAATTCAGTGTCCCAAGCCCTAATTGACCTTCACATCATCACTAATAGGCCCCTATTACCCCATATTGTGCATCCCGAGGCATAATTTGATGAAATAACTGACAAAGTCATCATATAAACTCAATTTATGCATTCCCCAACAACCCAGCTGGCAAATGGACCCCTTTGGGACACAAATTCACCATCTGTGGTGAATGAGTCCTTGCGAGGTGAAACTAATTCGCCCAAGGTAGTGAATGAGTCTCATTTGGGCCATTTTTGACTTTTGAGTGAGAAATTTTGGAATTTAAGTTTTATTTTTCTTCATGTCGTCCTTAGGGATCCAATTTATGGGTGAATAAGGTGATTTGCCTATAAAATCAGGTCTCTAAACTCTAATTTACATATCTTAACTCATTCGCACATCTTTTACCATTCATTCATCATCAATCTTCTCTATCAAGTCAAGCAAGCTAGGGCTTTTACATTCTAAGTCATCAAGATAGCTTCAAAAAATATTCAAGGGTTGAATCTTCATCCATTGCTGTAGAAATTCAAGGTCAATTGTCATGGAAAGGTATTAATACCTTCACTTCATGTTCATTCTTCATATTATCTCTTCATTTGGTTTAATTACCTAAAAGGGGTTTGACCAAGACAAACCCCCATGCCCTAACATTCAACATTTCTCTTTCTCTTCTAGTGTGTTTGCAGATTTAGGTATCTTAGAAGTTTGGAAATCATTAAGAATCAAATTTCAAAGCTATTTAAGTCTTTTCTTCTTTGTCTAAGGAAAAATATCAACAAAAAGTTACTTTTAGGTTTGGAAATCAGACTTTCGGAGGCGGACACCTGTTAGGAGCCGAAGTGCAGACTGGAGACTTCAATTTCCACCTTTGGATTTTAAGAAATTCAAAAGTGGACTGATTCGCCATGGATGGAGAATGAGTCCCACTGCCAAGCCTAAAACAGGTTTTTTGTAGTTTTGGATACCCATTTGTTTGAAATGAGCGTCAGAACAGTTTCCCAGATCTAGGACTAATTCGCCTAGAATGGCGAATGAGTCCCACTAGGCCTAAAAATCAGGAACAACATTTCAGAAGTCATTTCCTGTCTCTAGCCAGATCTTAGGTGCACACATTCAGTTTCATCCATTTTTATTACAGTTTACTATTCATTTCTAAGTGTTTTTGCATTACAAAAATGTGTTTTCAAAAACTCTACATTTCCTTAGTTTCCATTCATTAATCAATCAATTATTTCAACATGTTGCATTTAGGACATTCCATCTAGGCATATTTCCATTGCACTTGCATTAGTTTGAATGAACTACCTCAATTTTTGGGTTCTACTCTCTTCTTTTAGGTGAAAAACCCTAAGAGTACAAGAGAAGTCTATAAAACATGCATCAAAATTGATGGTTCAATAAGAATTAGGAGATCAATGAGATAAAAAATAAGCACAAGTGAACGACGTCTAATATTATATTTAGTCAACCTAAATGTACAAATGAGGAAGCCTTGCATATATAGTCAAGAAAGAGGCAATCCACCTATCATGTGGATGACAAGTGCCCCATGAAGTGGCAAAAATGAGTAAACAAGTGTCCTATAGGTGTCGACCTATGGCTCACTAGGAATGTGCAAACCAACAACCTATTTGACCAAGTCATCAACCTTGATGCCAAGTGTTGAGTGACCTTTGAGGTGAGATGGAAAGTCTTCCAACCTCAAAAGGTATGTACATGAGATTTACAAGACAACTTGGTAACCTCTAGAGGCCTAAAGATTGCACATTCAGTTAGACAATATGTTGTCTAACCTCATCAACCTAAGTACACTTAAGTATAGTGAATAGATAAATTATTCACTCTAACACCCCTCTTAAGTGATACTTGGGGAGATCACAAAAATGTAAATGGATAAAAATAGGTTCTGGCTACAAGGCCTAGTGAGGTATCCATGTACAATGTATTCTCTCACAAATGGAGAAAAAAGAGAAAGCTTAGTGCGAACAAAAATCCTCTCCAAAAAAGAGAGAAGGATTTAAGACCTGAAAAGATGTTCTATGATGATAGGAACATATGATGAAGAACTCTTGAAGCATGTCGAAGTTCTAAACTCTGCCGAAGATGAACCAATGTTTGTTGGAATCAACAAACCTCTAAGAATTGTAGATCAAGATAAGAGATACAAAACACTGCATGAGCGAACATATGAACATTATTCAATCATGAATATATAGATGCCTATGAAGTTAAAAATGTAGATAATACTATGATTTTGGAGTAATGCACGAGTGAGATGTGTACACTACTAAAATTTGCATCATTGTGCTCTACATAAGTACTAGAATCTCACAAAATATGATCTGCTGAAATAATCCCCCATATGAGAAATAAAGATAGAAGATCTATGTGACCCCCCCAAAGTAGAAGGTTCTTCCACTCCTCCATTGAAAGAAGCATTAGCATAACACTATCATAATCCCACCTTAATGCTAAGAGATATAAATAGACCAACTGAAATTGGGCACAAGAGTGTGCAAGGGATTTAGACCCTAATGTAGGTCCAAAAGATGTACAAGAAAGTAAAAAAAGGGTGTGCATCAAAGCACACACGCATGAGGCAAGAATCATGAGGATCCATTGTTGTGATGGAAAAGCAAGACAACACACACCATGTGGCGAGAATCATGAGGATCCATAATTGTGATGTCAGAGAAAGGCTCTACACAACCCTCCATTACACATTATAATTCAATGTAAGTACAAATTCCCTAATTCCCTCCCTAAGGAACATATTTAGTTTTGGTGGCACTTTTTATGAGTGCATTTACAAACTTAATTGTTGTTATGAGTTCTTACAAGTTTATGTCATGAGGTAGATAATGAAGATATAGATTAAGCATGTCTTTCAAATCTCAAGAAAATGACAAAAACAGAAAATGAACCTCCCCTCCATTTGCAAGTTATCGCAAAACATAAAAAAAGCACCTTTTTGCCAAGGTCTGGCAAAATAAATAAATCCCTCAAAAGCAGTGATGAAATTACATTAGCATAAATTGTTAACCAATAAGGTTTAAATGCTATACTCAAATGCTAACTATTTGAATTAAATGCTTAGCAACAAATGTAGCAATAACATAACAAAATACTAAATCATTACACCAAGTGTTGAGGTCGATGACCGATTCAAAGGAGGTGGAGGCATGTGGGAATTGATGAGTAGAGAGAGGATGGACCGAGTCAATGGGAAAATGAGCATGGAGAGCATGGAGATAAAATACAAGAACAAGTGAAAAATATCCAATATTGTATTTAGTCGACCCAAATGTATAAATGAAGAATCCTTGCATATATAGGAAAGGAAGAGGCAGTTTTACCAAATATCTTGGTAACCTCTAGAGGCCTAAAGGTTGCACAGTCAGTTAGACAAGATATTGTCTAACCTCATCAACCTAAGTACACTTAAGTATAGTGAATAGATAAATTACTCACTCTAACAATGTATCACTTATCAACATAGTCCCTCTTGATGCTAAGACTCACAATATGATCTTGAAGTTTTGCAAACTGAACTCGTACAACTCACTATGCAAGATTACCATCACTCTAGTCTTATAGACCCATTTAGTACACTTTTTGTAGAAGTATAGTATCCATTTACTCATTTCTCTCCCTCTTGAGATATCAAAAGGTTTTCCCTTCCTTTCTCTAACATAGAGAAGGATCATAGTCTCAAATTACATGACACCTTTCAATATGTCAATCATAACAAGCAATCATCAACCACTTGACTTGAATATTCAAACCTTGTTTGACAATTATTTCTTTTAACATGCAAACATTTAAGCTTATACAACCTTTGAACATATTTATAACCTTTTTCCAATTGGATCCATCAATCCATCCATAATTAATCTGCATACATCTTTCTTATATTGTCAACTCCACTCTTTATTCCAACATGTTTTTTTAGAAGGACTCTTCAATCCACAAATAGAACAAGGATGAAAATCTCAACACTTTTCTTGTTTATGTCCTTCTGTGTGATAATGAGAACATTGTGTACATTCTATTTTGAAATGATTTGTTACTTGTAACATCTATAACACGATTGATATCTTTTCTACAATATCCAAGGCCTTTGTTCTTTGTCCATGTTTTCCCAATCATAACCCATTTTATTCATGATTTTCAAACCAACCTTTGTTATTAGCATCACAAGTATCAAAATCTGTAGTTTTAGCCTCACATGTTCTTTATTAAAAACTTCACACAAATCAATAATTTGATCAAAGGAACAACACAAATCTTTTGTGCCACATGAAACAACACATACCAATGTATTTGACCTTAGACATTCATTGCATGCTACTAATCGATCATTCTCTTATTTCAATGTTGATATTTCCCTTTTTTGTAAACTATTTTCCTCTTCTAACCTCTTTAGGTTTTCTTTCAAATCTTCATTCTTCTTTTTGATCTCATCATGCAGCTTCAATCTTCCTTCTAGCTGTTCATTTTTTTTTTCACTTTCTCTAATTCTTTTTAAGAATATCATTTTCACATGATTTTTCATACATATTCTTTCTTAAGCTATGATTCAAACCTAATACCTTCCATTTGCTACTGGAGTGCTCTACCAGCTGAACTACTAACCCCTATAAGACCAACCCATCTCTGATTCACATTTGACTTACTACCAACAATTATAGCATTATTAAAATAAATAAAAATATTATACTCTAGAATATACGAACACATAATTGACATTAAGATCCATCTCATCTCATGTTTTTACAATGAAATTTAGTACAACTACCCAAAAAATTGTCTTAGCCCTCTCGCCCTTGCCCAACAACCTCAATGACACCGTTGTTTAAACATCTTAGATCCAATTATTGAGAACAAAATGTTTCACCAAACTTATTAAGTATTCGGGACACTTTTCCTCATTGATTTCTTCTATTCTTATACCAACTTGTGAAAATTCTATTGCAGTTACTGATTAATAATCTCCTATTTAATATAGATTATTTGACTGCTGAAAATTAATTCACAACAAATATTGAAAAATAACACAACTGCAACTTCACAAATAAAACTCACGGGAATAGAGAATAAAAACATGCACAATAATGAACACAATATTTTTGGACAAATTGTCCCTGGAAAAACCCTGAAGGAAAAACCAGTAATGCAGATGAGGGATTTTATTAAACTTCAACAAATTAAGAGATACACAAACTGCTTGCCTCTTACTGGCAGAGCTCTAGCAATATTCTTCTCCAGAAATTCTTCCCTTAATTTCTCTTGCTGAAATTCCACTGCTGTTGTCCCTAATGATATCATTGCGCCCTACTATCACTGCAAAACTATTTGCTCTCACTACAAATCTACTTGCTATCACTGCAAGTCTTTCTCAAGTGTGTTCTCCAGATGCCCATTGATCCCCTTTTATACTTTTCTCATTGGAAAACCAATGGCCATGATTTTATCTCAATCAATGGTTAAGATTAAATAGATTCTAACAACCCTAACTAACTGGATTCTAGAAGTCTCTAGAGGAATTAATTAATTAATTACATAATTATCTGGACAACTAACTCCTTTCTAGAAGTCTCTAGAAAAATAAATAATTAATTAAATAATCTTGAGAATAGAGATAACAACTGTCCGAACTACCAAAATTAACACGACCTTCTTTGACACGCTTGTTTGACATTTGCATCTATTCCTGATGTGTTGATACCAATTTTATTTTTTTCCACCTATGACCTCTAAAATAGGCTTCATAATTGTAGTAATAGTTTTCTATATACCCTCTTTATAAATTTGAATGCAAATTGGTCCAACAAATAATTATGCTGGTGTGTCCCTATTAAACCAAGGATAGGAAATAACCCTTAGCCAGCTTACTGTTATAGTTCGATCGGGGATCACACTTAATTCTGTTACCATTGTGCAGCCACCATCCAAATCAGAAGAGGTCGCAGGATTGATACAAAAGATACAGTCCAAGGAGAAAATAGTTAGGTAAGCTTATATTGGCTACATGCCTAGTATTTTTTCTTAGAGGTTTTATATCTTATTTGATTCAACTTTCAGGGAAAATAATTTCATTATACTTTTCGTGTTAGGACTTTAATGGGGCAGGAACTGTCTTCGTTGTCTTTCACCGACTTGGAGCAATTGGAGTGCCAGGTTCAACTAGGAATGAATAGAGTAAGAGTGAGAAAGGTAATTTTTTTCAAGTTGCATTTTGAATTTTTTGAAATATAAGTTTTTTCTGAATTTTTCATGTGGCTACCATGGTCTTTTAACGTTTTTAGGGGTGTATTAATGTAGAAGGAATTTAATTGGTGGTAAACACAAAAATTAAGGAAATATACTTAACACTCCATGCCAATTATGGCATTTAGAATTTTGTTTTTCAGTTTAATTGATTGTTGTTAGACGCTGTGGCAGAACCAACTTGTGGAGGAGCTCCAAAGGAGGGTAAGAGCAATACTTAATCAATCTTTAACTGAGATTTTATGTATAAATATTGAATGAACATCTAGTTTTTCCTTTGTTAATTCCTTGAGCAGTAACATTTTTATATATGATCTGACTCTCAACTGACTTATTGTTGGAATAACTCAGGACGATGAGTTACAAAGAGATAATGATGCACTACACAAAATGGTACGTCCATAAATTTATTTTGTCCAATATGGAAGATTATCATTCCATTGAAAATAATTATCTATTTTACAGATCCAGCTCTTTGAAGGAAGGAGGTCCGAAGGGAGGAGATATGTAGAGAGCACTGTCGACGATAATGTTGGGATGTTATCAAGTGGAATAGCTACCAGCCGTTGGCAGCAAAACTTTCTGCAACCATGGCAGGGGTAGATTCTATTCTTCCATTATTTGGTGCTTAACAATCGTAGTATGACTGTTATTCTATTCTTCTATTAGTAGGAGCTTAACAAACGTAGAGTTGGCTGTTTACTTCGAACCCTTCTGGTGTTTTGGCTTTGAAATGCACATTTAGATTGTTTTTCACTCGATAACGAGACTCATCGGTGTATTTTATCAATTGTTATCAGAAATAATTCACTACCACGTCTACCTGGGCAGGAGCATGGTCACTCCCTAATGCAAGGATGGCAGTGATCAAAAGTATTTCTGTACCATAACAATCTGATCCTATTTATTGTAACTATTTGATGTTAAATTGCAGTAGTTTTAGATGGCTTAATGTTACGGTGGAACTAAATGGTCATGGATAGATAAGCTATTTAAATTCCAAATAAATGGAAGTGTCCATAAAACACTAGTGCCCGTCTTACTAGCACTTGCAGCAGAAGGGGTGCAAGGGGTATGCCGATAGATAATTATATATAATTAAACATAGTCAAAATTGTAGTTTGTAGTGTCTGTACAAGTTTGTAATAGGAATTTGAAATACATAGATAAGATATTTGATTTACAATTGATTGGAAGGGGTGCAATGGTACGCCGGTAGAGAATTATATGTTAAGTAAATATGGCAAGAATTGTAGTTTGTAGTGTCTATATAAGTTTGTAATAGGAGTTTATAACACATACACAAGATATTTCATTTACATATTGTTTGAAAGACATGAAAGCTTGCTGCATTACAAATTTGTTTATAGCGAATTGCAGTATTAAAGCATAACAATTTCAGATATGATGCTTTTGTAGTCGATGGTTTGATGTTCATGAAAAGAGCCAACACAAAGAGTTTATGTTGTACATCTATTTGTTTCTACACGTAAGAAAAAATTTAGTAGACATACACCATAATCACAATGATTTTATTTTTTTGAAAAATGCACAGTATAGGATAAAATCTAAGTGGTTATTAGAAGGAAATGTAGGTTTTTGACTATCTAAAGTGCGTAAGGCCAACAATTTTTAAGAGTAATGTCAATAGAAACATAATTAACGGTAACATTTAATCAACCAAATTTTAGCATGTAATTTTGAAATAGTAGTCTCAACAGCCATCTCTTTCTATATCCATTACCGGGCTTCGGATTTAGACATAATTAATGTGATTTAGACATCTCTTCTTTACTTGCAAATGATCTATCGCTTTGTGTAATTCATACCAATGGAATTAAAAGCATCAAGTGAACTATCTATGCATTCCCATTTTTTTTGTTAAAGAGAATTTTGGAAAATGATTGACTATTGAATTTCTTAGTTGTGATTACAAAAAATGAATTTGTCTGTCATTCATCTAGAGATTATAGACAATACTCTCAACAGATAGAACATTGCAGTGAAGCATATAACATAATAATAAATTTAATGGGCTAGTATCCATTCAATTCAACAATTAAATAAGAATCAAATGGTATAATCCATTTAGAAAACCCTTCACATCTATTCTTGTCAATCAAGGTGGCTTTATTTACCATGTAATTCACAAGCTTTAGTTTGTTTTGTACTATTTGGAAAGGCTCCCAAGTCAGGGCTAATGATTTATAACCTTTGAGACCAAAAGCAGGAGGCAAAATAAAATCCTGTGGGTTGGTGTAAAGAAAAAGTATTATGAAATCATTGGCTGGCTGCTTGTCAAATATTCTTTCAAAATATTGGAGTTCCTTCTATTGTTAAATCATTTATTTAGTTGATTTTTTGCATATAGTAGTATTTTTTTTTGTTGAAACAATGGGTTGTCTTGCTTCCAACAATTCAAGGCTTTCAAGCTACCCATCTAAACAATAACATCCAACAACCTTGACAATCGACCCAAAAATTGAAGCTTTTTTTGCTTCATATTTTTCCCATTAAATTCCATTTAGTTTTCCCTCTTAAACCGAAATCAAAACATTTGATCCATCCTGAGAATGATGAACACCCATTCAACAACATAAAACAAGTATATAAATCATCAACACCCTTTATAATGACTCAAAATGGGGTACGCAGATCATCATGATTCACACTATAATACAAATTGGGTATGTTAAATATGAACAACCATCTAAGCAACATGTGAAAGGGCATTCCTCATCCACCATCGAAACATGGGAAAGGGTATCATCATTACAACTAAAATGCTAAAACACTACCAACACCTACCCACTAAAATGCTAAAACACTACCAACACCTACCCATTCCATCCCCTTCTCTCTGCAACTTCAAGGATATACAATGTATTAATCACCACATATCATAATATGACTAATAATACATAAAATATAGTACTTAAATAATTGTTTTTTCCATTTATTGTGATCATGTATATGTCTTCTTTTAGTCCAATACTATTGATAAAAAAATATGCCAAGTCTCATAATCTCCAACTTTGACCACAATGAAGATCTTTGAAAGTGGCTAGAATTAGAGCTTATAAGAAAATTTGATGTTTTGTATTTCATGTCTTCATTAGTGTTATCTTATTTTAATGCCATTTTTTAAGGATACTACTTAATGTCATTGCATATGAAGAGAGTCTATCTCACAATTTTTTATATTTGAAAAGAGAGCTATGCTTATGTGGATGTTGGAACCTGCTAAGCATGATTCTATTTTAGCACATGAAGCCATTAAAAAGTGGAGTTCAAAAGACATTGTTTTGTTAGAATTTTTTTGCTCTCGATCTAATGCTTATCCAAGGGATATGGCCCCATGTAACCTTATCATCCTTTTCTTTCCATATGAATACTTTTTAAATTCATAATTGCATTGAAATCAATGTTGTGCATGAAATTTATTAGGACTTCTTTTCATTTCGTTCTCCAATCTGAACAGTGTTCATCAAATTAACTTATTTCCTCAAAGATTAAAACAATAATAATCCAATTATTAAATTTTTATTCAATCTATAAATAGATGTGAATTAAATTCGACGTGGTAATAAAAACTTAAATATATTTCTCAATCCAAAAAATTGTGAATCAAATCAAATGAGTACCACATTCTTATTTTCTAATCATTAATACATCTCTCATATACATCTCCCATTTTTGAATCAAAGACAAGATACAAATAATATGAGATAAAACTAATTGACAAAGATTGATTGATATTGACTAAGAATTGTCCAAAGACAAACAACCACCCACTTTTATTATACACAAAAACAACACAAGCATAATCTAATGAGCAATACTAAAACAAGACAGTAAATACCCTCTATTAGTGAACAGTGGAAAATGGTCATTGCTCACTCTCGTTGCCTCCAGAGAAAGAATTCTTCATAGTCTGTGTTGCTCCCTTCACCTTCTCCCCAACCTGTGTAAACATACCCACAAATTAAAACAAGAAACATACTCATACTACAACAAAAATGGAAACACCAACAATGAGAAACTAGAGAAGAATTAAAATTTGCAAAATGTTTATCATCCAACAAAAAAAAATGACAAACTTGTTGGAATATAGAGCTAGTTTCTTCCTTGCCCTACTGAGCATTTTGAGCAGCAGTTTGGGAGGCTTGAGAGGCCTTCTCCTCAAACATTTCAGCAGTTCCTCTAGCCTTTTGTTCACCCTACTAGGAGACCTGGGAAACCTTTTGTTTCAAACTCTCCTTCACACCCTGAAAGTTGAAACACAAAATAGTATAAACACAAATTCACCCACATCAAATGCATTATAATGATATTACCTTGGGAAAATAACATGGTTACTAGATCAATTTCGTTCAAATCCAACCAGACCTAAATTCTTTGCACTAGATAGACTTGTCCAATTTGATCAAGACTTTTCAATTTCAATATAATTTTTTTGAAATGTTTTGACCTCCCAAAACAAATCAATGTTTTGAACCTGATAACTATATGGGGAGGTAAGACTCAATTAGACAAAGCAACATCAAATAGATCCAAGCCTAACTATGGTCACATGCAAGCTCGACACACACACACACAACACTTTAGTATTCAATATTTGTCATATGGAACAAATATATCAACTTTTTGTATAATTGGTT
The DNA here is from genome assembly GCA_007258455.2 of Sequoia sempervirens. NCBI lineage: Eukaryota > Viridiplantae > Streptophyta > Pinopsida > Cupressales > Cupressaceae > Sequoia > Sequoia sempervirens. Next base: position 516,653,386 of record VDFB02105785.1, read on the forward strand.
CATTGAACATGTTAGTGGCTTTTAGTTTTAGAACATCTTGATTTTAGATTTGTATAAAATATACTGATTTCTTCTATTTAATGAATCACTTTCCAACAAGTTATGGAAAGTAAATTACATAAAATGTAGAAGGAAACAAGGATATTGTAGTGCTAAAGAAGGTAGAAGAATTAGACATTTGAAATGTGCACACCGAGGCTTATGTATATTCCTGAACATTGAATGAACATGAAGATACCCAGGTTCACGCTTGCCCACTTTCGACCTCTGCATTCAAATAAATACATTTTCATTAAAATACAACCTAAGATAATGTGATAAAATACTAAAAGGCCATTTGGAAGCTTGCTAGTGAGCAATAATGAAGCTTTATGAAGCTCCAAGTGCTCCTTCTCAACTATTGCAAAACCACTTTTTGGATCACTAGTTTGCCTATGGCTGCCCCAAAACATAAACTATTCAAATGATTACTAACAATAATCAAACATAGAGAATGCTTTCAATAAAAGAACTCTTCCTTGAATAAGGAAGATGGAAAATTTACCTTGGCTTGATTTGACCACTAAGAACAATATAAAGAGTTTGCAACTTGGATTAGACATCATGCATTTTCTCCATGGACATTAACGAATAACTTTCAATTCATACTCACAATCTTCAATGACATTCTAGAGGGATCTAGTGGACCATATGTCACCTTTTTCAGTGCACCGAATGGCGATAAAGGCCCAAATATAATGAGCCTTGTGGAAGGAATCAAATTACTAGAATTTTCCCTCACTATGGCAGGAGTGGATGACCGAGGGCTTGAATTTTTCACATTGTCGTTCGAAGCTGTAGATTTAGGGAATGAGAGATCCAACGACACCAGTTGTTATTAGAGGGCACCCCATCACAAAACCAATGCTTGTAGTCAACGAAGGGGTGGGCGACGATGCCTCAACCTCAACAATAAAATCCACATAGGCCATCATCTACAATAGAAACAAACTTATCTGCTCCTAGCATTTACAAAGCCCTACCTACTGATAGGCCAACATTGGGGTACAAAATAAGGATTTAATGCTTTATAATGAATTTTAGTTTGGCCTATACGTGTCAATCCGAGGGCATAGACTTGTGAGAGGTATCAAGACTATATGTAACAAAGGGGTGAAAGTCGTGAGATGAGTGGTTATGAATGCAACTATGGAAATAAACCTACAACAAATCAAAATGAAAATTGATTTCGGCGACAAGAATTGTCACTTCCTGGCGATAGGAATAACAACTTATAATGATTTTAGAATTTAAATGAATCACAAACTACACTTGCAAATAACATTAAAACAACATTTAATAAGGAACAAAAATAAACACACTTCAATCATGCTCAATCACTAGTTTAGAATAAAACACCATGCTATGAAAATCAAACATACATTAACATAACTATGAAAGCTGGAAAAAATAGCAGGCATCTCAAACAATGGACCCTCTCCTTAGTCCACCAGGTGATGAAATGAAACGAATTTCTTACGTTGTTGCTTCAATCATGGAAATCACTATTTTATTTACCAGATATAATACAACGTTCTAATACACAAATCCACTTACAATAATTTTTCTTACACACCCTCGTCTATCCTGTAGCTTATATTATGCTACATATATATATGTGCAGTCTATAACAACTTCGTATAGGAATAGAGTATCTATTTTGGCCTGTAGCCAACAAAATAATAGCTCACATGAAACTTTTATGGTTGTCCACAAATAAAGAAAAGACGTTTCTGTTACAACAACAATAAGAAATGATAGATTTTTAGTTTACTCCATACTAATAATAAGCACGAATTTATTGCAGGTTATCCTCCTCAATAGCTAGCAAGTAAATCATGGGTTCCTTGATTAAATTCAGAAACAAAAAGCATTTTCTGACGTGGCAGTAATTATTTATAGAAGAGCATGAGACGTCTTCTAATAATGCCAACTATTAAGGTGAAAATCAATGTTTGAAATATCTAGACAAAAGCTGATGTGTGTGGCCATTTAAGAAAGGTTTGATACCTCTTGAAAATGCCTTGGTAGATGTAATCGTGGCACTGAGTTGATGTGGCAAGAGTGCACGTGGCAGTGTTGAGTGATAGGATAGTTCTCCCTTAGAAGGTGACATGAAGTTCTTGTGAAACAGGTGACAGGAAATTTGCATGCTACAAAATATATTTACCAAGGCTTAAAATAATAATGCTAATTAATAAAGACAACCAATAATAAATTTTCATATTTTATTCTTAAAACTATATTAAATATGACATATATATTAAATCATATGCAACATAAAATGGTTAAATGATATGAAAATAGAACAAAAATGGAATGTGAGAATGGTTATGAAGGTGCATGAAATAGGCTAGAATATGGCATAAAATGGGACATTAATAGCTCTCATCACCTACCGCAATATAAAAAATTAAATAAGATGAATGAAAACCAATCTCCCTCCAACTGCTACTTCAATCTATTCATAGTAAATTAAAAGTAGATTTCACACATGCAACGAAGATTTGAAGTATTGAATGCGAATCATTTTTTTTCAGATGTGAGGTTAGCAATGTTCAATTAGTAAAAAAAAACTAACAAGAAATTATTTAACGACTACCTATATTTGACTTGAGACAGGTTTCAGGCAGAAACCTCACACTGTATATAGCCTATTGGCTAATTATTTGAATTTAAATGTTTAACATATTTTATTTTTTATAAAATTATTTTTTTAAAGGATTTCAGAAGGGTTCCATTTTTTAATAAAGTCAATAAAAATATATTAAGGAAGTTCATTTAATGATGGGGGACATGGAACAAAAGCTGCAAGACTGTAAAAATATCTGTAAATCAAATTAAGGTAATAAAAGCAACCTAAAGACCCCATTGTTAACAATAGATCAAGCAATTCAAGGAAGCTAGATGATGTACTATGTTAGGGAATTATGTAAGATACTATGAAATTATTTTTTTTTGAAAATTATTATGGATCATTTACAAAAGTATAGGGTAAGTATTTTTGATATTTTGGTAAAGTTTAATGGGTTTGAATGAGTCTATTGAAGATCAAGTTTTTGAGTGTGGGGATCTTAACATCATAAAGTAACTTTGGGGGAATAGATATCCTTGAGTCCTTGACTCTCAATAAAAAATATATTAAATTATAAATATACACTTGATTGAATTTACAAAAATGATTTAGCTTTGATATAAAATAATGGGTTATCATGTTTTACCATAATTATTTGATTATCCAGGCTAGGGTCTATGTAAAAATCCTTACTAACAGCCTCCTTGGTTCCACCTGGGATTGAAATTATTGGAGAAGCCTCCAAGAACACACTAGCACTTTGAGCTCTCAAATTTTTAATGACCAACTATTGGGCATTCCTTTTTATAATCTTTTCAAGAATTTTCAAGGGTAGGTAGACACCCTTCTCAACATTTTTTATAAGAATAATTTCATAGACATCTTCTCCCACAAGGGAAAAATTTTGATCACTATCATCTATCTTTTCCAAATTAATAGAATTGAAAGGGGCATTGTAAACATCCATTCTAGAGCGGTTATTTGAAAAATCATTGCTAGAAACATTGATATTACCCATAACCTCATATCTAGAGATTTTTCCTTAATCTTCAAGAGATTTGATCACCTTTGGAGAAAAAATATCCCATAGTCTTGTACGTAACCTTGGGTAGTCTTTCCTTTGATGACCATTCTTTTTTACATAAGAGACAACCATTTAAACCCCCTAAAGATTCAAGGTTGCAAGCAAGGACTTTATTGCCTATATTAGTTTTTTAGAGTTTCAGGTCTTTAAACATTGGGTTTGAGTGAAATAAGAACCCTAACATTAAGATGAGGAAGGGTAACCCTCGTCTCTTTAGTTTACAAGATCTCCTTAAATGGTTTCAACAATTGGTGGATGAAATTATATAGTTGATAAAGATTCTTTGCTTCAACCCACTTACGAGCTGAACAATTTGAGATTTCTTTTGGATTGGATTTCAAAGACTAGGGAATAGCCATAAAGACCAATTGATCAACATTCCAATATTCTTTTCTAAGAATCCTCTCTTGTATATTGTTATTTTTCAATAAAATTATGAATAAACCTTTTTTTAATCATTTAATTAAAGTTAACATATAAACTAAGTTTCTTACCCCACACCTTACCCAAGAAGTCATTAAAGAATTTCTTAGAAGGAAATTAGTGTCCAAATAAACCAAAATCACAACAATGTTGCTCAACCTATTCTCTTCTTCTTTCAAAGCTTGCAACATATCCAAATTAGGAGAGAGAACAAGATTACTCAGACTAGAGGGAATCTTACCATGGTATCCTTTGATAGGTTTCTCTCTTTTGATGTCACCAAACCTCCCAACCCTTGTTCTATGCCACTGACATTTTCAACTACTGAGAACTGAGCGGACATAGGAACTGAAACCACCTTACCATACAACACTACCTTATAGGATAATTTACCGCTAGAATTCTATATAACAGGGTGCTTCTGACCCAAAGAAGTAATGGAAATATCTTCTCTAGGTAAGTAAGTCTCCAAAACCTTTTACGAATTATGACTCTCCATTGCCTTCAACAATAAATGAATCCATCACCTCCATCATACATACTTACTTGATGGACACATGGAGAAAGCTTACTCCTAGACAAAAAGAACCTATGTATGTAAAATGATATCATACCCCCCATACTCCATGCTTGTTGGCAACACAAGGGTAGACAACTGAGAGGGGGGGTGAATCAGTTGTCACAAAAATTTAAAACTTATTCAACTTATTAACTTTATTCTCAAATCTAATTAATAACCATGAAAGCATAAATCGTCAAAACATCAAAAACACACATAACACCAAGATTTTTTATGTGGAAACCCTGTTAGAGGGGTGGAGGTTAGTCCACAAGATTATACCCTGTTCAAAGTATAAGAAATGAAAATATGGGGAATGCATTTGCATTCAAACACACTGCCTAGAGCTCACTGTTCAATTACAATAGGGCTAATTGCCCAAAGGAAGACACACTATCTTATAGAGAGAATTGGATTACATCCGTAGGGATTTGAATTGATAGAATAACATCTACCAATGCTTGATCACAGTTCTGGTTAAGCGCATGAACACTTCTTTACTCTTCTTCACTCTTCTTCACACTCTGCTCTGCCTTCAAATGATTAGGAATTTATTCAAACATATGCACATAGAAGCACACTCTGGAATACACTTGCACACTTCAATTCGAATAAGTAATTTCTCTTATATATCTGCAATATGAAATTTCATCCCTTCAAGTCGACTTTAAAAAAATAATAAAATGAATATAAACTGTCGGCCCAAAACACTAAAGATTATTAATGTGAATCAACCAAGGTCGACCACAACTTAGTAAAAAACCCAAATCAACATCTCCAACATGAAAATACTTCAATTAATTACTCCTCAAAGATCCACAACATGCTACAACCACCATGTTGGCCAAGAACAAGAAAAACATGAACACGCAAGAGAAAATTGCCAACCATGAGCACATCAATCAATGCGAATGTGCAATAAAGATAGAGTATGATCTAGAAGCATCCACAAACATCATGAATCACTAGAGAAGAATCCATAGCGACTGAACTAACTGAAATCACATCATCTTCAATCAACAACACCAACTGAAGCAACAAAAAAACTGTCAGAATGTAAATATTCATAACGCGATCAAATCTTCACGCAGATCTCTAAAACTTGATGTGGATAAACTAGATACACTCAGAAACAAACCATTTAGTCCACAACCTCTGATCATCAACATACATAACTTACCAACATACTAAACTTCACTTCACCACTGACAACTTGCAACTCATTCCATTACAATTTTCTCAATATCCTTGACATATACAACTTCTAATGAATTAATCCTAATAGTGTTGACATCAATGAAAACCACATATCAACAACACAACCAAAAATCTCCCCCTTTGGCATTGATGGCAACAGATGATGTGAAAAGCACCATCAACGCAACTAACTCTTGACACTTACTTCCCCTTAGGTTCTAACTCATTTTCTCCTTAATTTTTTCACACAACTCTTCTCCCCACATGACTTCTTTTCAGATAATTCACAGTTTTTCACACAAGTCTTCTCCCCCTTTGACATCAATGACAAAGATTTCTGAGCTCCACACAAACTCCGAACCACATCTATGAGCATCTGAACATATGACTACTCCCCCTGAGTAGCAACCACCACAACATCAATCCAAAACAATATATGACTTTGAAATGTGCGGACTGATGTAATGCAATGCATCCTTAGTTCTGATTAGGAGGGGTAATCACCCCTAACTTCCCTCAGAGATATTCAAAAGTATCCTTAGGCAACGACTTGGTAAAGATGTCTACAATTTGCTCCTTAGTAGGTACATACTCCAGACTGACTTCCTTTTCACTCACCTTTTCTCTCAAAAAGTGAAACTTAATAGATATATGCTTTGTCTTTGAATGCAACACTGACTTCTTAGAACTGTTAATATCACTTGAATTATCACAGAATATAGCAATAGGCTCATTATACACAACTCTGATATCCTTCAACATTTGTTTCATCCACAGGACTTGAGTATAATTGTTAGCAACAACAATGTATTCGACCTCTGCAGTAGATAAAGAAATGGCATTCTGCTTCTTACTTAACCATGAAATCAACTTCTTACCCAAGAAAAATGCTCCACCACTATTACTTTTCCTGTCATTTAAATCTCCTACCCAATCAACATTAGTAAAGGAACTCAAAGTAAGATCATCATCTTTAGGATACCATAGGCCAAAGTCAACTTCCCCCTTCAAGTATCTAAAAATTCTCTTCACAGCAGTCACATGAGATTCCTTCAGATCAACTTGAAATATTGCAACAATACATACAACATTCATGATATTAGGCCTAGTTTGAGTTAAATACAACAATGCACCATTCATTGATCTGTATCTAGTTTGATTTTCCTTCAGAGAATCATCTTCTATTGTCAACTTGCATCCAGTCACCATGGGTGTACCAACTAGCTTTGAATCTTCCATACCGAACTTCTTCAACAATTCCTTCACATACTTGGACTGAGATATAAAAATCCCTTTATCTAACAGATTAATTTGCAATCCCAAAAAGAATTTCATCTCACCAATCATTGACATTTCAAATTCACTCTTCATCTCATTAGAAACCTTCATGCACAAACCATCATCTCCTCCAAAAATGATATCATCAACAAAGACTTCAACAATCAAATGTTTATTACCATTTTTGAAATACAAATTACTATCAACAATACCTTTTGTTAATCCAAGCTTCAACAAATACTTGTCCAATCTGGCATACCATGCTCTAGGGGCTTTCTTGAGTCCATACAATGCTTTCTTCAACTGACATACCATATCTCCCTTATCAGTCAACTGAAATCCATCAGGTTGCTCAACATACACCTCTTTTTCCAATTCACCATTTAGAAAAGCTGACTTGACATCCATTTGATAAACCTTGTAGTTCTTGTAAGCAGCATAGACAAGAAATAATCTTATAGCTTCAATTATAGCAACAGGGGCAAAAGTCTCTTCAAAATCAATTCCTTCCATTTGTGAATATCCTTTGCATACTAGTCTTGCTTTGTTTCTAACCACTTCTCCTTGCTCATTCAGTTTGTTTCTAAAGACCCATTTAGTTCCAATGACATTCTTATCCTTAGGTCTGGGAACAAGAATCCATGTATCATTCTTCTCAATCTATTTTAGTTCTTCTTTCATTGCTTCAACCCAATGCTCATTTTTACATGCTTCATTCACACTAGTAGGCTTAGTCTTTGAAATCAAGCAGTATTCTTATGCAATCTTTCTCCTAGTTTGGACACCTTTGTTCTCATATCCTATAATCTAATCTTCTAAATGATTCAATGTTACATACCTCGAAGTCTTCTTAGTCTGTTCTTCAACTTCAGGCTCTTGTGTTCTCTCCTCTACAACATTACTAGTTTCTTCTTCCTCTTGATTTTGTTGATCCACAGGAATGATTTGTACTTGATTTGTAGTCTAAACTTTTTTTTCCTTGTTTGTATTGACATTTTGATCATCAGAATCATATCCACAGGTTCTGGATGGCGTACCTAATCCTTCATCAACCTTGAAATTTGCACTTTCAACCATTTTCCTCAATATTTTATTGTAACACCAGTAGGCCTTGCTATTAGTAGAATAACCTAGAAAGATACCTTCATCACTCCTAGCATCAAACTTTCCTATGTCTTCATCTCTCTTGATATAACATTTGCTTTGAAATATCTTGAAATATTTAATAGTAGGATTTTGAACAGTCCATAGCTCAAAAGGGGTCTTAACAGTATCACCTTTGATTTGTATTCAGTTGAGTGTGTACACAATAGTACTCACAACTTCTCCCCAGTAGATATGAGGTACATTTCCTTCCAAAATCATAGTTCTAGCATCATCTTCAATTGTTCTGTTCTTCCTTTCCATAACTCCATTTTGCTAAGGGGTCCGTGGTGCAGATAATTGTCTCTTTATCCCATGTTCTCCACAAAATGAATTAAATTCATCGGAAGTGAATTCACCACCTCTATCTGATCTCAAACATTTAATCTTCAGACCTGTCTCTGTCTCAACCATAGCCTTAAAGGTCTTGAACTTTTCCAGTGCTTCAAATTTCTCCCTTAAGAAAGTAACCCACACCATTCTAGAATAATCATCAATGAGTAACATGAAATACCTGAAACCTTGTAAACTTCTGACCTTAGAGGGACCACATAGATCAGTATGCACAAGCTCCAACAATTCATTTGAACAATGTTGTTTGCTCCGAAATGAAATTCTAGTTTGCTTTCTTAACTAACATTCCTTGTATATGACATTAGTAGGTTTCACCAACTTAGGTAGATCTCTCACAACCTTAGTAGAACTTATCTTGACAATATTACCAAAGTTAACATGACACATTGTCTTATGCCATAACCAACTTTCATCAACTTGAGCTATCAAACAACTTTTACTAGCAAAACTCAAGCGAAAGATATTACCTTTTGTTTATGTACCTATTGCAATTTCATTTCTGGAACTCAATATTCTACACTTTCCATCCTTGAACTAAAGGTTGTATCCCTTATCAACCATTTGACCAACACTTAAAAGATTATGCTTCAAGCCTTCCACATACAGGACATCATCAGTATTATTCTTACCATCAAGAGAAATGCATCCTCTTCCATGGATCACACCAACTGTATTATCACCAAATCTCACAACACCACCATCATACTTTTCCAAGCTAACAAACTTACTTTTATCTCCTGTCATATGATGTGAACATCCACTGTCAATCACTCATTCATATTTCTCTTCAACTCGAGCAGCTAGGGCTTTCTCCACATTTGTACAACTAGCAGATTCAGTAGATATAGGATTGTATTCCTTGATAGAAATAAATACCCATTCATCATCACTTCTATTTGCTTTATCAGATTCATCATCTTTCACACCTTCATCAACAACATAGTAACATTTCTTTTGAAATATAGGCTTGTTATGTCTTGGTTTATGAGTTCTTTTCGGACACCTTGATGCAAAATAACATATCTTATTGCAAGAAAAACATTTAAGAGGAAATTTTCCTTCATACTTACCTTTTCTTCTTGGCACTCTTTTGACAATAAGCGCTTCCAACTCTTCCAACTCTCTTTCTTCTTCTTCAATATGTCTAATTTCATCCTCATGCTTGAATGTCTTTCTAGATGAACTCTCACCTGAATCATATATGTGTCTCTCTTCCGGAAGTAGTAGCCTTAAATGCAGATTCAACCTTAGGAAGGGCATCACCAAATTCACTCAACTCAAAAGAAATAAGCTTACCAACCAACATGTCTCTGGTTACATTTGTTACAGTCTAGAGCTCTTCAATAGTTCTAGCTTTAACTTTGTAAAAAACAGGCAAGGATCTCAATACTTTAGCAACAATCTCTGATTTGTCTATCTATCCACCAACACATATGATACCACACACAAGTTCATTCACTCTTTGCATAAAAATAGTAATGTTCTCATCATCACCCATTCTCAACTTTTTATATTTTCCTTTCAGAATTTGCAACTTAGCAATCTTCACATTAGTATCACCTTCATACAAGGTTTCCAACTTTTTTTAGATCTCATAAGTAGTCTTCAGATCCATAACATTTGTCATCTCAGAATCAGTCAAGGCACTCAACAATGCTTCCTTAGCCCAGATATTATACTCAACATCTCTAATCTCAGAAGTAGTAGTAGGACCATTTTGAGGAATAACATACCTATTACATGTAATGTTCCAGAAGGTTTCACCAATGCATCTCAAATGACACTCCATTCAAGTCTTCCACAAAGAATAATTTGTTCCATCAAATCTCAGACTATGCTTCTTGTAAGTCACCATCCCAAATCACCTCAAGCTGTTAAACTTATTCCAAGGAACCTGCTCTAATACCAATTGTTGGCAACACAAGGGCATACAACTGAGAGGGGGGGGGGGTTAATCAGTTGTCACAAAAATTTAAAACTTATTCAACTTATTAACTTTCTTCTCAGATCTGATTAATAACCATGAAAACATAAATCATCAACACATCAAAAACACACATAACACCAAGATTTTTTTATGTGGAAACCCTCTTAGGGGAAAAACCATGGTGGAGGTTAGTCCACAAGATTATACCCTCTTAAAAGTATAAGAAATGAAAATATGGGGAATGCAATTGCATTCAGGCACATTGTCTAGAGCTCACTGCTCAATTATAATAGGGCTAACTGCCCAAAGGAAGACACACTGTCTTACAAAGAGAATTGGATTACATCCACAAGGATTTGAACTAATATAATAACATCTACTAATGCCTTATCATAGTTCCAGTTAAGTGCATGAACACTTCTTTAATCTTCTTCACTCTTTTTCACACTCTACTCTACCTTTGAATGATTAGGACTTTATTCACACATTTACACACAGAAGCACACTCTAGCATACACTCACATGCTTCAATTCGAATAAAAAATCACTCTTATATATCCACAATAAGAAATTTCATCCCTTCAAGTTGGCTTCAACAAAATAACAAAATGAATATAAATTGTTAGCCTAAAACTCTAAAGATTATTAATGCGAATCAACCAAGGTCGGCTAGAACTTAGTGAAGACCCAAATCAACATCTCCAATGTGAAAATACTTCAATTAATTACTCCTCGAAGATCCACAACATGCTACAACCACCATGTCGGCCAAGAACAAGAAAAACATGGGCACACAAGAGAAAATCGCAAACCACGAGCACAACGATCAATGCAGATGTGCAATAAAGATAGAGTGCGATCTAGAAGCATCCAAAAACATCACGAATCAATAGAGAAGCATCCGCACCAACTGAACTAACTGAAATCACATCATCTTCTATCAACAACACCAACTGAAGCAACATAAAAGCTGTCAGAATGTAAATATTCATAACTCGATCAAATCTTCACGTGGATCTCTGAAACTTGACGTGGATAAACTAGATACACTCAAAAAAAACCCTTTAGTCCACAACAAGTGATCATCAACGTAAAAAAATTACCGACATACTGAACTTCACTTCACCACTGACAACTTGTAACTCATTGCATTACAATTTTCTCAATATCCTCGACATATATAGCTTCTAATGAATTAATGCTAATAGTGTTGACATCAATGAAAACCACATATCAATAACACAACCACAACATCCAACAATGGCATGTGGTGGAAAAAAGGAATCGATAGAAAGAATTGACAGATGGTTAGCTGCATGTCGTCAAGTGTCCTTGCCGGAAAATGACATGCGACTGGGCGGGAAAGTCAAAAAGCTAGACAAAACACACCTAACATCACTATTTTCCACATTTTCATTTTGCAGTTTGGTGGGTGGGGAGGGACGTGCGGGCGAGGAAAATGGAGTTGTAGGATGCTGAACCACTAGAAACCCATCAAACACATTCGATAGGCATGCCACATCACCATTTTCCACATTTTGATTTTGTAGTTTGTTGTCTGGGGAGGGACGCGTGGGTGAGGAAAATGGAGTTGCAGGCAATCGAACCAGCAAAAATCCATCAAACGCATTCCACAAGTGTGGCACCAATAGGTATGTATCCACCATTGTATATTACTGGCTCCTTCAATACTCAAGATTACTGAAAGTCATAGGCCCCAAGGCCCATCAAACTAACACACCACATAAACTTGTCTGTGCTCACTGGTTTTGTTAATGCATTTGCAACATTATCCAGAGTATCCACTTTTTCAAAATTGACTTTTCCATCCTCTACCATATCCATACAAAATGATATTGCACATCAATATGTTTTGTCCTAGCATGGAAAGTTGGATTTTTTGCCAAAAAAATAGCACTCCGACTCTCACAACAAATGACAATTTTCCCTGCATTGAACCTAATATTAGAACACAAACGTTTAAGCCAAATGGCTTCTTTGTAGGCATGCGTTATTGCCATATATTCTACTTCTATAGTAGATAAATTGACTACAACCTATCGCTTGCTCATCCAACTAATTGCACCACCATTTAACGTGAAGATGTATCCACTAGTGGAACTTCTACTGTCAATATGCCTTGCCCAATCAGAATCCACATAACCTTGAATGTTGATGGATCTTTTTGATTCAATCGAGTTATCATGATAGCAAAAAGCATACTGATAGGTACCTTTTAAATATCTAAAAACTCTTTCCACAACATCCCAGTGTGGTCTACCTGGATTTTCCATATAACGGCTAAGAACTCCCACTACTTGGGCAATGTCTGGCCTTGTACAAACCATTGCATACATTAAACTGCCAACTGCACTTGCATAAGGCACTCTGGTATAATCCTCCATCTAAGTAGGAGATTTTGGGACAATCTTCAAGAGATAGCTTTGTTCCCTGCAACATTGGAACAACTAGTTGTTTGCAATTAGTAATACCAAATCTCTCTAGGACAGTATTGATATACTTACTTTGGATGAGCAAGAGCTTTCTACTTCCTCTATCCCTTTTTATTTCCATCCCTAGAATACACCTTGCTGCACCAAGATCTTTCATTTCAAACTTTGCAGACAACCGAGATTTTAGATCAAAAATCATAGTCTTACTATTTCCTATGAACAACATTTCATCAACATATAGGGAAATAATAAGAATTTGATCATTTTTCAGTTTTGTAAATTACACAATGATTAGATTTTGATCTTACAAATCCCAATGACAACACAAATGTGTCAAACTTCTGGTACCACATTCTAAGCGATTGTTTTAAACTATACAAAGATTTCTTTAACATTCAAACCAAATTTTCTTTACCTTTTCTCCACAAATTGCTCAAGTTGGGACATATAAATTTATTCTTCAAGATCTCCATGAAGAAATAGTGTCTTCACATCCATCTGTTCAATCTCTAAGTCATACACTATTGCAAGTGACAAAAGAAATCTGATAGATGTTAGCTTAGCTACAAGAGAAAATGTTTCACCATAATAAATTCCCTCTACCTAGTAATAACCTTTTGCAACCAACCTAGCTTTATACTTGGGTGATCCCACAATAGTGGCTTACAATTTTTGGCCAAACTGACACTGAAATTATTTTTTTAACTAAATCTTCACATTCGGGCACCTATTGCGACTAAACCGTGAGGAATTTGAAGATGATGCAAACTAGAGTCTCGTCACATTTTGTCTATAGATTCTAAAAATATTTTTTTCAAAATTTTTGAAATTAGATTGCACTTTTTTTCCCTTCTCCCACAAAAATTGGTTTTTTTTTCAGAAAACAACATTTTTAAAAAGTGACGCACACCGTATAATGTAAAACTTTTTTTCCATGAAGGATAAAATTCTAATTCTTTCAAATTTAGATTTGTAACTTTGATATCTAGTGTTTCCACTTGTTTAGATAGTTTTTTATTGAATGTTTTTTCTTTAATCAAGTTTCAAAGTCAAACCAATTACAATTCATACATAATGCGACCGTATAACATGTAAATTTTTTTTGTATATATCGAAATTCAATTTTTTTTTTGGTTGGATCAAGGACTTCAATATATGGTGCACTCATATTTTTCAATTTTTTTTTATAATCTGCTATTTTTCCACACGTGCATAACAATGACCTTCATTTTCGATGAAAAACCTATGTTTAATGAAACTAAAAAAACAAATACATAATAAAACTTAAAAAAAAAATACATAATAAAACCAAAACATATTAAAATTATATTCGTTGGATAGCATGTTCTGAGGAATACTCGATTCCAGTTGGGTTTGTGAAGATTCCTCCATTTTCATCCTCAACTCGAGCTTTGAAGTGCCAAAATTTAGGTTTTATTGTGTCTCAGGGGGGTTGAGGAATAAGGGGGGTTCGTACGGACCCCTAGGGGTTCGAGCGAGCCTCTAGGGGTTCACTCGAACTAAGGTTCACCCGAACCCTAGTTCGAGCGAACCACCCTTCCATAAGGGATTTTGTTGTTTTTTTGGATGGGAAAGAAATAAAAGCGTTTGCTCAAACCCTAGTTTGAGCGAACCTCTTATGTGTTCACTCGAATCAGTAGGTTTGTATGAACCCCTAAAATCAAGTTTCTTTGCCATGTATTCATTTTTTGTGACTTTTCCTTCCTCACTTGAATTGTAAACCACTATTGTGGCTTCACCCACTTTTCAACACTACCATCTAGACCAATTTTCTTCTTAAATACCCATTTATAGCCAGCATGCTTTCTACCTTCAGGCAAGGGCACCAAAGCCTAGGTTGCATTCTTTTTTAGTGACACCATTTCCTCATTCATGGATTTGAACCAAGAATTTGAATCAGACATTTCAATTGCCTCTTTCACAGTCCTAGGCTCATCAGTGCTTGTAATCAAAGCATAGGCACAATTTACATCCAACATGGAAAAAACATACCTTTTAGGTTGCCACCTTTCACGTGTAGACCTCCTCAAAGGCTAAGGCTGAGGTTGTGGTTCTTCTTCATCACAAATCTCAGAGCTGCTAGAACTCTCCTCAGTTTTAGGTACACTTTGTAGTTCCTCTTTATCTAGAGTTTGAGGAATTTCAACTACTTTTTCTTTCTTTTCTTCTTTCATCTCTGACTGTAGATCTACTGAAGAAGGTTTTAGCTCATGAAAATCTACACTTCTATTGTATACAATATTTTTTAGTCATAGGATTCCAAAGCTTGTATCCTTTCACACCAATGTCGTAGCCAATGAAGATACATTTTACAACTCTATTTTCCAATTTAGATATTTTCTCATTTGGAACATAAACATATGCTTCACATCCAAAGACTCTTATATGTATTAAAGAGGGATTCTTACCAGACCAAGCTTCCATAGGCTTTTTCTCATCAAATGTTGAAGAGGGAGATCGATTTATGAAGTAACATGTTGTAGCCACAACCTCAACCCAAAACTTCTACTCTAGACCAACATTTCTCAACATACTTCTTTCCTTTTCCATCAACGTCCTATTTAAACTTTCAACAACTCCATTTTACTATGGAGTGTAGGGTGTTTTTCTATGCCTCTTTATTCCATACCAGTCTTTGCAATACCTTTCAAAATCTGCAGAACAAAACTCACCGCCATTATCTGTCCTCAAGCATTTTATTTTTCTTCCATTCTGATTTTCAACCAAGTTTAAAAACTATTTAAATAAACTAAACACTTCTAATTTACTTTTTAGAAAATACACAAATGCCCTTCTTGAATAATCATCAATAAAAGAAACATAATATCTTGATTTTGATAATGAAGGAACATTTACTGGACCATAAACATTAGAGTGAATATAATCCACAGCACTAGAAGATTTATGAGGATCGAAATAAAACAAAACACAATTTTGTTTTCTATATATGCAATGTTCACAAAAATTGAACTCAAGGTTACAGTCATCAAGCCCTTCAACTAGGTTTTTTGTTTTTCAAAGCTTTTAAGCCTTTCTCACCAATGTGGTTGATCCTTTGATGCTAGAGCATGGTCTTTTCTTTAGGAAGTTTCACCTCTAAGGAATTCGCCCCAAAGGATCTTTAGTGTCCTCTACTCAAGTAATCTTGCTTGAATTTTCAGAGACATGTTGCATTGAACTACATGTGTGTCTAGCTTGTATAGAGTACCAATCTGAACACCTCTAGCTAGCACCATTGAGCCTCTTGTCATTTTGCAGCCACCATTCAAAACATAAACTTCTATGCCAACATTATTCAACTTGCTAATAGAAAGTAAATTTCAAGCCAAACCTAGTATGTCCATTACACCATCAATTCCTTTGATTCTTCCATCAGGAAATTGAATTCTAACTCTTCAACATTTTACCAACAATTTCTAGAGATGAGTCACTTTCCAGATACACCTTTCCACCAACATACGTTTTGTACTTTGTAAACCAATCTCTGTGAGATCTCATATTGAAAGATGCACCTGAGTCAATCAACCAGACATCATCTGATGCCTAAGTCACCAAGGCTGCAATGACAACATCTGCATCGCTTTGAGAAGAATCATTATTTGAAGAATTATTTTTCTTCTTCTTCTTTTTCTCCTCTTTGCAATCCTTACGGACATGACCAGGCTTCCCACAATTCTAGCATTTCACCTTGGACTTCTTGCCAGGACACTTTGATCTCCCTTCAAACTTTGATTTAGACTTTTTGTACTTCTTCTTTCCTTTCTCCTTCAATTTTCCTTGAACAACAAGACCCTCCTTTTCCATCTCAAAATATTTCTTTCACATCTCTTCTGATAGCAATGAAGCAACCACATCTTCCATTTTGAAAGTGGTTATCATGCTCACAATCACCATCACTAAATGATCCCAAGAGTCGGGAAAAGAATGTAACAAGAGCATACATTGATCCTCATCATCTATCTTCACACCTACATATGTTAATTGGGAAATGAGCATATTAAACATGTTCAGATGACCAGCCACATACACCCCTTCCTCCATTTTCAAAGAGTATAGCTTCTTCCTCAAGAATAACTTATTCACCAAGGACTTGTGTTGATAAATATTGCTAAGTTTCTTCCACAAAGAAGATGCAAACCTCTCTTCATGAATGTTTAAGTGAATAGAGTCTACTAGACATAGTCTTATCAACCCTTTGGATTTTCTATCTACAAGGTCCCAATATTATTGCTTCATGCCTGAAGGTTTAGTTCTAGAAACAACAATCCAGAGATCTCTATCTACTAGCAAGTCTTCCATTTTGAGTTTCCACAACTCAAAATTGCCACCATTGAATTTATCAATTTCTATCTTCCTTGATGTGCTTGCCATCTTAATCTACAATTGAAATTACTAGACTCCTCTAGAATAATCCTACTTCAAAATTGGAACAAAAAACTTGTCCAACCCACAAGGATAACACAACTGTCTCGGCTTTGATACCACAAGTAAGGAAAGCAGAGGTGCAAAAACACTTTCCTAATGCTAATTGTAAGAAGAGAATGCAGACTTAAGGTTCAAATTATTGTTCATTAGTGATGCACATTACCAGGAAACATATAAGAATAAATTTCATGCAACACAAAATAGACACTAGATTTAATGTGGGAAAACCCTTTTGGGAGAAAAACCCACCACACTAAGAAAAAACTCTTTGTATTATAGTGAACAAAAGGTCCACACACAGAGTTACAATTTCTTCCTTTTAGATGTCAATTTAGACACTCAATACAGGAAGCATTACAAACTAGATCTATCTTGTTCTCTATCTCAAACTCACAACTCAACTCTCTTCACTATTCCAATGCATTGCACATTATAGCATTTTATTTCCTTGAGAGAAATCATAATCTACCTGCATCACCATACCCATATAGGAAACATACCAATTCAGTTCCCATTTATAACAATAGACTAACTGTCACACAACAGTTACCATATTGGGCCATGTCAAAGAGACAAACTCCAATCTCTTTCCAATCTGTTCAAGTCTCACCAATGTGTGCATATCACAATACACTGCCAATCAAAATAGCCATGTCGAAGAGAGATTCCAACATCTCCCATGGATACACCAAGGTCTCATCGACATGAAAACCTTTGTCAAAGAGAGTTTCCCCAAAGTCTCACCGATGAGAACATAGAAGAATTCTTCAAGAATGTCTAAGAGACTTTTGTCAAAGTCAGACCGACTAGCCGAAGTCACATTGACAAGATCAGTCAAGAATTCTTTTGGATGTCGATGAGACATTTCACAAGTCTTGGAAAACTCACAATGTCACACTTACAAGAGTCTTCTAGCCTACCATCGACATGTCGAGGAGACATGACTCAATGTCTCAGCAATATCGCAATGTCCCAATGACGAGTCATTCCATCGACACATCAGATTCTTCGTAGTCGCTAAGTCAGGGTTTTCCAAAACCTCATAACTCTCGACTTAAGGTTCTGGAGTTCCAAACTTCCACAACATTGTGATCACTAAGTTGAAGCTTTCAAGAATTCTAAAATCTGTGACATGTAGTTTCCAAAGTTCTAGTTCTCCGCGACATCCCGACATTCAGGCCAATCAAAGGAAAAACACCAAGTCTTTAAGGGAAGTTCTAAGCTAGCAAGTTGAGGCACATTTTCCAACACTGTTAAATGGGTTTCTATGAAGCACGACTGTTAAATGGGTTTTTTGTGAAATGAAAGTAAAATGTTTTGTTTGTGTGTAGGGTTTTTAACATAGTTGCTTATGATTTTTTTTTTAGGGTTTTGAAATTTGACTGTGAAGAATTGAATGACTATTGCTTGGGAAGATGGGTTTTCATTGATGGGAAAATAAAGGGGTTTTCATTTCAAATGCAGAGGTGTTTTGTGTGTTTTTGTGGGTTTTTATGTTGGTGTTTAAATTTTTCCTTTTGGTTGTTCGTGTGAAGATGGGTTTTCATTGATGAGAAGATTAATGGAATTAAAAATGTGGGTTTTTGTGTTGTGAAGATGGGTTTTCAAAAAACACTATGTGGGTTGCATATTTAAAAAAAATTATGAGCCAACGGGTTTTCAAAATTAGAATTTGGAATGGACAAAAAGCCAAAAACCATACATGAAAACAAAATATTTTATTTTCCCATTAACATTCTCATTTTGAACAACTCTTTTCTACAGTCAAAATGGAATTTAATTTTCTTCATCTGATTGGAAAAAATAAAATGCTCGCATTATTTGGAGTGTTGGAAAACACACTGTCTCCTCTCAGTTTAAATGTAAAGGTTTGTCTCATAGTGGGTTGCTTGCTTCTTAACACATACGGTTTTGCAACATGGAATGTTACAAAACAATATGAATGTCATAAAAATCACACCTTCCATTGTTGTGTTTAAATTTTAGATGATTGAAAAAAAGAGTGCACAAAATAGTTGTATTTTGGAAAACATAATGTGGGTTTTTAGTTATTTGAATCTCCTTGTTTAAATGTAAGGGGTTGTCTCATAGTTGGTTTCTTGCTTCTTAGCATGTATGGTTTTGCAACATGGAATGTTACAAAATAGTATGAATGTATTCAAAATCACACCTTCCATTGTTGTGTTTAAATAAAATGATCACATTATTTGTAGTGTTGGAAAACACATTGTTTCCTCTTAGTTGTTCCCTCAAATATTGGTATATTATATGAATTATCCTTTAATATTGGTATAGTATATCATTAGGGGAGAAGATTAAGTGTAGACAAAACAAACCTATGTATGTAACATTATATCATAACCCCCATTCCCCATCCCACATGATGGAAAAAACACACTGACGAAAAGACTTGATAGATGGTTAGCTACGTGTCGTCATGTGTTCGTCGTCGAAAAAGGATGCACGACTGACAAGAAAGTCAAAAAGCTAGACAAAACGCCCTAAATATCACCATTTTCCACATTTCATTTTACAGTTTGTTGGGGACGGGTGCACGGGTGACGAAATGGAGTTGTAGGTGTTTGCGTAAAGCAATAGAAAAAACACGCCTAATCGTCCCTCAAATGCTGGTGTCTAAATGCTTTTGAAACATTAGGTGGGTTGCAGGTTTTGTAAAACATATTGTTTTGCATCCTAGAATTTTCCAAAACAATATGTATGTATTGAAAAGCTTTGTGTTATTTAGATCGTAGGAGTGTGGTGATAGGCACCATTTTCTAAATAGCCAGTAAGGTATTTGGCTTCAATGTGTAGAGGGTTTTACAACATTTTGTGTGTTGGAGGTTTCATAAATCATGTTGTCACCTCACCTCCCATTGTGTTTTCCAACTTACAATCATATTGTGCATGTATATTTGGATCATATTAAGAAATAGAAACATAATTTTTACTCTACGTAAGAATTGTTATCAGGTTCCTCACATTATATTTGTACTATCTAATTACATTCATACCATTTTCTTAAATTCCAGGTTTCAAAACATTGGTTTTCTCCTCCAAATCCCACATGTGTACTCTGACCTTCAGCTTTCAATGTGCAGACATGAAACATAGAGTGATTTCACCCTTCTTTCTCCAAACTGAAAGCACACACGTCATTCTACCTCTAATTCCCATGCCAGGAAAAAAAGCTCTAAAAATGACAACTCATACTCACATTTTTTGTACTGTCTAAATTGCATGCATATTGTTTTGTAAAATTCTAGGCTGTAAAACATTGATTTTTCAAAATCTGCAACCCACATAATGTTTTAAAACGCTTTACAAGTAACAACCCAATTGGTTACTCACCCCTCACCTCAATTTGGTATGTTTTGTGATTTCCTTGAGATCCTTTTTTGAATTAGATAGTAAGAATGTAATGAGATTGGAAAACACTGAGTTTTAAGAAATATGCAACCCACACAGTGTTATAAAACCCTCTAGACATAACATCCCAATTGGTAAGCCGGGAAAACCAAGCTAACACACCTATGTACATACAGTCGGTTAGAAACCCCTCACCTCAACTCGCTTGGTCGTCTCCCCTGCCTATAACACCCCATTTCTCTCCAATGATTTACTTTCAACCTATAGAATGAGAAAACCTAGAACAAAAAGTGTTTTCCAAGAATATTACTTGTTACAATGTAGAACACATGTCTTAATCACATCAACGCCCTTTCCTCCCACAATGAATAGATAGCTTCTGGAACATGGAAAAAAATTCCAACGTAATTCAATGTGATGGGACACCTCCTCACTTTCCTCATCGTGAAATTTCCTTCCGTCTACCGGTTCAGTCACTTCTATTATCTATTTGGCAGGTCCCACAGTAGGTCGTCTCTTCATGTTATATATGTTTCCATGTATGTTGTTATGTATGTTTTTATGCATTTTTGTATTTACATAGGTGCATTTTGTTGAGAGATTAGTTGCGTGCGTAGAGGCTTTTACAATATTGTGTGGGTTGGAGGTTTCATAAATCATGCACTCATCTCCCACGGTGTTTTCCAACCTGCAATCATTCAGATTTTTAATGGTTGTTGGAAAATAGTGGATGTTTATAAAACATTTCCTTTCATTGCATTCCTATTGGCTAATTAACAAAATATTTTCAAGACATTCCTGCTTGTTCTCTCAACCACGTAACTTTGAATGTACAAAATGAAATAAATGGAAAACCACATTGTGTTTTCCAACCTGCAAATTATATTGTGCATTTATTTTTAAATCATAAGACGAAATTGAATTTCAATTTTTTTGTGTAAGTAAGAGTTGCTATAAATTGTGAAGGTGAATGAAATTTAGTACATTCTTAATGTCTACAAACTTTTTAATGTTTTCATTAGAAGCATGTTGTTTATATATACTTGCATGTTGGAAAATAGTATGTGTTGTGAAACCTACAACCCAAATACTGTTCTAAGCTTTGAGAGTGTCTTTCTGATTAGAGAATGTAGATGTTTTATTTTTAATAAGTTGTTTACAAAATTTGTCTTCCTTTTCACAAAGCACTCTCATGTCTCCATCCAACTGATTCTCTTTTCTGCACTAACATCCTATTTTTCCTTTTCATGTTATGCATGTTTCTATGTATGTTTTTATGTATGTTTTTATTCATTTTTTATGTACATAGGTGTGTTTTGTTGGCATATTATCTACTATTTTTTTGTCAATCAAGGTGATCAACAATGATTTTGTTAACTTGTTAACCTTTGTTCTTGCAATGATTTGTACTTTTTCAGTCATTTGTACTATAAGCAATGGTTTAGTTTACAATTTCATTGAACAATGGTTACGATACTGATATGTCATTTAGATGTTCATTGAGAGAAACATGATATAAACAAAAGTCTGATGGTGATACGCGGTATCCTTTTTGTCTTTCTTCTATGCCCTTATTGATTATTGCAAATTATGGCCTCTTTCATATGTTAGGAGAGATGAGTTTTTTATATATTTGAATGAATGTTCAGTGCTTCACAGTTCTTGCAGAATGGTAGATATAATTGTTGATATATATTACTAGTGTTAGCAATAGGTTAAATTAGAAATTAAATTCCCATTGTACCTGTGGTTTAATATGTTTATTTATTGTTTGTACAAGCTGGAATTTTCCACTCAACACAACACATTGCATATTGGTGAAATTTGGAATAAAAAGAATTCTTTGTAGCACCAAATGTCTTTAAGGTTCCAATATAATCTATCGCTAAAACTTGTCTTCCTTTCAGGTGGTTGATATATTTGAGGAAACAAAATTGAAGAAAATAAGGGCAGGTGGATTGAGAAGGATGCTTTAGGAGACATGAAGCTTCTACACTAAATATAGGTGATTCTAGTTGTCATAGCTTGAATGGAAAGTGTACTAGTCAGTTAAACTTTCAAAATTTATTTTGCATTAAGAAGTATGATATTTTTATAGATGAGATGCTTACTGTGGCGAATGTAAAGAATTTCTAGTTGATTTTTTTTTTTTTAAATGTTACATTATTGTGTGCCTATTATATCTCAAAATTTTTCATGAAGGGTGTTTCCTCCTTGAAGTGTGAGTATTACATTGGAAATGCTCAAAACAATAGTGAACAATGATACTGCATCCTTTTAATTATCCCTTTACACAAAAACACATAAAGAGCTCTGCATTTCAAATGAAAACCCTTTATTTTCTCATCAATAAAAACCCATTTTCTTAATGAACACGACAGATATAGAAATGGAAAATTTATATACTTGCTAGCTAGTTGTCATGCATGTAAAATGCATTTAAGTAGTGTAGACCCTTGACTCTTGTTCGTCCTCAATGAAAACCCTTCTTCCCAACTATACCATAGAAAAATGGCTCTTGGACATTTTCATGGTCTTTTAGGTCTTTCTCTCATGATGCTTGGTCTATTTTTCTTTGATTTAATGTTGTAATGTAACTTCTGCATTCACATTACGTCCTAAATATTCAAATTATGGTGTCTTGTGAAGGTTTTGTGAATTGTTGTAACACATTTCTATACTTTTGTAGACTCTTCTCATTATAATTCACCTAAAAATCACCTTTTCATCACTTATCAAGTCCTTTTTTGAAGTGTTTTAAAGTCTTGTAACAATATTTCACACTTCCCTAGGCTTAATTTCACTATTTACACCTTTCTTATGCTTTATTTGATCCCTTTATGCACTCATAAGGCTTAATTAAGTGTATTTTTTAATGTAAACCTGACAAACAACATTAAATGTTACTTAATTCCTGACACCCACTTTCAAGTCCAAGGTAGGACCCATTTGCTATGGGTGGCGAATGAGTCCCTCTTGGCTCCAAATTCAAAATAATTCAAATTTTCTTTTGGGTTTTTATTCAAAATTACCTTATGTCGGCCTATGATGAGGTATCATTGGGTTACTAAAGAACAAGTGTGTATAAATAAGTATTTTTCTCCTCATTTTACATCTCCTACAATCTCCCAATCTCCTCATTCACTTGCATTCACTGAACATCAATTCACATTTGAGCACTTTGCATCATTCAATCAAGCATCAATCAAGTATCTTGGGGCAGCTATTGACATAACTTCAAATTTCTTCAACAAGGTTGTGGTGAGTTTAGGACATTTGCATGCTATTTATTCATCTTTCCTTGTTCATTTCATTCCATTTCTTCATTAAGGGATTGATTACCAAAGTGGGATTTGACCAAGGAAAATCCCTATAACTTAACCCTTAACCACTTTTCCCCTTTTGCATGTGCGTTTGCAGACTTGTGTATGCAAATTTTTCAAGCAATTAGGTGTTGAAAGGTGTTCAACAAGTCAACAAAGTGTTTCAAGTCAAATCAACCTTATTTCAAGCTTGGAGACAACCTACAATCCATTTTTTGTAGATTTGATTTTGTCAACCCAACAAGAAGACAAGTGTAGATCTGTAGCTACATAATTGACCTTTTATTTCATAGAATTTTGGGAGACGACTGGTTCATCATCAGTGTCAAATGCGTCCCACCTTAAGGCTGGAAAAGAAGATTCTGTCAAATTCTAGTTCTCGACAGCCAAAAACCAATTTTTAGAAGTTTTTACTAGAAGCAGGACTAATTCGCCATTAGTGGCAAATGAGTCCCACTGGTGATTTTCACTGATTTCTGTCAACATTTAGAACACTCTAGATTCATCATTCATTGCCTAGGTGCACTCTATTCAGCCTTGTTTAATTATGTTACATTAGTTTACTTCTTTATTGCATTTTCTACATATCACATTGTGTTTTCAAATGTTGCATATTTCACAGGTCTTGCATTCATAATCAGTCAATTAAATTGCTTAGTTTCATTTAGATCATCTCATTTAGCCTCAATGACATCACACATACATTAGATTGAATGAACCACTTCAATTTTGGGGTTATTCTATCTCTCTCCTTTTATGTGGAAGATCTTAAGAGTGCAAGAGAAGCCTATAGAATTCCAACCACAAAATTGTTGGTTCATTTTGGTGAACCTGCATATAGAACACTTTATCTTTTGCATCTTGCATTCTAGGTTTGATTTTAATCAACATTCGATTAGATTATTGTTTTGTTTTTGTATCCTAGGGTTTCCCAAATTGCATTAGTGAAAGATTCATATAGACTTCATTTTTGTAGATCATATATTTAAAAAACTAAAAACTTGCATTTGCATCCTCATTTAGCATATGAAAAACATTAAAATCATTTTACATTTTCTGAAAAACACAAAAAATATCATACCTAGACTCATTCACCACCCTGGGTGAATCGGTCCACCTGCACTTTTTAAATTGTATTTTTAGGTATTTTTTGGGCATTTACTGCAATTTTGTTCTTTGTTGTTATTTCTGTGTTTCAGCTTGCAAAATTTTTGTCATTTACATTTTACACTCCTAGATTGCATGCATTTACATTCACCCCATATTTTGTGGTACTTGTATGAGTTTTTGGTGTCCCATTAATAATACTTTAGGGTATGTGCAGGATCATTGTGCAAAAAACAGGCCCTTAAGTGGCAAAAAATTCAGAAAAATTAATGTTAGGCAACTTGACGTAAATATTTGAATAAGTTATCTATATTATTTCAAAAATATGTAACAATAGAATTTGTAGAAAATTGAATATAGTTTCTAAAATACTAGGTTTATTTAAAAATAAATAAAATCTATTTGGTGAAAATTTGAAATTTCAATGCAGTAGTACTTAAATTTCAGGGAAAAAATAATAAGTAGGTGTTTGTCTGACCACCTTAACCATAATAAAATGATAATATTTTTTTGTAAGATTTTATATATAAGTAGAGGAATCATGTCCGGATGTGATGCATATTTTTGTAATTTTTTCCAAGTAAATAATTAATTATGAATTTTTATTATAACTTTTAGAAAATATAAAACTCGTCTATCGACCACCTTAACTTGGTCAAAACTTCATGAAATTTATTTTTTATTTTTAATCCTATAGTATGTGAAGCATAGAATGTGATGTTTCATTCAAAAATATGATACCATTTGAAAGTTATAGATGTTTTTCAATCAGCCTATCGATCAGGACTTTAGTCGTAATTCTAATAGAAAATGAATAATAATTATTTATTAAATTCAAATTAAATCATAATTTATATTTTTGGAAAGCTGAGAATTTCCTCTAAAAACCCTTTTTGTTTCATTAATTTTGGGTGAAAAAAAGTCGTCAGCCACATACCCTACAAATACCCATAATATTGCCACTTTTTGGCGCACCATGATCCTACACATACCCTTTAGTGAGACAAAGTTCTAGACTCATGGCTTCCCATGATAGCACTTCTATTGTGGACCTTGGGATCTCAAGAGCTCCTACTCCTAGTATGGACAATGGTGCATTAAGCATGGATACTACAACTAGTATGCCTTTACCTTCACATCCAATGTATGTTGACACAAACTAGTTCCATTCCGCAAGAAAAATTCATTAGTATTCATGAGGATTATGCATATTTGCAACAAGATGTAAGTCTTGAAAACATTTCCACCACTGCTATACCTGTGATAGAAAACCTTCATCGCTTGATTGAAAGTCATGATGTTTTACAAGTTACGAAAGTAATAACTGAGATATACAATAAACATGCTCCTTCCACATCCTAATTAGCAAACATTGTTGTGAGCCAAGGAGGATCTCACATTCCTCCTCCTTCAACCATAACATCTATACCAACCTATACCACTCCTCAAGTTACAAAAACTATGCAACATGTTAGTCATGTGACTCCTTTTGTTATTCCAACTAGCATTCCTAGTTCTTTTGTGGCATCAAATGTTCCATCTTCTACCTTCACCCATCTAAGTGTTCCTTTCACTTCCCCTAACATTACAAACTCCACCATTTTCCCTTCCCCCTCATACCACGTACACCGATCCCATCATTACACAACTATTTAACACCGTTTCATCCATGCATCAAAAAATATGCACCATTAGACAAATTCAAAATGCTCCACCCACATATCATGTTTGTAGTAGCCTAATATCTCTAGAGATCTTGAGAACACAAATGCCATAGGGAATTGAAATTCCTAGGTTTGAGAAATATGGAGGTAAAGGAGACCCTACTAATCATGTCAATGCCTATACAACCTTGTGCAGTGATTTTGTCCTCGATGATAAACTATTAGCCAAATATTTTCCTAGAACCTTAAAGGACACTGCATTAGAGTGGGTTTCAAACATACCCAATCATTCCATCCAATCATTTAATGAACTGGGTATGTGCAGGATCATGATGGGCCAAAAAGTGGAAATATGATGGGTATGTGTAGGGTATGTGGCTGACGACTTTCTTTTTACCCAAAATTGATGAAACATAAAGAGTTTTTAAAAGATATTCTCAGCTTTCCACAAATATAAATTATGCTTTACTTTGAATTTAATAAATAATTATTATTCATTTTCTACTTAAATTGCGACTAAAGTCTTGATTGATAGGCTGATTGAAAAACATCTATAGCTTTCAAACGGTATCACATATTTTGAATCCGAAACATGTGTTACGTTGTATTCTTTTTATACTATAGGATTAAAAAAAAGAATGAATTTCATGAAGCTATGACCAAGTTAAGGTGGTTAGACATGAGTTTTTAATATTTTTAAAAGTTGTAATAAAAAAATCATAATTAATTATTTTCTTGGAAAAAAATTATAAAAAACTATGCATCACATCGGGACATGAGTCCTCTACTTATATCTAATGGGTGTGTGCAAGAAGTTGAGTCCACTTTTTGGCCAAAAAGTGGAAGTATTTTCCTTGATTTTCAAAATTTGTCACATTTGACCTTAAAATTTGAAGCACTTAGAGATAGAATCTTAAAAAACTCACTAATAATAAAATGTAGTACTTGGAGTCTAATTTCCAAATATGTAATTTATTTCAATACCAAGATGGTACAAATTGAGTTTCAATAGGCATTTCTAAAAACCATTGTTCAAAAGTCACTTTTTTTTTTACCATACCATGCATGTGTACAACATCCATATTTTGACCTAAATTATCATATTTTTCTAAATCCTTTTGGGAAAATATTTGTGACTCACTGAAACACGTTTTTTGATATTTTTTGTAGTTTTTTATTGAATATTTTTTTTGGTTAGTTTTTTATTAGCCATATCTGTCATTTTGAAAAATTGTTGTGTACGACACACATAGGATGACTTAAACTTATCATTTTTTGATTTTTTTAAAAAAATTGAAAAGAATTGTTCGAAGTACTTTTTGGTGCAATTCGTCTTACAAAAAATAATTTTAATAAAAAGTAATTAAAATACTAAAAAATCGTGATAATTCAAGTTTATGGACCAGTTTCATTAGAAATTAATTGAAAAATAGAAAAAATAATCAAATTGTAAAAAAAATTACATATTTGGATTCTGCACTATCTCATCTATAATGGGTTTTAATTTTGCAATGTTTTTTGACAAAATAGGTCTTCAAACATATGTCCAATGTCATTATTTTACTATGCATTAACATGACCTTCAAGTTGTAGGTCAAATCAAGTCCAAAGCTTAAGTTCAGGTCCCCAAGCCATTTCCTGAACCAAAAAACAAGCCAAAAACCTGAACAAAAATTTATATTTTAAAAAACAGGATTCGGTTTCATAAAAAAATAATTTTTTTATGGTTCTATGAAACGGAATCCCGTTTTGTAAAACGAGATCCTATTTTGAAAATTGCTAAAAATGGAAACTTTCCATTTTCAGAAAGTTTTCAAAACGGGATTCCATTTTGAAAACTTTTCGAAAATGGAAATTTTTCAAAAATTGAAAGTTTCCAAAATGATAAGTTTTCAAAACGGATCTGTTTTGAAAAATTGCCATTTTAGAAATTTTTGTTTTGGAAAATTTTCAAAACGGGATCTCGTTTTGAAAATTTTCTTAAAACGAAATTTTTTCAGTACGGGATCCCATTTTTTAAATTTAGGCTCGGGATCCTGAAGCTAAACAGGATCTCGTTTTTTAAAAATAGGATCCCATTTATTAAAGTTTATTAAAAAATGGGATCCCATTTTTAAAAAGTTGATTTTGTTTTTCTGCCTAAGGAAAAAGCTTGCATGTTTCGTGGATTCATCTTCTTGCATTTACCCTAAAATATTATAAAAAAATATTGTCATTTTATTGTGGTTAGAGTGGTCAGACAAACACCTACTTATTTTTTCCCTGAAATTTAAGTACTACTGCATTAAAATTTTAAATTTTCACCAAATAGATTTTTTTTTTAAAATAAACCTAGTAGTTTAGAAACTACATTCAATTTGCTACAGATTCTATTCTTACATATTTTTTAAATAATATAGATAACTTATTCAAATTTTTACGTCAAGTTGACTAAGTCTGATTTTTCTGAATTCTTCGCCACTTGAGGGTCTATTTTTTCCATGATGATCCTGCACATACCCAACTTGTGGATTCATTTATAATTTATTTCCCTATCCATATGACTCCCAAAAAGACAATGGCTGATTTAATGTGATGTAAAAAAATGTAGATGAAAAAGTAACTAATCTGATTTCACGTTATCAGTCATTGTATACTCAAATTGATGTCAAGATTCTTGATTCACATTTGCAAAAGATGTTTATCAAAAACTTGCACGCTCACCTTTAGGATAAGTTAACTATGATGAAATTTCCTTCGTTCATCCATTTATGCACGACCCTTTATGACTATCACAACTCGGTTTCTAGTTGTGATTCAAAGTCCACTTCTACCTGAGTTGAGAAGTCTAAGCAAAACAATGTGCAAAACTTTAGAAAACCAAATAGAGGATTTTTACAGTTCAATTTGCCTTCTTTGCAACCAACCCAACCTGTTCTGAGTCAAGTGGTATCTGTTAAAGTAGTGACGCCCTTTACCTATGGGGACCCAAAGAGACAATTTACCCCCTTACCCAATACTCTCCATAACACAATGAACCAATTGCTCTAGCAACAAATGATCACTTTGCCTACCGTTAAACTATTTGATACCACCAAACCTTTACCACCCACCTTTAAACCAAATGCTTATTGTAATTTTCATCACCAAAATGGACATGACACTTAACAATGTAAGTGTCTCAAACACTTAGTTTAAGACCTCATTGATTCTAGTTGTTTTTCCATTGCAGATGTCAATGATCAAGGCAATAAGTCTGTTGCACCCCCTAACTAGAATTTAAATTTTTTTACCAACCCTATGCCTAAACACAATGTTTCATTTGTCAAGGCTAGTGAACCTTCAAACACTCATGTGATGAACATTGATAAAAATAATGAGCAACCTGATATAACTCCAAATGTTACCCAAGTTATTCCTATGAATGAACTTGTGGGTATGATAGATGTTGTCCCTCATAAGGGCCTAACCAACAGATCTCTTGATATTACTTTTTCTTCCAATGATATACTTAGAAAGCTTCTCGATGGTCCTCTTTACATAGCCGATAGAATATATGATAAGCCCACCAATGGGATATTAATAGATCCTGCCTGTGGTGAGAATGTGATCACAAAGAGTTTTTAGTATTACACAATCTCTATCAAGATGATTATAATAAACCAACCGCATGGATCAAAACACATATTGGTTTTGTGTGCCCTACGATCGGATCAATCATACACCCATTATAGATAGGACCCAAAACATATTTTCTATTATTCCACATTATTAGCAGCTAGGTCATCCTTGGCTTCACTCGATGAAAGTTGTTCCTTGAATTGTTCACAAATGTTTGAAGTTTCTACATGGAAATGAAATATTTACCACCATAGTGGCTTTAATCTATTGTACTCTAAAGGTAATTTTTCCTTAGAATCCTTTTGGCCTGAACCTATGGAACCCATCATGCCTTGAAAGGAATTATTTTTCATAACCTATCAAAAGTTCAAAGCCAAACGAATAGCTGAATTGTCTCTTCGTAAGATGTCACCGTCCACGTTCGATACTCCTATCCTTGATGAAACCATGCTTCAAATTGATTCCAAAATTGAACAAACAATACAACCTCATGAGTACCAAACCATAAAAACTTACCCTTCCTCGTTTAAATTCCCAAGAGAAAATGAAACCAATCCTGTCATGCCTCCCCGCATTAAACAAGTGTATAAAGCTAAAGAGAAATTGATTGACCCATCTTCTTTGGTTTCTTCCATTCTTCCCCCTCTGGAAGAAAAGGAACCTATGGTGGATCAACCCACTCTTACACCTCAACAACTTCAAAATAAAATTAAAAGAAACCATGGTGCTAGGGAGCATAGGTGTCGTCGTCATCTCCTTGCTCGTCAAATGCAAATTGAAAATAACAAAGAAAATCAACCTCTGCCCTTGAAAAAAGCAATAAATGATCACCCTCATCCTCCTAACCTAACACAAGATAATACAATCCAACCCTCACAACAAAATGATCCAATCCAACAACCACAACTTTTGATACATCCTTCCTTGGAAATAACCCTTTGTTCTCCTGTCGTAATCAATCTTGATGATGATGATGATGATGAGGAGATCACAAAAATAGATGAAGCATTGCATAACAATCTAAACTCTTTATTTTCATCTACCATGAGCTTAAATGATAAACCTTCTACATCACATGAAGAACTTGGTACATCTCCTAGTTCGACACTTGCAATTCTTCCCCTGGACATCAACCACCCTCACAATACACTGGACATGATTGGGAGGTAGATGACTTGTTAGATGGTTGACTTGCATTCGCCTTGCTAGAATTTTGCATTCTTCTTTTATTTTCTCTTTCTTTTGCAATTTTATGTGTGTATTGTGTTCCCCCGTAATGTGTGTTTGATGTTCTCTCTCTCTTTGTGCACTTCCTCTATTTGTACCTCTATTCTTCTATATGTCGTCCATTTCCTTTTTCACTTTTTATTTTGTGTTTTCCTTTTGGGGATGATGCAAAGAGTTGGGACGCCCTATGTCTCTTCCATGTTGACCCAAAAGGTCTTTTTTCTTTTCATTTTTTGATGCAGGAGCATCCTTGGTTTTTGACAATCTTGCATCAACCAAAAATATTTTCTTTCAGTTTTTATTCTTGTTTAGTTCAAGTTGGTGGATTCATCATATTTTCTCACTAGACCTTGTGGATCTATGTTTACATCGTGGACATGTTAATTTTCCTTATTTCAATATTGAGCATGATTGGATCATTTTCTGGCAAGTTATTGCTTCCGGATTTAATGGCAGTTTCTTGAACTGGCACCGAAATAAATTTCAAACATAACAACTAGTTTGATCACTTGTGGATCTTTCCCGTAACTTGGGGAGGATCTTGAAAGTGTGATTCAAATTGTTCCATGGAGTGTCCCCAACCTTAATTATAGGTCCACACTTCATCCTATGCACTTGTTGAGGAGAAATTCAAAATTTAGGCTGACCTATTCATGCACACATTACATTTTCTTTCTTTGGATATTGTAATGATATTTGGCCGATGTGGATAATTCTAGATCCCAGGATGTGATATAAATCATTGTAATAGATCATTAGGAAATACGTTAGAAGAACATTAGATTTGAGATGTAATATTTTCACTTGCATTAAGGATCATATAGGAATGTTGTATTTTGGAACATGTTATATCAGGCCTGTGAGCTGAATCTATAAGCCTGGATGTTCCCGACCGATTGTAATTGAAATTTTTGATAATAAGAAAATTTGAATCTGTATTTTCCTCCATATTTCGTGTTGCTTCTATTGTGTTACTCTTGCTGCAAGGTCCAGATTGTTCTCTTTAAGGACCCTCCTACTGTGGCTGCACCATTTTTGCTTTAGTGTTTTCCTTTGGGAATGACACAAAGCATTGACATGCCTTATGTCTCTTCCATGTTGACCCAAAAGGTCCCTTTTTCCTTTTCCTTTTTTATCTTTTCTTGTGTTTTTCCTTTTGGGGATGACACAAGGAATTGAGACTGAAATGTCTCCTTCATGTTGACCCAAAAGCTTTTTATTTTCTTTTCCCTTTTTCCTTTCGCTTGTGTTTTCCTTTTGGGGATGATGCAAAGCATTGAGACCACAATTTCTCTTCCATGTTGACCTAAAACGAACTTTAATTTTCATTTGTTTTTGCTCTCTTTGTGTCATTCTTCCAGTTCTATGTGCTTTGGGGAATGATGATAGTTTCGAGCTCTTTAATAAAAATATTATAGTAACAAACATATTGACCCAAATCCATAGATCCCTTATGTGTTTGGTGTATTCCTTTCTAGGGGGAAACCCTCATTTTATTTTATTTTCTTTTTTGTTCACATGAATCAATCTAACTTAGAAACATATGACTTGGCATAGGGGCTTTCCAAGTTGGCTCTCATGTCTTGTTTTGTTTTTTCATTTTTCCTTTGCTAATTTAAATTAACTTCTCATAGAATCGTGTGTAGCAATTCCTTTAAATTGGGGGGAATGCATTGACATCATTTCATTTGCATTCTTGGTTCTTAGTATAGCCTTGTCACTTCATACTATGCATTTGTCACTTTGTGGATGACATTGGGTGTGATGTCCTTATGTTTAGTTTGCCATGGGATCTTCATCCTGGGGACTAGATCATCCCTCTTGATCATTTTTATTCGATCTTGCTAGCATAAGTTCATTTGGATCCCTCTCAATATGTATGGCTACTTTAGTCTGAGTTTGAAGCAAGTTCATTCGCTCACTAAAGTGGGGGCTAAAAATACCATAAAAAAATGCCTCTTGGATAGTTTCATGGTCTTTTATGTCTTTCTCTCCTTATTCTTGGTCTATTTTGCTTTGATTTAATGTTGTAATGTAACTTTTGCATTCACATTAGGTCCTAAATATTCAAATTATGACATCTTGTGAAGGTGTTGTGAAGTGTTGTAACACATTTCTACACTTTTCTAGACTCTTCTCATTATAATTCACCTAAAAATCACTTTTTCATCACTTATCAAGTCCTATTTTGAAGTGTTTTAAAGTCTTGTAACAAGATTTCACACTTTTCTAGGCTTAATTTCACTATTTACACCTTTCTTATGCTTTATTTGATTATGCACTCATAAGGCTTAATTAAGTGTATTTTTTAATGTAAACCTGAAAAACAACATTGAATGTGACTTAATTCCCAACACCCACTTTCAAGTCGAAAGTGGGACCCTTTGCCATGGGTGGTGAATGAGTCCCTCTTAGCTCCAAATTTAAAATAATTCAATTTTTTTTGGGTTTTTATTCAAAATTACCTTATGTTGGTTTGTGATGAGGTATCATTGGGTTACTAAGGCACAAGTGTGTATAAATAAGTGTTTTTCTCCTCATTTTACAGCTCCTAAAATCTCCCAATCTCCTCATTCACTTGCATTCACTATACATCAATTCATATTTGAGCACTTTGCATCATTCACTCAAGCATCAATCAAGTATCTTGGGGAAACCATTGACATAACTTCAAATTTATTCAACAAGGTTGTGGTGAGTTTAGGACATTTGCATGTTATTTATTCATCTTTCCTTGTTCATTTCATTACATTTCTTCATTAAGGGTTTGATTACCAAAGTGGGATTTGACCAAGGCAAATCCCTATAACCTAACCCTTAACCATTTTCCCCCTTTTGCATGTGTGTTTGTAGACTTGTGTATGTAGATTTCTCAAGAAATTAGGTGTTGAAAGTTGGTCAACAAGTCAACAAAGTGTTTCAAGTCAAATCAACCTTATTTCAAGCTTGGAGACAACCTACAATCCATTTTCTACAGATTTGACTCTGTCAACCCAACAAGAAGACAAGTGCAGATCTGGAGCTAAAAAATTGAACTATTATTTCACATAATTTTGGTAGAGGACTGATTCACCATTAGTGGTGAATGAGTCCCACCTTAAGGATGGAAAAAAAGATTCTGTCTAATTCTAGTTCCCAACAGCTAGAAACTAGTTTTTAGAAGTTTTTGCTAGAAACAAGTTTGATTCGCCATTAGTGGGGAATGAGTCCCACTAGTGATTTTCACTAGTTTATGTTAGCATTTAGGACACTCTATATTCATCATTCATTGCCTAGATGCACTTTGTTAAGCCTTGTTTAATTCTTTTTACATTAGTTTACTTCTTTATTGCATTTTTTTCATATCACATTGTGTTTTCAAACATTGCATATTTCATAGGTTTTGCATTCATAATTAGTCAATTACATTGCTTAGTTGCATTTAGATCATCTCATTTAGCCTTAATCACATCACACATACATTAGATTGAATGAACCACTTCAATTTTGGGGTTATTCTATCTCTCTCCTTTTAGGTAGAAGATCTTAAGAGTGCAAGAGAAGCCTATAGAATTCCAACCACAAAATTGCTAGTTCACCAACCAATAGCCATTCAATTCTTCACAGTGAAATTTGAAAACCCTCAAAACAAAAAAACAAAAATAGCCATGCATTTGATATGAAAACCCTACATGCAAACAAAACATTTTATTTTTCCATCAATGAAAACCCTTTTTCTTTAACTAATAGTCATTCAATGATTTTCGAAAAACCCATTTAACTACTATTCAATGCTTCACAGAAACCCATTTAATAGTCATGCTTCATAGTTCCTATAGAATGGACAAATGACATATATAATGGTAGATATACATACTTGTTGGCTAGCTACCACACTTGTCGAATGCGTTTCTCTTGTTCAACCTCCATTGCGTCTCTTGCGCTCCCCACCAAACTGCAAAATGAAATATCACAAATGGTGACTTTTAGCTCTCCAGATGCGGTAAAAATGTAGAAAAAACACACCTATTTACATAAAAATGAATTTTTTTTGCTCTGGCTCGGCCACTTGCATCTCCATTCTATCACCCGCACATCCCTCACCACCCAACAAACTGCAAAACTAAAATATGGAAAATAGCGATGTTTAGGTGTGTTTTTTCTAGCGTTTTGACTTTCTCACCGAGGCCGCACATCCTTTTTTGGTGACAAACACGTGACAACACATGACTAACCGTCCTTCAAGTCTTTCTGTCGGTGCCTTTTGTCCAGCGCGTGGGATGGGAGGTACAATATCATGTTACATACATAGGTGCTTTTTTTCTATGAGTTAGCTTCTCCCATTAAGACACACATTTTATTATGTACGAAGTATTGTTATTGGAAAACACTCTATGTTGTGGGTTTTCTCATTTAGCAGGTTGAAATTGAAAGGTTGTAGAGCAGGTGGGGGAGATGAAAAACCAATGGAATTGAGGTGAGGGGTTTGTAACCGATTGGGTTGTCACTTGTAAAGGGTTTTAAAACATTGTGTGGGTTACAGATTTTGAAAACTTAGTGTTTTGTAACCTGGAATTTTACACAATAGTATGAATATTCATCTTGAAATTTTTTTGTTATTTAGACCATAGGAATGCAATGAAAGGCACTATTTTTAACACCCAATTTTTTCTAATAAACAATAAAAATATGTATGATTGTAGGTTGGAAAACACAGTGGGATGTGAGTACATGATTTATGAAACCTTGAACCCACACAATGTTGTAAGACCCTATATGGAAAGAACTAATATCTTGACAAAATGCACCGATGTATATACAAAAAATGCATAAAAACACACATAACAACATACACAAAAAAATACATAACATGAGCTGGCATAGTGCAAGGCTCGCCAAGACGGATGATAAAAGTGATGAAATTGGTAGTCAGGATGAAACGTCACGGCGAGGAAAGCGAGGAGGTACATCCTGTTGCATTGAATTATGCTGGTGTGTTTTTTCCTTGTGTGAGAAGCTATCTGTTCACTTTGGTAGGGAAGGGTGTTGTTGTGATTAAGACATGCATTTTACATTATAACAAGTATTGTTCTTGGAAAACAAGTCTTTGTGTTTGGGGTTTTCTCATTTTGTAGGGAGTTGTAGGTCAGGGATATATAAGACTATCCAAATTCACCTGAGGGGTGAGTAACCAATTGGGTTGCTACTTGTAAAGGGTTTGAAAATAGTATTTGAATTGCAAGTTTCATAACACCTAATGTTTTTGAACTGCAATTACACATAGATAGTATGAATGTAATGAAAATGTTTTGGTTACTTACACATTGAGAAACCAATTGGTTGGTGACACCTTAGTTTATTTTGGATAATTTTATGTATCCCCCTCAAGAAATTATATTGATAGTATGAATGTATTTAGTAACCCTTACTTTTAGCAAACATTCCATTTCAATATCGTCATACATTTGGAACAAAAAATGCACATAATAGTTGCAGGATGGAAAACACATAGGGTTGTGACTCACTTTTGGAATCTTGTTCAATGAGCACTTTCTGTTATACAAACTATAAAAAAACAATGTTTTTTAAGTTCACCTTCATATTTTATAACCCTTACTTTCAGAAAACATCCCATTTCAATTTCATCATATGTTTGGAATAAAAAATGCACATAATAGTTGCATGATGGAAAACACACAGGATTGTGACTCACTTCTCAATTCTTGTTCAATGATCACTTTCTCTTATGGAGACTGTAACAATAATTGTTTGGCTCTATGTTTATAATTGAACCATTGGTTTTTGGCTCATATGGACAACTCTTGCTCTTCTAGGGTTTTTCACCTAAAAGGAGAGATATAGGACCAAACATGCTAATGGTTCATTCAAATAATGTTATATGTGATGTTGTCTAACCTAAATGAAGTTAACTAAATGAAATTGACTGATCTAAATGAATGAAAATGAATACAAAGGTGAAATTAAAGCTATGTTTGAAAACACATTATGTAATGCAACAATGAATTAAATGAAGAAAATATGTAGAATAGAAAGAAAAGTGATGAATTTGAGTGCACCTGGGTGAAGTATGATGAATATAGAGTGTTGGGAATGTTGAATGAAATCACTGATTTTTCATAGTGAGACTCATTCGCCCAGGGTGGAGAATTAGTCCTCCTCCTAGTGAAAAACTGTAGGAAGCAAGTTTCTGTCTGTTGGGATCTGGAATCTGACAAAATTCATATTTTTAGTCCTAAGGTGGGACTCATTCACCATAGGTGGAGAATCAGTCCTCTCCCAAATTTCTAAAAAATCAGGAGACAACTCTACAACACCAGATCTGGAAATCACTACTTGTCAGGTTGCCGAAGTCAATTATGTAGGAAATGGACAAAAAACCTTCTTCAAGCTTGAAGTAGACTTAAGTTGACTTGAAGCACCTAGTTGACTTGTAAACCAATATTCAACACCAAAAATATTGTCTAATTTGAATACAAAAGGTTGCAAAGAAACATGCAATAGGGGAAAAATGGTTTAAGGTTACTGAATAGGGGTTTGCCTTGGTTAAACCCCACTTTTGGTAATCAAACCCTTAATAAAATAATTAAATGCAAAGGAATGATAAACTAACAAAATACAAATGCTATCAACTTACCAAACCCTTGATGATGCAAGTCTGAAGTAATGTCAATGGCTGCTTCAAAGTGCTTGAAAAGATGTTGTAAAATTCTTGAATGCTTGAATATGATGTATGAATGTTGGAGAATTTTAGAAGGATGTAAAATGAGGTGAAAATAACTTATTTATACACACTTGTGCCTTAGTTACCCGTTCATACCTCATCAGAGGCTGACATCAAGTGTTTTTGAATAAAATCCCGAAAGGAAATTTAAAATATTTTGAATTTGGGGCTAATGGGGACTAATTTGCCACCCATGGCGAATGGGTCCCACCTAGGACCTGAATATGTGTGTTGGGAAATATGTTGTATTTAATGTTGTTTGTCAAGATAATACTCAAAAATACACTTAATTAAGTCATATGAGGGCATAAAGGGGTCAAATAAAGCATGAAAAAGGGATAAATAGTGAAGATGTGCCTAGAAAAGTGTGAAAGCTTGTTACACAACTTTATAACACTTAAAATAGGACTTGTTGATGAATAAAAAGGTGATTTTTAGGTGAATTGTAATTAATAGAGTCTAGAAGAATGTAGAAATGTCTTACAACACTTCATAACACCTTCACAAGACGACGTTCTTTGAATTTTAGTACCTAAATAAGCATGTTCAAGCCATGTTGCAATATAAAATCAAAGAAAAATAGACAAACAACATGAAACAAGACCTAAAAGGCCATGCAAATGAAAAGGGGCCATTTTTCTAGGACACATTTAGCCCCCACTTTAGTGAGAGGATAAACCTGCTTCAAACTCACACTAAAGTAGCCATGAGCATTGAGGGAAGGGTTCAAATGTACTTATGCTAGCAAGATGGAATGACAACGATCAAGAGGGATGATCAAGCCCCTAGGATGAAGATCCCATGGAAAACTAAGCATAAGAATAAAGGAACACACAAGTGTTGAAATGAATCAAATGAAGCTTTGATTGCCAATCCAACTAGTTATGGATTAGATCTAGGATGATTGTTTGAAAAAGAGAATGTGTACTCACTCTAGGGTGACAAAACTCATGACGGTTTTCCAAGTGAGAAGGACCAAATGTAATCACTCTAGGGCCACAAAACTAGTTGTTCGTGGGGTGAGAAAGCCCAAAAAGGTAAGATACATACGCTAGTTGGTATGCACTCACAAACACAAAGGTGGCTATGGGGAAAAGTCATGTTGCTAGGTGGGCTTCTTGCTCAACCATATCAAAGTTATATCCATTCGTAACTTTAACAAGGTGCCACAAATAAAAATGTTCATGAACAAGAGAAAGTACTACAGTCATGCAAGTTGTGTTATGCAAGGTGGTAAAAAGGTAAAAAATGTAAAAGTGTAAAAACGTAAAGTGTAAAAGTGTAAAATTTTCAAAGGAGTCTTGTTCAGTTCATGCAAGGTCAGTCACTTAGGGAACATTATGTCTAATGTCTCCAAGAGAGGACCAATCAAAGAATAGTATATTCACAACTTAGGGGATGCAATGCGTCACATCAGGCCATCAAGAGGAATGCAATGTGCTTAGAAAGATCACACTTACGAAGGAAATCACACCCAATGTCATCCACAAAGTGACGAACACATCATATAAATGACAAGGCTACACTTAGGAACTAATAATGCAAATGAATTGATGGTAATGTATGCCCCCCACTTTAAAGGAATTGCTACACATCGTTATGTGAGAAATTACTTTAAAGTAGAGAAGAAAAGAAAATGCAAAAAGAAAACAAGACATGAGAGCCAACTTGGAAAGATCTATACCAGGTCATATGTTTCGAAGTTAGGCTGCATTATGTCAAAAAATGAAAAACAAAGAAGTGGAGTTTCCCCCCAGAAAAGAAAATACACCAAACACATAAGGGATCTATGAATTTGGGGTCAGTATGTTCGTTTTTGCAATGTTTTTATGAAAGAGTGTGGAACTATCATCATTCCCCAAAGCACATAGAACTAGAAGAATGACACAAGGAGAGTGAAAAAAAAGGAAAATGAAAGTTTTTTTTGGGTCAACATGGAAGAGACATTTCGGTCTTGATGCTTTGCATCATCCCATAAGGAAAGAACATGCGAAACAAAAATGAAAAGGTGAGAGAAAATGAAAAAGATTTTGGGTCAACATGAAGGAGACATTTCAGTCTCAATGCCTTGCATCATCTCCAAAAGGAGAACAAAAAACAAAAAGAGAAAAAGACAAAGACCTTGACCGTGTGGGTCAACATGGAAGAGACATAGGGCATCTCTACACTTTGCATCATTCCTAAAAGGAGAACACAAAAAAAAGTGAAAAAGACAATGCACGACGAATAGAAGAATAGAGGTACAAATAGAAGTGTACGAAGAGAGGGAACATCAAACACATGATACAAGGGAACACAATATGCACATGAAAAGGAAAAAAAAGAGGAAAACAAAAATAAATCTAGTTAGGTGAATTCAAGTCAACCATCTAACAAGTCATCTACCTCCCAACCATGCTTAGTATAATGCGAGGGCAGTTGACTATCCAAAGGAAGAATTGCAAGCGCTGAACCAGGAGTCATACTGGGTTCTTCTCTTGGTGGAGAGGTTGTATCTTTTAAGCTCATTGTAGATGAAAATAGAGAGTTTAAATCATTATGTACCTCTTCATCTATTTTTTCTATCGTCGCATCCTCATCATCATCAAGATTAATGACAATGGGAGGATGAAGGGTGATTTCTAAGGATGGATGCATCAAAATCCGAGGTTGTTGGATTGGTTCATTTTGTTGTGAAGGTTGTACTGGACTGTCATGTGGCAAGTCAGGAGAAGGAGGGTGGTCATCTATTACTTCTGTCAAAGGTAAAGGTTGATTTTATTTATTTTCTTCCATGCGAGATTGAGTAAGGAGATGACGACAACGCCTATGTTCCCTAGCACTGCTATTTTGTTTAATTCTATTTTGGAATTGTTGAGGTGTACGAGCGGATTGAGTCATCATAGGTTCTTATACTTCCGAAGAGGGAAGAACAAAAGAAACTAAAGAATACAGGTCAACCAATTTCTCTTTAGCTTTATACACTTGTTTAAGGCGAGGAGGCATGACAGGAGTGGTTTCATTTTCCCTTGGTCATTTAAACAATGGTGAGGAAGTATCTAGGGGTGGTTGTTCAGGAGGTTGTATGGTGTTCTCAATGTCAGACTTAGGTTGAAGCATGTTTTCATCTATGATAGGAGGTGTGGAAGTGGACGGGGATGAGTTATGAAGAGAAAATTTGGCTATCTTTTTGGCTTTAAAATTTTGATAAGCTATGAAAAAGAAGTCCTTTCGAGGGGTGATGGGTTCCATAGCTGTAGACCAAAAGGCTTCCAATAAAAAATTACCTTTGGAAGATAAAGGATTAAAGCCACTATGGTGTATGGTGACTATCTCATTTTCATGTGGAAACTTCAAACACTTGTGAACAACTAATGAGACTGCATTCATTGAGCGAAGCCAAGGGTGGCCTAGCCACAAATGAAATTGGTCAGATTGTGGAATAATTGAAAATGTTACCTCCAAAGGTTTAGGTCCTATCTGTAAGGGTAGCATGATCAATCCAATCATAAGGCATGCAAAACCAGTATGTGTCTTAATCCATGCAGTTGGTTTGTTATATTCATCTTGATATAGCTCATGTAATAGTAGAAACTCCTCAGTGATCACATTCTCGCCACAAGTAGGATCTATTAATATCCCATTAGTGGGCTTGTCATAGATTTTTCCAGCTATGTAGAGAGGACCATCAGGAAGTTTTTCTAGTATGTCTTTAGTAGAAAAAGTGATATCAAGAGACTTAGTGGTTTGGCCCTTATGAGGGATAACATCTATCATAGCCACTAGTTCATCCATATGACTTTCTGTAGTAACAGGGGGAGGTGTATCATGTTGTTCATTATTTGTACCGACAATCATTACCTCAATGGTTGAAGGTTCTCTAGCCTTGACAAATGAGGTAGTATGTTTAGGCATGGGATTAGTGAAAATTTTCAAATTTTGGTTAGGGGGTGCAACAAACTTATTGCCTCGATCATTAACACCCATAATGGACAAATGGCCTGAATCAATGAGGTCTTGAACTAAATGCTTTAGACGCTTGTAATGTTCAATGTCATGTCCATTTTGGTGATGAAAATGACAATAAGCATTAAGTTTGAAGGTGGGTGGTAATGGTTGGTTTGGATCAAGTGGTCTAACAGGTGGAAAAGTGAGCATGTGTTGTTGAATTAAATGATTCATTGTGTTATGAAGGGTATCAGGTAGGGGAGTAAACTGTCTCTTAAGGTCCCCATAGGTATAAGGCATCGTTGCTTTAACAAGTGCCACATGATTTGGAAGGGGTTGAGTTGGTTGTAGTTGAAGTTGAGGAGGCAAATTAAACTATAAAAAGCCTCTATTTGGTTTTCAGAAGTTTTGTGTGTTATTTTGGTTTTGATTGCTATGCTCAAGTTTGTCAGCTCAGTTGGAAGTGGATTTTGAATCATGACTTGAAACTAAGTTATGGTATTCACACAAGGTTGTACATAAATGCATAAATGAAGGGAACTTCATCATTGTTAATTTATCTTGAAGGTGTGTGTGCAAGTTTTTGATAAACACATTTTGCAGATGTGCATCAGGAATCTTGACATCAATTTGAGCATACACAAATTGGTATCGTGAGATAAAATCCATTACTTTTTCATCTGTGTTTTGTCTACATCTCATGAGGTCAACCATTGTCTTTTTAGGTATCATGTGAACTTGAAAGTGACTAATGAAAGCATCCACCAAATCATTGAATGAATGGATGGAATGATTAGAAAAGTTGGAAAACCATTCTAAGGAAGTGTCTTTCAAGGTCCTTGGAAACAGTTTGGCTAACAATTTATCATCAAGGACGAAGTCACTACACAAAGTTGTATAAGCATTAACATGGTTGATAGGGTCTCCTTTTCCTCTATATTTCTCAAACTGAGGCATTTCTATCCCTTGTGGCATCGAGGTACATAAGATTTCTAATGATAAAGGGCTACTATGGACATGATATGTAGGTGGAGAAAATTGACCTTGGCTAATGGTGGAAAGTTGATGTTGCATGGATGAAACAGTGGTAAGGAGATGTGTAAAAAGGGGATCGGGGTATGTGGGTTGAGGTGGAAGGGAAAATGGTGATGGAGTATAGGTGATGTGAGGGGAAGTGAAATAAATACTATGGAGTGTGAAGGTGGTGAAAGGGACTTGTGATGCCACAAGAGAAGTAGAAATGCTAGTGGAAATCAGGAAAGAAGTAGCCACATAATTAGCTTGATGCATAGTTGTATGGACTTGCATATTGGTATAAGCTTGTATGGAAGCTATGGTTGAAGGGGGAGGAACTTGAGGTCCTCCTTGGCTTACAAGAATGTTTGCAAATTGGATATTAGAAAAAGAATTTTTATTGTAAATATCAACAATCTTCTTCATCACTTGCAAGCCATCACCACTTTCAATTAAATGATGAAGGTTTTCAATGGCAGGTATGGTAGTGGCGGAAATGTTTTCAAGTGACAAGGCTCGTTGTAAATGTGCAAATTCCTCATGAATATTAATGACCTTTTCTTGTGGGAGGGAGTTGTTTTGGTTGTCAACATTCATTGGAGGGAAAGGTGAAGGCATAGAAGTGGTATTTTCAAGGCCTAATGCACCATTTTCCATACTAGGAGTAGGATCTTGTGAGATCCCAAGGCCCATAACGAAAGTGCTATCACAGGAGGCCATGAGTCTAGTTCTTCTCACTAAAGTATTATCAACGGGGCATCAAACACTCATATAAGTACCACTCTCCCTCTCTCTCTCTCAAGTCTCTCCCTCCTACCCCCTCTCCCTCTCTCCCCTCTACCCTTAACCCTTAAACCCTACCCTTTATCTCTCTCTCACTCCCCCCATCTCTCTCAAGTCTCTCCCTCCTACCCCCTCTTCCCCTCTCCCCTCTACCCTTAACCCTTGGTCTCTCTCATCTCTGTCTCTCCCCTACTCCCTCTCCCTCTCCCCTCTACCCTTAACTCTTGTACACCCCTACCCTTTATCTCTCTCCCACTCCCCCCTCTCTCTCTAAAAGGTCTCTCCCTCCTACCCACTCTCCCTCTCGAGCTCCTCTACCCTTAACCCTTAAACCCTAGGATCCCCTACCCTTTATCTCTCTCTGACTCCCCCCCCTCTCTCTCTGAAGTATCTCCCTCCTACCAAGTATTAAATTTGATGGTCGAATTTTCCTGTCAACAATTTTTTTAATTACGATTATCTATTCAAGGGTGCCCTTAAAACATTATAATATACCTTAGTGTATGTAAAATTATATATAAATCAAACATATATATCATTATAATTCTATATAAATTTTGACAGTTTATCCAAAATATCTCCTTTTACAATCTTCTTAAAATTTTGATTGTATTCTACGGCAAAAATCTTTCTCTTAAGCTATCATTTAAAAAGAATATAAAT
The DNA here is from genome assembly GCA_007258455.2 of Sequoia sempervirens. Taxonomy (NCBI): domain Eukaryota; kingdom Viridiplantae; phylum Streptophyta; class Pinopsida; order Cupressales; family Cupressaceae; genus Sequoia; species Sequoia sempervirens. Next base: position 516,698,262 of record VDFB02105785.1, read on the forward strand.
AATATTTATATTAATATTAAAATCAAGGTGTTCGACCGAACATCTTTAGAATGTTCGGTCGAACCCATTAAAATTCATTTATTTTATTTTATGTGTGGTGGGTTTGGTTGAACATGGGTTCGGTCGAACCCCTGTTCGACCAAACATTTTAGTTTTCTTCGACCGAACATTTGTTCAGCCGAACCCCTATCTTTTCACCCTTACCTCCTAAGGCACCAAAATTGCTGAGAATTTTGCACTTCGAAGCTTGATTTGAGAATGAAAATGGAGGAGATCTCAAAAACCCAACTAGTATCGGGTTCCCCTCAAAACGAGCTATCCAACGAATATAATTTTAATATGTTTTGATTATATTATCTATCTGTTTTTTAAGTTTGATTAAATATAGGGTTTTCACTAAAAATAAAACTCTTTGTTCTGCACAAGTGGAAAAATAGAAGATTATCAAAAAAAAAAATTTAAAAATATGAGTGCACCAGATATTGGAGTCCTTGATCCAACAAAAAAAAGAAAGAATTTCGATACATAGAGTAAAAGTTATGTGTTATACGGTCATGTTATGTCTGAATTGTAATTGATTTGACTTTGAAACTTGATTAAAGAAAAAATATTCAATAAAAAACTATCTAACCAAGTGGAAGCACTAGATATCGGAGTTAGAAATCTAAATTTGAAAGAATTGAAATTTTATCTTTCAAGGAAAAAAAAGTTGTGTTATACGGTGTGCGTCACTTTTTAAAAATACTATTTTTTGAAAAAAAATCCAATTTTCATGGGAGATGGAAAAAGAAGTGCAATCTGATTCCAAAAAAACTAAAAAAATATTTTTAGAATCTATAGACAAAATATGACAAGACTTTAGTTTGCATCATCTTCAAATTCCTCACGGTTTAATCGCTATAAGTGCCCGAATGTGGAGATTTTGTTAAAAAAAAATATCAGTGTCCAGTTTGGCCAAAAATTGTAAACCACTATTGTGGGATCACCCTTCATTAACTTCATCGAACTTCATGCATGCATCTGAGTCTTTTTGATGAAAACATCATTACAAAAAAAAACTATCTATAGTATTCTTTTTTCCTATTCACCTCTCTCCTTTTGATATAAAAAAATGGATACTTATACATCAAATGTTTGAAAGGACACGTCCTTTTAGAAATATCTTATACATCAAATATCGCCCAAAGCCACCCCAATAATTATTTCGATCCATTTGTATCTTCATCAGCAAGAGATCATGTATCGCTAGGATATTCTGCAGTTTCCTTGATGTGGTGAGTCTCCCTGATGATTATTCTTTCGATCTCAAATATGTTGCCAAGACTCCTGCTGATGTAATCTTATCGGCGTGACATGGCAGGCTGAGTAGACATTCAAAACTTACTCCGATGGTATATGTCTTGCCAATATGCTTCCTTCATGCTTCATCGATGAGACAAGATGAGTATCTCGCCGATGAAACTTTATCACTAAGACCACAGGCCAGTCCTCCCGATATATCTTCTCAAACAATTTTGATCACTGTAATAGTCTTGATCTTTCACCGATATGCCTACATTTGAACGAATAGTTTTTTTTTATAAAATTGCATTGTTTCGTCGAACTTTCAACGAAAACAACCGACGAACCTCCAAAAGCATCCGACGCAATTGCAATACGTCCAATGAAACTTTTGTCATAATGACTTGCCTATTTCGTTGCAATTTCAATGAACTTCTGTTGTTGTTCTTTTGATCTCAAGTATGTCACCAAGACTCCTGCCGATGTAATATTATCGACGTGACATAGCGGGTCGGGTAGACATTCAAAACTTACTTCGATGGTATATGTCTTGTCGATATGCTTCCCTCGTGCTTCATCGATGAGACAAGATGAGTATCTCGCCGATGAAACTTCATCGCTGAGACCACAAGTCAGTCCTCCCGATATATCTTCTTAGGCAATTTTGATTGTTGTAATAGTCTTGATATTTCACCAATATTTGCAATACGTCTAACGAAACTTTTTTCGTAATGATGTTTCATCGATATTCCGACGAACACCAGATCCCTTTTTCGTGGCGGCAACCAACGAAGCTGAGTCGTGATTTCGACATTTTAAAGCTAGTCAAAAAAGTGACAAAAATTTAACAACAAAAAATATTTCAATGATTCCTCGATACTTTGACAATAGGTTGTTGATATTTCAATAAACTTTCGTCGGAAATTGGAGTCAAATACAATAGTGTGGGCATTTACAGAATACACTTGAGAAAGACTTGCAGTGATAGCAAGTAGATTTGCAGTGAGAGCAAATAGTTTTGCAGTGATAGCAAGGGTGCAGTGGTAGCATTGGGGACATCAGTAATGAAAATTTAGTAGGAGAAATTGAGGGAATAATTTCTAGAGAAGAATATTGTCGGAGCTCTACCAGTAAGAAGCAAGCAGTTTATGTATTTCTTGATTTGCTGAAGTTTAATAAAATTCCTCATTTGCAGTATTGGTTTTCCCTTTGGGGTTTTTCCAGGGACTGTCCAAAAATATTGTGTTCATTATTTTGCATTTTTTTTCTCTATTCCTGTGATTTTATTTGTAAAGTTGCAGTTGTGTTATTTTTCAATATTTGGTGTGAATTAATTTTCCGTAGACAAATAATCTATATTATATAGGAGATTAATAATAACTGCAATAGAATTTTCACACAAATCACACATGAATTCATCCCATGCGACATCGAATTACTTTCCTTCATTAGTTCGAGACTCTCGAATCACCCTAGAGTCATCTCAATGCAAAACCAAACTACCAAACTACTCCACTTGACTTGTTTAGGACTATGTGTCGGCCTTTGCAAGAAAGCTTATGCACATCCCTAGCATCCGTGTAGAACACTGTGCAATGTCCCAAATCACATTCCATGTTCCCTGTTTACCTAAATATTGTTTGAATGACCATGCCCCTACAAAAGGGGCGAAGAAGGATCAAATTGAAGAAAATTCAGGACAAAAAGAATAAGGTTGTAACGTTTACAAATGGCGAGCTCAATTGACAAAGAAGGTGCAGGAGCTCTGTGTGTTGTGCAACGCTAAAATGGGTGTCCTTATCTTTTCTCACACCAACAAGCTCTTTCAATTCTCCAGTCCCAGGTGGGCCTCATTATCTACTTCTAACTCTCACCAAAAGCTCATACCAGGCAGCTTTCGTTACAGTAGCTCGCTATTATACAAGGTGTATTGGAGATGATATGTATCATAGATAATAGATTAGAGATTTTCTTGCGCCGATTTAGATTTGGGAAAGAGAATGGAAGGAAACAAAAATGTGAGAGAAAAACCTGTCTCCGCTATTATTGCCTTGTGTCGAAAAAACTTAAGCCTAAATAATATTTACCCACAAAAAATGAAAGCCGTTGACATGAACATATAATTTCCTATGGAATAAATTTGACGGTCGACTATGCCTGTCAAGCAAATTTCTCCTGATGGAAATGTTTTGTTTTAAAACATATTATATATAATATTTTTATAAAAAATCTAACAGTAGGTATGTCTAAAATCTAGCCTTTCATTGATACGGGTCTAAAATACTGTGCAAATACGGCCATACAGCTATCAGATTTAGGCTATAACTTGGAGCCTTTCAAACGAACAACAAATGGAGATTTTCCATCTATTTCCTGAGATTGAATAAAATGGTGTTTTTTGTGTCGCGTATTTACTAAATGTGGGAGATTTATAGTTGTTTGGGAGATACACACTCTTAAGAGCTTTTTAAGATTGAATATAAATGATTTTTTTTAAAGAAAGTTTTCAAACTTAAAGATTATTTCGAATATTTTTTAATTTTAATTTTATCAATTTTGAATCTCATATTTAGTTGTAATCGTAAATTTAATATTTTTTATTTTTACATAAACTTTTAAGAGTAGTTATTGTTATTCATTGTTTTACAACTCTATTTTTATTTTTTACTTTTTTATATATAAAGATACAATTATAGAAATAGTTATAAAAGTTAATATAGTCATTTGTTTATTTATTTTAAAAGCTTTCGTTTTTTAATTGTATACATGATAAAAAAATTCATGATTAATATTATTGAGCACATAGTTTTAATATTAGAGGAACAATGACATAATCAAATACGAATATTTCATTTGAAATTCAATCTATACATTTCAAAAAAAAAAATTAACTATAATACTAAGCTTACTTGGTTGCATATTTAGACATTAAAATCGGGATATTTCCACAGTCCAAATTGAATTAGTAAATGTTTTTTCTAGATTTGATCATGTAGATTTTATTACCAATGTTTTAGATCAAACTCCATGATCCATCATCACGGTATGAAAGAAAGAGGAGAAACATGAGGATTTTAGCAGACCAAAAATGACTAAATAGATGGAGGGAAAAGAGGCACAAGACAAATTGGCACAAGAACCTAGGAGCTAGATGAGATGGATGAGAAAGGAAAGAAAAGAATAAAGTCGTGCTAATGTCAAATTATTAGAAGTGGATAAGAAGGAAAATACTCAAGAAAGCCAACAAAATCATAATGGACAAAAGGGAAATTGAAGCAAATGAAAAGAAATAAAAGGACAAAAATGCGATAAATTAACCTTGAAACAAAAAAAAGCATAGGAAAGAGAGAATGGAAGTAAAACAATGTAATGCCACTTTCTAGGACATTTCTTATTTTTTCTTAAAACAATATTTCTAATTGTAAAATGATAATTGCATTTGTATTTATAATCATAACTTAATCAAAATCATGAATTTTTTTTTTATAATATTCAAATTTTTTCACTTTGACATAATTCTAAAAATTATCTTATCTTAATTTTTTGCTATGTTTCTTCTTCCAATTGCAACTATTTTTCCTTAAATGTTTGTCCTTGATATCTAGACAAGTTCTGGATTTTCGCCCAATAAATTGATAGGAGAAATTAATAATTTTCGTCCAATAAGTTGATAAGATAAATTAAGGGTTTTCATCCTTAAATCTCTTAATTTTCCTTGGACGGTTTTTTTCCTCTTTGGTTGTAATTTTTACTTGCAAAGTCACATAATATTTATTCCTAATTGATTAATCTCCTCTTCTCATTAAATGATCTCTCTTATATATCTTATTTCTTCATGAGACGCAACCCTCCATAAGCCCTATGACTTCTAATAAGCTATACTTTTAATTTTAATTTAATCATTCTTTAAACCTAATCACAGATATCTTAGTTTAGGCACTATTTTTAATCTCCTTTAATTACCTTCATGTAGCGTAGTAAAATGCATGCCCTTGCATTTTCACACTTGTTTGGGCCCGCCTTGCTTTATTTATCCTCATTTATGGCTTAATTGGTCCTATTTTGTGTGCACAAGCCCTATGAATTACATCTTTTTCCAGCTAATCCCAACATTCTCCAACGCTTAAATGATAATTTAATGATTTCATCGAAGTGTCCCTGAATTTTGGGTCAGGACTAAAACGCCACCTAGGGTGTCTTTGTCCCTTAAAGGTCCCAGGACCCTAATTTTGAGGCGTCCTAATTGGGCCCCTTTTTGGTGTTTGTGCCCCAAGTTTTTAAGACTTGGGACTAAGACAACACTTAGGGCGTCTTAGTCCTCCTTGAGTCATTTTTAGGATTTAATTTCAAATTCTGGTAGGATTTAGCCTCCTTTATTTAATGAATTCATATGTTGGTTTGGTGTGATGTAATTTTAGGATATTAAGCACAAGTATAAATAGAAGGTTCCTTCTCTCATTTTTTCCCCAAAAAGCTAACAAGCAATCTAAGCATCCAAGCATTCAAGTATTCAAACATTTAAGAGAATTCTATCAAACATTTAGAGCCATCATCAAGATTCAAGCATCATATCAAAGATCTTCTTGCATCATGTGTGTTGTTGTGCTAACATTTGTGATGTAGAGTTTTGATTCAAGCAAACAATTCAAGATCATATCTTTGGTTCAAGATCCATATCCATTGCAGCCATTTCACACAAGTTTACATACCTTATTACAAGGGTTTGGTGAGTTGTAGCATTGTTTGTTGTTCATTCACCATTTCCTTCATTATTTCTATTTCATTTCAAGGTTTAATTACCAACAAGGGGTTTGACCAAGGAAAACTCCCATTCACTAACAAACAACAAGTTTTTCCCATCTTGCATATTTGTGATTGCAAACTTAGGATGAAGTCTTGAAGATCATTTGGAGTGAAAAGTTGTAAAAGTTACAAAGTTGCATTGCAAATTTGTCATCTTCATGGAAACTCACCTACAGGATGAATCCAAAAGTTTAAGAACCTGAGATCAGAAAGGAAGCAAGTGCAGACCTTGGAGCTCAAGATCACATTCAGAGTTTTCAGAAATTCAGAACGAGACTAATACAGAACCTTGGGTGTCTTAGTCCTCCCGAGCATATTTTTTAAATATTGCTTTAGATCCAGTTCCGACATTCGAAGACTTTGCATCTACCTAGAAAAACAGCAGTAGGACTAATATGCCACTTTGGGCGTCTTAGTCCTCCATAACACTTTTTGGTAGCTTCTTTGCAATTTTTAGAATCCTCATATCTCCAAATTTCCTAGGTACACACATCCTAACTACCTATTGCATAATTCCATTATTTGTATCTCTCATTTAGCTTGCATAACTAGGTTTTGTAGGCTAAATGTTCATATGTCTTTTCCAAGCATTTGCTTCGTGGTGAACCCCTTTAAAGTTGAAAAAGCCCCCTCCTAGGTCCTCCTCATTGAGAATTGACTCACCTTGTGAGGTTGTTAGTCAATCCAATTAGGGCCCCTAGGACATCCTTGAGTGATTAGTTGGAGAAAGAGTGATATTGTATGTCCACTTTCCCCTTCAATCATTTTAGTGAACCTGAATTCTTGAGCATTCATCTTCTGATTTGGAGCTTATTAAAGTTATAGATCTAGGTTACTTTCATTCTTGCATTGCATCTTGAATTAGTGAAAGTGCATCTAGGGTTTTGCATATTTAGTGAAATTGCATTTAGGGTTTCCTATATTTTCTTTAGTGAAAGTGCATATAGGTTGCATTTTTACTTTCTTGCATCATTTCATTACATTCACAAAAAAATTGAAAGGTGCATTGTTCATCATCTTAATTGCATTTAGAAACATTCTTTTTGCATTCAATTGCTTGTTCCTAGTTACTTTTTATTCCACTCATTTGCACATTTTTTTGTTTCTAAATATTAGCATCTTGAATAGGAAATCTACAAACACTGTAGACAATCCATAATTTACTATTTTTCTGCAAAATACCTCTACTATGACTAAAATGCCCTTCCTTGCATCTTAGTCCCTCTCAGGGTTTCTGCCTCAAAATTCTCTCTGTTGTTTGTTGTCTGTTTCACTCCTTGGAACTTCAAAATATCACCAAGAGGACCAAAACGCCCTTCCTGGCATCTTAGTCTTTGTTGACTTTGACTCTAGTTTTCAGCATCTCAAATTGCTTTTTTGTGTTTCTGTTGGTTGCCTTTAGTTTTCTATTTCAATTTCTAGAATTGTTGTTATCTCAATTTCTTTAATTTCATGTGCATTTGTTCAATCTTGCTTCATGGATATGTGCTTTGGAAAGTTGTGTATGTCCTTGAAATCTTTGGTAGATGTGTCAAATTATGCTTTCGGTAATGACCCTAATGAAATTGAACTCACTCATACTCACTCAAATCCTAATGCATGTCCTCGTGATGTTGACATCATTGGAGAAGATGATGATAGCATGAATAAGTTCATGAACAATTGTCTTGATAATCTTGAAGCTAATGCATCCTTTTATCCATCAACGAAACAACTAGATCCTCCCACAATACCACCTCTTGAGATGTTTGGTTACTTACATCCTGAAACCGAAGCAAAAGTTGAACCTAAGTTGCCTACAATAGGTGAACCTAGTTCCTCTAAACAAGCAAACACTCAACCATTTTATGATAACCAAATAACAAACACTTCAATCTTGACCTAGAAGAAACATATGGAATAGGATTCAAAATCTTAAGCAAATAAGGATGTGATACAACAAATGAACATAATATTCACCAAGTCCTAGAACATCTATCAAACAATAAAAACACAACAGGGTTAGGATATCAAGATCCCCCTCACATTACATGACCTCCTTGAGAATACCTAAGAATTTGTAGCGATGGTATGGTGATCTTTGATTCTCCCCCTGATATGAATGTCCTTCTTCCTAAAAAACAACCAATGACACATAACAATGACAAGTATGATAGGATCACCTTAGGTCCTCCTCCTCCTCCCTCAACTAGAGAAATTGGTGAATCTATCAAAAACAAAAGACCTTAAAAATTACAAAAGCTACAACCTCTTCATCCACCACTTGAAAGTGAAAGAAAACTACAACTGCTTCTCAACAAAGGATTCATAACATTACCACCTATGAATAGACTAGTGCTTTATCCTAAAGATGCAAAAGTCCCACATTGTGCATATCATCGAACTCTCAGACATAGTACCAATGAGTGTCGTGCATTCAAGTTAATATTGCAAAACTTTCACTTTGATGGCAATGATTGCCATCAAGTGATAGTATAACTTATCCTTTTTTTCCCTCTTGTCATGTAATAGTTGTAGAATACTCTGTTCTCACTATTACATGACCCTTCCCATCACCTACCTTGGCCCATTCTTGTCTTGCACTCAGTGGGGATAAGAAGTAGATGGCCTTGTCCTACTAAGGAATTTGTTGTTGTCCCTTAGGTTCGTTATCTACCTTCTGCTTATACAAAATGAGATTGGGAGGTGAATGACTTGCTTTAGGTTGACTCGCCTGTGCCTTACAAATCTTTTGCATTTTCTTTCTTGTTTGCTTGCATGTGTGTAACATGATCCCCCGTGATGTTTTGTTTAATGTTTCTCTCTCTATGTGCATTCCTCTATTTGTACCTTCATTTTGCTATATGTCATATACTTTTTCCCTTTCATTGATCTTTTATCTTTGCTTTCTTTTCATTTTTTGTCTTGTGTTTTCCTTTTGGGAATGATGCAAGGCGTCGAGACACCCTATGTCTCTTCCATGTTGACCCAAAAGGCTTTTCTTTGTTTTCGCTCTCTTTGTGTCATTCTTCTAGTTCTATACATGTATTTGGGGAATGATGACAGTTCTAAGCTTTCTAATATTATTGTAGCAAAGACAAATAATGACCCTAAATCCATAGATCCCTTATGTATTTTTGGGGGCAACCCTTTTTTCCTTTTTCATCTTTTGGCTACTTTAAAGTAATTACTCACAACATGGTGTTAGAAATTTCTTTAAGTGGGGGCATACATTGGCAATATTTTAGCATGATTTCATTTGCAATTTTTCTTTTCACGTTGCTTTATGTTATTTTCTTTCATTATGCAATGTGTTTTTCCTCTTGGCGGTGTCTTCGGGTTTGACTTCCTCTTAGAACATGATATTTCCTTGTCCTCTCTTGGAAACATTAGATACAATGTTCCCCAGGATGAGACCTTGCACTTGTCCTCTCTTGGAAACAAGATGAAACCTTTTGTGCTTGTTCTCTCTTGGAAGCATTGGGTATGATGTTCCCTAGGATGAGACCTTGTATCTATCATCTCTTGGAGATGTTAAGCATGATGTCCCCTCAGAGTAAAACCTTGCATGAACTAAGAAAAATCCCTTTGAACATACCTCTTTCTTGTTTCATTTTCCTTTTGTCCTTATTAAAGTCATGGAGGTATGGATTTGATATGGACTTCCTAGGGCTCACCTAGTGAACAACTAGCTTCACTAGCCCTTGTGAGCATGCATTTTTTTACCTTATTAAATTCATGGAGGTATGGCTTTGATATGGTCCCCTAGGGCTCACCTAGTGAACAACTAGCTTCACTAGCCCTTGTGAGCATGCATTTTTGTACCTTATTTAAGTCATAGAGGTATGTATTTGATATGGTCCCCTGAGGCTCACCTAGTGGACACCTAGCTCCCACTAGCCCTTGTGAGAGTGTGTTTTGTTTGCATAGTGGATAGTGTGCTCCACTTGTAAACCCTTTTTGGACAAACAACCTAGAACTGGTCCACCACGTTGGATGGCTAGTTGAAGTTTGATCTGTTGTAGTTTTCCTTTTTCCTTTTTCTTTTTCCTTTGTTCCTATCTTTGATGGTGTATGTTTGTAATCTGGTTATGGCTTCATTTATCATCCACAAGCGTGTTCCTTTGTGCCTATGTTGGTTTTCCATAGGACCTTGATCCTAGGGGTGTGCCCACCCTCTTGATTATTCTCATCCTATCTTACTAGCGTTTGTGCATTGGAACCCCTCTTGATTGCATGGTTGGATACTTTAGTTTGATTTTGAAGCAAGTTCATCCTCTCACTAAAGTGGGGGCTAAATGTAGTGTAGAAAAATGAATATTTGAAATTCAATGTATAGATTTCAATCCTTTTTTTAACTATAATACTAAGCTTACTTGGTTGCACATTTAATTAGAAAATGTTTTTTCTAGATTTGATCATGTAGATTTTATTACCAATGTTTTGGATCAAACTCCATGATCCATCATCACGGTATGAAAGAAAGAGGAGAAATGTGAGGATTTTAGCAAACCAAAAATGACTAAATAGATTGATGGAAAAGAGGCACAAGACAAATTGGCACAAGAACCTAGGAGCTAGATGAGATGGATGAGAAAGGAAAGAATAAAGTCATGCCAATGTCAAATTATTAGAAGTGAATAAGAAGGAAAATACTCAAGAAAGACAACAAAATCATAATGGACAAAAGGGAAACTAAAGAAAATGAAAAGAATTAAAAGGACAAAAATGCGACAAATTAAACTTGAAACAAAAAAAAGCATAGGAAAGAGAGAATGGAAGTAAAACAATGTAATGCCACTTTCTTGAACATTTCTTATTTTTGCCTTCAACAATATTTCTAATTGTAAAATGATAATTGCATTTGTATTTATAAATATAACTTAATCAAAATCATGAGTTTTTTATAATATTCATATTTTTTCACTTTGGCATAATTCTAAGAATAATCTTATCTTGATTTTCTGCTATGTTTCTTCTTCCAATTGCAACTATTTTTCCTTAAATGTTTTTCCTTGATATCTAGACAAGTTGTGGGTTTTCGTCCAATAAATTGATAGGAGGAATTAATGGTTTTCAACCAATAACTTGATAGGAGAAATTAAGGGTTTTCATCCTTAAATCTCTTGATTTTCCCTAGATGGTTTTTGTCCTCTTTGGTTGTAATTTTTACTTGCAAAGTCACATAATATTTATTCCTAATTGATTAATCTACTCTTCTCATTAAATGATCTCTCTTATATATCTTATTTCTTCATGAGACACAACCCTTCATACACCCTATGACTTCTGATAAGCTATACTTTTAATTTTAATTTAATCATTCTTTAAACCTAATCGCAGATATCTTAGTTTAGGCACTATTTTTAATCTCCTTTAATTACCTTCCTTGAGACTAGTTTATGTATTAGCAAATTACATTGTCCTGAGTGAATGTCTTATAAATTTGAACAAGCCATGTTTCAGGTTATTGAGCAAATTTCTTAAAATGTAAATTGGCTTATTCTGAAATGAGGCATTACAGTCTTCCCTTCCCAAAGATTGCTTATCATCAAGCAATGTTGGTTCAACTCTCAGTTTTTCAAACTGAATCATTTTTCTATGACTTGGATCCCAAATCAACCTTGGAGATTTGTAATTCCTAGACATTGATACTCCTTGTGATGTGATTAGTTTCTCAACTCGACTACCAATATAGTCCTTTAATGGACCATAAGGTTAATACCATCCTCAAAATTATGAGGAATTGTCCAATATTATTCTTGCTTGTGTACTTGTATTTCCCAATAAATCTCAATAATGAAACTAAGAGCTAGAAACTAGCAAGGTTCGTAATTTAAGATAGGTTTTCTCTCATCCTCAAAGAGAAGAAACAAAAAGAAATTTTGCAAAAGCATAGTTTGAAACCAGGTAAAGGAAGTATCAATCCTAGGATCAATTTCCTTTGTGGCATCAATTGTATCTACAAAGAACAAATTTGGTTGGCCAAACCTTTGCATTGTTTCATGGATATCACTTTGATTCAAAGTAGGAAAATGAGCTTTTCCATGAATTAAGATGAGGATTAGAGACATGTCACACATCTATGATTTAAATGCAATGTTCTTTTTCTAAAATGATTTTATATCATTTTGGTCCACTTTTGAGATTTTCACGTTCTCTAATCAATCCAATTAGAGAGTTTTTTAAAATATCACAAAATTATTATATTATTTATTTCTACCATGGATCTTGGGTAATGAATACAAACTCTTATTTTCATTGCTAACATTCAAAATAATAGCACAATGTTGCATCTTGTGTTATGATGAATTGTGAGATTTTTATGACTACCAAGATCTCACTCCTTTGTGCAAATCCAATATTGTATGAGTAAAGGAATCTAGATTTCCTCCACTGTAGGTCATATATCTCACTTCTTTAAGCATCAAGCACCTCAGAGTGAGTATATCTATTTTATCTTCAAGTAGGGTGGTATGACAACCTAGTGAATGTGCACATTGTTATCCAATGTTCAAGTTGGTCTCTCCTAAATCAATCATGTGCAAACCAAAAGTCTCCTTCTCATGACTATAAAATAACCCATCAATGAACTCGTCGATCTTGGAACAAGGGAGGTCAAATATTTGCTAGTCAACCTCCATATAGTTGGTGTGTCTCATCATTGAATTTCCTTGATAAACTCACAATTCCTTGTCATGGGGGTCAATATTAGAAAAATCAATTTTCACAACATCACATGGTCCAATCATTTCCATATATTACAATTCATTATTACATGGTTCAATTATTTTCCTACTAAAAAATTGGGTGGATGTTTCTTGTGCATCACCTACTATTATTGACACATTTTCAACACATAATATTGGCTCTTCTTCAATGGGTTAAGCGATTTCTTATGATTCTAATTCTAACCCTTCTTTTTTTGTCACTAATGATTCTCTTGGATATTGCTCCTTGATATCCTCATTAGCCACTTTTCTTTTGTACTCATATAGACCTATTTTGTTGGGAAACTAGTACTCGAGTGCCTCCAAGTATTCATCAAAGGGACCACAAGCTTTTGCATGATCTAGAAATCTTTGATATCGGTCAATAATTTAGGGGCCTCATGTTGTACAATAATTCTTGCATTATATCCATGTTTTCTTCCTTTTGTAGACATTTAAGTCTTTTTTACTAGAATGTCTCCAACATTTTAGCTTTACCTCACAAGCTAGCAAGACCAAAGCTTTCATACCAATTGTGATGTTTCTTTCTAGAATTTTTCCTATTTTTTCCTTAAAACAATATTTCTAATTCTAAAATGATAATTGCATTTATATTTATAAATATAATTTGTAATCAAAATAGTGAAATTTATTATAATATTCAGATTTTGTTCACTTTGACATAATTATGAAAATAATCTTATCTTGCTATGTTTCTTCTTTCAATTTGTAGCTATTTTTCCTTAAATGTTTATCCTTGATATCTAGAAAATTTATGGGTTTTTATCCAATAACTTGATAGGAGAAATTAATGGTTTTCATCTTTAAATCTCTTAATTTTCTATGGAGGGTTTTTGTGCTCTATCACATAATATTTATTCCCAATTGATTGAGCTCCTCTTCTAATTAAATTATCTCCCTTATATATCTTATTGCTTCATGCCCTTCATACATCCTTTGACTTTTGATATAAACTATAATTTTAATTTAATTTAAACCCAATTGTAGAGATATTAGTTTAGATGTCATTTCTTAATCTCCTTTAAAGTTACCTTCCTTGTGACTAATTTATGTATTAGTGAATTATATTCTTTTCTTGGGTGAATGTCTTATAAATCTGAACATGCCATGTTTTGGGTTGTTGAGCATATTTCTCAAAATATAAATTGACTTATTTTGAAATAGGACATTATAAACAAGGAAACAATTTTCCAACAATTAAACATATACTATTAGCTAACAAATTACTTACATAATGGAAAATGAATCAAAAGATAAAAGAAAGATATAAATAAAATATGATAATAATTTGATACACAAAAATATAATCTTTGAAAGTATCATATATATGCAAATATATTATCTTATAATCTATGGCAATATAATATTATAAGATGATAATTAGAGAGATTTAATATAAAAATTAGAAAGCTATGCAATAATATATAAATTATGTATTTATTATAAAATAATATATGCATTAATTATATTATTAATTATCATTTTATAACTATTAAATTTTTTTATTTATAGCAAATTATATATTGGTCAATATCTCAATAATTTTTAGTTTGGCCTAAGCCAGGTGAGGCCATAAACAATAGACCTCATCCCCAAAATGAATGTCCAATATTAACATGAAGAGTCCAAATCCGCAAGCAAAGTAGCCTAGTAGGGGTACAAATCCCACAAGTACACTAGCCCAGCAAGGGTTTGGATCACATAGTCACTTAGTATGAACACCAACAACATCAACATGAAGATTCAAACTTGTGAGTACAATGGATCGTCAAGGGCACAATGCCCATGATCAAAATGGCCTAGCAGAGGTTTGAATCTTGGTGGTCACAACAACAATGACATGATTTGACCATCACACTATGCCATGAACAACTTATTATAATTGATATTATAAGATGATAATTAGAAATATAATATTATCTATATTACCTTATAATAACATATTAGGACATTTTATTTATAGTTTTCTAGTTATTGTACTATAGCATATTATATTGGTAACTATATGTAAGAGTGAATGGACACAAGAAAAATAGTCAAATATTAGAGTATGATGCTAACTATAACTACAAACAATATTATTATAAGATACCTATATTTAATATTAAAATTAAATAAAAGGAAAAAAATAAATATGTAGTTATAAGATGGTAATATGTAAAACATGCATTTATTATAAGATAATATATGCATCTATTATAGCTGTAAAAAATTTAACTATAAGATACCTATAGATTAAATTAAAATTAAATAAAGGGAAAACTATAAACTATGGATTATAAGAAGATAATTTGAAAAACAATATGCATTTATAATAAGATAATATAATTGTCTCACTATAATATGCTATTTATACATGGTTATGTTTCTTTTATGCTAATGTACACAATTAGAAAGCTATAATATGATACCTCTAGCTAAAAAAAAATGAACAATTAAAAGAGGAAATTAGATAATAAAATACATAATGTACACTTAAAAAGAATCATTTCTAAACAAAAAATATAACTATAGACCACCAAGCTATAAAAGGAAATTTAAAATATTATATATGCAACACTATATTATTAAAAATCATATATTATAAAATTAGCTATAGCTAGATTAAATATTATTATAATATACCTATAAGTAATAGTAATACGAAATTAAGGGATAACTATAAATATACAAGCTATAAAATTAAACAAAATTAATATATTTTCCTCACTATGATTATAAGAATATTTCAATATATAATAAAGATATATAAATATCGCTCGTAAGGAACCTTAACTAAGCCATAAAAATAAGAAAAAACAAGCATAAAACTCCACATAGACTTGAGATAGATGAGAAAACCTAAGGAAAGGAGGGGAGACGAGGGGAAGAGGTAAGGTGAAAGAATGGGAGAACACCAAAGAGCTTCAACCTGAGGCCAACCACTAGTTAGATGGAAGGGAGGAAAGCACCAAGAGAAGGGGGGAGCAAGAAAGAGGAAGTGAGAACTAGAGAGGAGGGAGAAACAATTTCTTAAGGTGATTCAAAAGAGGATGCCAAGTGAAACTAAAATTCCAACCATAATCTAGGTTTAGGTTGGAGGGGTGATTATGGATTTTAATCGGGTGATTTAGAAATTTTTTAAGTGAAAAAGTAATCACAATCACAAGTATCCATATATATCATATGAAACATTATATAAAATATCCAACTAATTTGTGACATGACATTAAGATTTTTTAATAACAAAGTAATCTTAACCAAGAGTACATAAGAGTATCAATGTACAACATATGAAACATTATATAGAAAACATCTAGTTGATTTGTGGCATAACATTAATATATAATTGCTTAAACTTAACTTTGATAATTCGACCAAAGGGAACCCAGGTCGAGTGGATGGGGGTGGCATAATCTATGACCATAGAGGGAATATGATCATTGCTTATGTTGTTAATCTAGGTATGCAAAATTCTAATTATGCGAAAGTGGTGGCAGCCTACCATGGGATCCTTATTGCTAAGAATGTTGGAGTGTTCACTCTAGAAATTGAAGGTGATTTGATAAACACAATCATGTCATTGAGTAGCCATGTAACCCCTTGCTAGACCTTATCAGACCCTATCCTTTTAGCTCATTATGTATTAATGAACCTTGGGAATTCTAGATTTTCTCACATGTTTTGAGCTGGTAACAAAGTGATGGATGCTTTGGTAAATATGGGAGCATATACAAATAAGATTACAATTTGGGATGATCTCTAAATGATCTCAGAGTATATGTGTGAGCTCTTAATTAATGATGAAAAATTACTATAATTTTGTGTTCGATTTGAACTCCTCATTAGTTCATATTGACAACTGGCACGGGTTGTGTATTAAGAAATCTTTTCGCCCTATCTCACCTTTTCATAAGTTAGCTCTATCTTTGTTTTTGCATTGTAATTGGTGCTTCTATATAATTCTCAACTTTCCTCTATCTAAAGTGTCTACTATCATGGGTGGTGATCTCATCCAAGAGAAGCCTACTTCCTGTGATGTTTGGAAGAAGGATAAGGATGTTTGAACTATCCTTCAACAGGGCAAGCTGGCTAATTATATTGAGGGCATGGTAAATCATGACGCTAACATCTCCATGGATTTTTTCAACTCTTGGAAAGATGATAACATGGTTGATGAGAGCTACACTTTCTCTATTAACATGGAGCTTATCGCTGAGGTCATTGGTCTTTCCTTAGAAGGGACCTATCTCCCTAGGAAGCCTAAAGGCCACTATCAAAGAGAAATGGACATATTTTTGAAGAAATGGGAGAAGATTAATCGTCTATAGAATGGATTCAATAGAGATGACCTCCCAATCTAGTATGGAGTAGAATGGTGGAAGTTTTGATGAGATATGTTACTTTGGAAGGTAGGTTTAGGTGATTCCATGCCCACCTTTTGCCCATGCTCAATCACTTCTCTTATAATGTGAAAATGAATTTTGGGTTCGGGATAATGTCCTCTCTTAAACAATCTATTAAGGTTGTTTAGGATAAGGGGAAGAATCTACCCTTCACCAGGGGTTGATCATTAGACTGTATCATTTCAAGGTGGGGCTTTCCCCCTCTTTGGTCTCTGCTAAGAAAAGAACCCTCATGGTTAGGGATTTAGTGAAGTCTTTGGAGGGCCTCCCTTCTATCCTAAGACTTGGGTTGCTATCATCCCCAAATTCCCAAAGGGTCACTAGAGCTAAAGGAAAATCCCCTATTTTAGAGGTCCCTAACTCGGTTTCTAAAAAAAAATGTTTCATTTTTTGACCCCACCCAGATCTCTATTTCGGATAATTCCAAAGATTTTTGGTGTCCCTCCCCCAATGGTTCCTCTACTAGCTCCCCTATTTGGGATGAATTTTTTGAAGCCTCCAAGTCTCCCCTATCGACCAACCCTCCTAGCCCTTAGGATTCCCCTATCCTTTGTGTTAACTTGGACAATGCCCTAGAAGACCCTCCTTTGGATGTTGTTGTTTGTGCTAGTTGCATTCCTCTGAAACTAAAAAAATTATGATTTGAGTGAGGCTTTGAATGTTTAGAACGATATTCTGAAATGGTTGCTAGCCTAATTAATCATGACTAAAGATAAAATTTGAAATATGGAAGAGAAGGTGCTCAACTATAAGGATGCCTAGTTGAGTGAAGTTGATGACGAGGGTCATTTGGCCCTTCTTGCTTCTCTAGCTAAGTCTTTTGACAAGTGGTCCAATTGGGAAACTGAAGTTGGTCATTGAATGGAAATGTTTGGTAATGGTTTTGGGTTTATCCTTTGATTTTTCTTGTTTTAAGATTCGCGGTTATGCCTTGTATTAAGTGTAATTACATCTTTGAGAGTTTATATTTGTATATTGACCAATGGAGGTATACATACAAATGTATATATGTGTATATGTGGTTGTGATACACTCATACATATGAGTATATGCATGCATGCATATACATAAGTAGACGTACTTACACATACCCATGTACGGATATATCATGTGCATGAGAATATTGATAGGGTAAATATGACATATATATATACATTATGTATATATATATATATATATATCCATTAATCAACATGTAAATATATGTGTATAAATGGATGTTGAGATATTGATATATGTATATAGTATATAAATATATTAATATATATATATATGAGTTTATATTAAATACATACATATTAATATATGTATATATATTTATAAACGATAGTATAAATGTGTGATTGGAAAAAAATTATTTAATAAATGTATATATATATATATAGAAGTTATATTACGTATATATATATTTGATATCAAAGAATGATTTTATGTATATATATATATATATATATATATATATATTATAATGGTAACATTATAATAAATATATATATTATTATATATATAAAATATGGAATGCATTTTAAAATGTTTACAAAGTAACATAGGGGGCATATAATGTGCAACCCATAATAGTAAACATGGCTTAAGTTAAATCCAAAAATCGCTTGGAAGAGGATATAACTCCAAGCACATAAAGTTTAAAGAGTTAAATATATGCAAATTTAATGATACAAGATAAAGCATTAACTTGTGCTAAGGAATAGGCATGCATTTCTTTTAAATGTTTCTAATAATATGAAAAGCAATGCACAACATGTTTGTGTGGAAAAGTTCAACACCAAATAGTAAATGGAAAGAAAATAGAAGTCTTCAAACCAACGTACAACAAGGAGACTTGGTCAAAATGCAACTAGCTATAATATATGAAGGTAGTCAACTTTTAAATCAAATAGGAAACATATATTAATGCATTGTTGAGCCTTGACTCAGTAAAAGAGACATGTTGTCACAAGAATGAAGTTGACTCGGCCATTCTATGAAGTTGGAAATAAGAGGATTGTTATGTGTTGCAATCTAAGAATTTTATTCAGCTAAGTTGATGCATTTGATAAGGAAGGTGGTAGATTTGTTAGCTTGTTTGTATCCTTTGGATTCTCAAATTTTAGTATATATAGAGGCGCTCTCGAGCTACCATTTGTTACACCTTTCATTCTAATTTCTCTGTTGTTATTTTTTTGTATTTTTTGTGCAAGTGAATTAGAGAATTTTGAGAGTTAGTGAGATACTTTTTGATTTTGCAATTGTAATTGTTGAGAGAATTAGAAAGAGGCTAGGAGTGGAAGATAGGTTGAACTTAGAAGAAGTAGCAAGCGGGCTTGTGGAATTGAGCTCGAAGGAAGTAATATTAGTTGGAGTTTCTAATACAAGCATGTTGATTTCTATTCCTTTACTATTTTGTGATTTAAAGGTTATTTGATTATGAATGCCTTGTTTGGAAAGGATTGGTTTAAATGCATGTTAAGTTGCTTTTATTAGAGTAATCATGCATTAGCTAATAATTAATTAATTTTTAATTTATTATTATTCTAATTTATTCTCATGCACTTAAGCTAAACTTAAGCGTGCTTTTATATTTTTAGGTTTTTTCTCCTATATAGCACTCAACCCTTAATGTATTATCAATATGGATATTATTCTTATCTCTTGAATTCTCGACCTTTAAGGAATTTTGTTTTCCTTAAATATTCTTGAGGTTCTTATGTAGCTTTTTCTTGTTGAGGAATATTGCACATATTGTTTGCAGATCTCTTGTGTGGAAGGTGTCTTTGTTCATTGTTTGATCCTATGGCTCGTGTTTATCACAATTCTAACTATTGTGAACTTGATTTATTTCCTAGTTGGGATAATCTTACATGATTCTTGGTAGAAATGTTGATTGGTGAAACCCTTGTATTTGGGGTTTATATAAATACTATATCTTGGAATTTGAGTGGTTATGTTGCTATTTGAAACTATACTTAGTTTGTGAAGACTATATTAATATTACATTGAAGTGCTATCTGGAATTTGTTAGCTTATGAGGCTAGGAGAACCTCTATGGATAATGAGGTTAGTAATACAACGAGAATAATGGCATGATAGGCATGTCATCATTAATTGGTTGTGATATCATGCAAACCATATTGATAGTCTATACTTGATTGATTACTCATATCTCCTTGACAGTAGGAAGAGAGTATTTTCCCTAGGGTTAGGGTGTATACTTGATTGTTATATCAATATTCAACATTAGGATTGAAAATTTTACTTTTTTATTATGTTACTTTCTTATTTTTTGATTAAGAGTCTATTCCTATTCACTAAATTCAAGAAAAGGACTCAAGTTTCAGCAAACCAAAGTTGTATTGAGAAGAGGACTTATAGGTGCATAAGCAAAAAATCTGCATAGGTTAATTTCCTCTAGAATATATACAAATATAGTGAACATTGTAAACATGTGAATATTTGAGGTATATTGAAAGAGAGGTTTTATTATTTATTTATGATCACTTGGTCATTACATCACTTTTGATTGAAACCCTAGGTTGAGAATAACCTATTTGGTTGGGTTGTTTACTTGATTATTGATTGAAGCAAATAGGTTGGGATTAACCTATATGATTTGATTGATCATTTGATTGTTGATTATATCTTTGATTGAAGTCATTTATTATTGAAGATTGTACTTTTGATTAAGGTCATTTATTGATGAAATTATACTTTTGATGGGAGTCATTTATTGTTTAGACTACACTCTTGAATGGAGAATTTTATTGTTGAGAATGTACTTTTGAAAATACAGTCATTTAATGTTATGACATTATGTTTATCCATGTGGATAACTTGGTTATTCTTGAGGCTAAGATAATCCATGGGAAAGGGTGTAACCTAGTTAGTCAAGTTATTATGTCATCACTTTCTTTCTAGATAGAATTTATGTAATGAGTATGAATGGTCATAAACCAAATTGAGCTAGAAAGGTGGGTGAGCATGTGATAGGTCTCCACTCTAAATCTGGGTGATGAATACTTTGGCCAAATTATTGTAAGTTGTCACTATTTACACTATACATTCACTATGATCTAGGTTTGCATACTAGGCGGGGCTTATCATACAAGTAGGTTGTAGCCACTGTATGGAAGCTCTAGATATGTAGGACACAACACCATGCTTCCGGAAGGCTAGTATTATGAGGTTACCAAACCAATCTCTTTGTCGAAGGGTGCAACCATCTTACTAGTTAGGTAGATGTGTGGGGGACAGGAGTAAGTTTGTGGTTGGCAGAAAAGCGCTTGAGTGATGCTCTCTCTCATGCAGTTGGCAGCCAAGATTTGAGGATGTATGTGCAATATTGGGGACAACTAGAATGTATGCACCAAGGAATCAAAACATATAGAATGTATGAACCAATGTTGGGACATCAGGACCATTTGCATCTCTATATCAGTAAGCTCAGGACTAGAAGTTATGAATTCATGTATCCATCTCTATGGAAGTTGTGAATGTGAAATGTTATCAAAAAATTATGTAATATGGAATCATTACTTGGGTTTTTGTAATGTTACGATTGTAATGCAATGGGAAAGTTTGGAATGAGGTTATTTCAAATGTGCATATTGATATTGAATTATAAAAGAAAAAAATTATTGCTATATTTTTTCACATGTGGGTTAAAACATGGTAAAAATTAATGGGTAAAACATTGGGCATGTTATAGAACGATAAGTATTTCATTGTCCTACAATTTAACATCATTATTTTGTGTACATAATTTCCTTCTAAGTTATTTGTTGCATTTGAGGCATTTTCAGTATTAATTGTTTGCACGAACTCATCAATCTAATCCTTATTAAAAGCAACTAGTCTCAAGCAATTTTTTTCTGCAATAAATTGTGCATCATCCTCGACTGTCATGGCATCAATTTTGGCTCTAATAGTGGTTACTTCATCTTGAACTGTGAAGGCTTCACTTGGACTCATATCTTTGTCAAGTGCACTTCAGTTCAATGACCAAACTCTTGTTCTTCAAAAGCCACTTATAATATTACACAGATTCAATGCCTATGCAAATTCCTTACTAGTAAGAGTTACCAACTCTTCCCTTCCAATTTCAATTTGGGGGTGGGTAAAAATCCATACAATCCTTTTTTTTAATGTAATTCTTGAAGGGAGTAAATACACTAACATCTAGGGGCTACAACTTATGGCTAGTATGTGTAGGTAGTGTGAGCAAGTCTATGCCTATACTGTTTACTTTGTCTATTGTCTTGAAGGCCACTTAGTTACCATGATAGTCAAAGACAAGAAGTGCTTGGTTTGTTGGTGAATCCCCACTAGGGATTGATGTTGCAAAGTGTTTGATCCAATTGCCAAATAATTTTTTAATCATCCATGTATGATTTTGGGTTTCCATGCATGCCCCTGGCTCATAGTTAGTAATGTAGTTTTTCATATATCTTTTGGACTTAAACAAATAACAACTAGGTATATTATATCTTGCTGCATTAAGACAACCTAAAATAGTGATCCACTCTCTGCTTTTCAAGATTAAGAGTGGTACACATCTTGATCCCATCCTTCCAATAACTCGCATGCCTCAGTTTCTACTAGCTTGCACACCTGTTTCATCATAATTTCATATTCTACTTGACCAGATAGTGGTGCTCATTGTACAACTTCTCCAAGTTGTCATAAAAGGATGACACTTTGGAGCATCATAGTATAATTTCTCTATCTGTGTCTACCCATTCTATAGTTCTAATTGTTAATTCAATATGCCTTTGTTGAAAACCAACCCATCATGACCTCCTTGGCACCCCATTTGTGAACAAGTTAGGCCTTGATTCAATCATTTAGGCCACAATAGATTTCAGTTGAGAGATTTGAAGGCCATGGCCAATATCAGCGATGTCCTTGCACCATTTGGCAATTTCAACATCTTTTTTAGATAGAATGGTTTGTGGCCCCTTTGTTTTGGTGGTTGTATCTCCATATAGCCATGCCCTCAAAATACTAGGCTTTATTCCCCTACTTGATTATTGCACTCCTAATGGACATATGGTTATCTTCAACATTTTATGTTACACTTTACATGTCAAAGATAGATGAATGAGTTGTCGAGAGATTTGGGGACCTCAAGTGCATGCCAACTAATTGGCGTTCATGTGAACAGGTTGTTCCAAACCTGATTGAGCATTTTGAATAGCTGGTTCAAAACCCAAATCTATAGTTTTGTGCTCTGCATTTTCAAAAATAACATCTTGGTGGATGGGGATTGCTAACTCTTCCTCAAAAATTTGTGGAATATTGAATGTCACTCCATGACTCACTCTAATTGTGTGCCTTCCACTTGATCTATTCCCCTTCTTCCCTCATGCCATGATTTTCATTGAACCTGAATGTGAAGCAAACAATAGAAATACTAGCTCATGTTATACATATAAAACCCAAAAGTATATGTTATACTTTTTAGAAAAGCATCAATATGTTTGAAAAAAATAGAAATAAAAAATAGAGGAGGTTAGAAAAGAATATATACATACAAACTAACAAACCCCTGGATATAATGGAAACAAAAGTTTTAAATAATAAACTATATGATTATACAACCTATTTGAGTATATCATTAAAAAGCTAATGTGGTAATGATAATCAAACCCTATACGGTTTGCAAAATGATGCAAGAATGATAAGAGTATTGGGAAAAAATAGATTCACGAGCACCATTGTGCACAAAATGAAATGAGAAACGATAGGTTGATGTTACTTGAAACCATGGCGACTATCCAATAGACATATGTTATGGTGGAGACATCATCCGACCAACAATGATGCATGATGAGAAATGATGAAATTGGTCAAAAAACTATGTAAAATTATCCCCTAAGAAAAAAATTTCATTAATTCAAATGGGGGTTTTAGATTGTAGAAGGTGAGTGAATTATACTTTTGAATATATGTTACAAATAAAAGTTACAATTTTTTTCCTATATATGTATGCTACTTTGTTGTATGTGCAATGGAAAGTAGACAAAAACTAACATAGTTTACAAAAAATATATGGTTCTATGTTCTTATTGTAGTGTAGAAAAATGTACTCCTTTACATTTTCACACTATGTTTGGGTCACTTAATTAATTGAGCTTAATTAAGCCTCTAATTGGCCCTATTATGCATATACAAGCCTAATTAATTGCAATTTTCAAAAGGGGAATCATGATTTAATTAACGTAGTTATCATTTTTAAAACCCTGAAATGAATAGGTCCTAGCAATTTAGGCCAGGACCCATTCACCCTTGGGAGAAGGGGTCACCTTTAGTTTCTTATTTCAAATTTTAAATATGTTTTTGACGGCCTGTTTATGATCTTAAATTCAAATTCAAATGTCAACTTGTAATGTTTATTTTTTGGGAAATTAGAAATTTGTCTATAAAAGCAAGGTCTTTTTATCAATTCAAATCCTAGAATTTCATGAGCACAAGAAATAGATTATTCCTAAAGCAAAGATTATTGTCAAAGGTGTTCAAGAGTAGATTGATCAAGCATTATGTCAAAATTATCAAGCATCATGCATGTTTTTGGAGCTAACATTATGATGTAGGTTTCAAGCATTGAAGTCAAATTTCAAGCATCAAGATCAACATCCAATCAAGCCATTCATGCAAGATCAAGACCTTGGAGAGATCATAGTTCTCATGTTTCATTCCTTTCATGTTTCAATATTTCTTTATTCAAGGTTTAATTACCAAAACGGGGTTTGACCAAGGAAAACCCCCATTAATAAAAAAAAAAAATCCCTCTTGTGTGTTTTGTAGATCTTAGGTTGAAAAGGGATTACATAGCACTTTTTCATTCATCATTCCTTTCATCTTTCAATGTTTCTTTATTCAAGGTTTAATTACCAAAATGGGGTTTGACCAAGGAAAACCCCCATTAATAAAAAAAAAAAAATTCCCTCTTGTGTGTTTTGCAGATCATAGGTTGAAAAGGGATTGAAGATGTATCAAAAGAGAAAAATTGCAAAAGTTGTCAAAGTTCCAAAGTTTGTCAAAGTTGTCGCCAAGCCATGAAAAAATCACATTCAGAATTTATTTCCAAATTTATGAATGTGAAAACCAGAGGAATATGAAAGTAATTTTTCAACCCCTGTAGCAAGATCCATTTTCCCTTGGGCAAATGATTCCCAGGAGGACACTCAACATGGGATTTTTATCACAAGTGCATAAAATCAAGCCCTTCTCAGATCTACAATTGCTTTCTAGATTATGTCATATTAAGGTTTAATTTAGAGGTTTTATTTGTTACATTGCACCATTACATTCATTTAGTACTTTTTACTCATTTCCCAAAAGTGCATTTCAGGTTGATTTAACGCATCCTAAGTCATAAGGAAAACTGCAAGATCTCCACCAAGGTTGACTCACCTAAGGGTTGAAATTCAATCTTGCTCTAGGGGATCTCTTTTTCATAATGAAATAAGGTAAAGTGTAGGTGCATCATTCCCCCTTTTGTTATCATTATTGATTCACCACATTTTCTAATGTTTCACTTATGGACATCAAAAGGAGAGAAATTTAAACAATGGTAAGACAAATATTAAAAATGAAGATGTATGCTCATGTGTTCTATTTGCAATTCAAAACTTGAGAGATATAGGGTTTTATGACTAAAAAGATATGTATGTATGTAAGTATGTATGTATGTATGTATGTATGTATGTATATGTATATATATATGTATGTATGTATGTATGTATGTATGTATGTATGTATGTATGTATGTATGTATGTATGTATGTATGTATGTATGTATGTAGATAGATTTATCTTTTTATGAATATCTATATGTACAATGAAAATTTAAGTTGTTAAGTAAAGAATAAAAGTTACAACTTAGTTCATCCTATATATGTATGCACTGCTCTATTGTATGTGCAATAGAAAGTATACAAATACTATCACAGTTTATAGAAAATGCATGGTACTATGTTCTTATGGACAACGAAAGGAGAGTAATTTAAACACAAGGAAAATATAAAAAATGAAGATGTATGTTGTGTTTAGTTGGAAATCCAAATATAATATGAAAAGGTAAGACCAAAAGTTTGGGTTTACAACCAAAGGTAACATTTTTTTTAAAACATGTGGATTAGTGAATCTATTTGTACAACAAACTATCTTGCTAATTGGGGTTTGGATCAAACAGAGGACACTATCTCGACAGAATGTGCCACTCGATGGAATGGGCTTTAGGATTTTTTGAAATATGATATGGAAATTTCAAAGGGGTAAATGGAGATGTAGGTATGCTGATGTGTTCAATTTTCAATCCAAACTTTAGGGATACTACATATTTCCATGACTTGAATATATAATGAAAATGCAAGCTGATGTGTACACTTTTATGAATATAAAGGAGGCTTCTATGAATTAGCCGATAAATATATACACAGTTTCATGAATCTAATGGAGGCTTCCATGAATTAACTAAAAAGAGTAAATAAAGACACAATTTCATGAACTTGTAAATGGGGTTTTCGAAGGAATAACTTGTGAGAAAAAAAGACCCTCATTTATTTATAACATTTAAATAGATACTTCATGAATATAATTTTTAAACACACACTTTGTTAGAACCAAAATTTAACCTAAAATTTTCACTAGTCCTCACCACCTAATTATGACCATTTTATTTTACACCATGTACATCATCCCTCAAAACCATCATTTTTTCCTAATAGGCTTAAAATTATCATAATTGTTATCTCCTTAAATTTGTTCCACTAAAAATATTATTCAAAAATCACCTTCCCCATAGTCGCTACCTTGACACATACATCCCCTTCAGTCCATTACTAGAAACACATTTCATTGAAACAATTCCATTTCGGGGAGATCTACACTACAGTTTCTCTGAAGCCGATAAAACAAACCAACATAGAATATCAGGGAGACCACCACACTTCAAAGTGACATGTTCTGAAGTCTCTCTGACATCCCAAATAGGAATATTTTGAAGAAACATAAGTGTTTCGGAGGGAAAAGACAGTTTGTCTCTTTGATGAGCTGAAATGCAAGATGCCAAATAAATATTGATATTTCAAATATGTTAAATTATTTTTGCATTCAGGAAATAGAAAAACATCTCTCAAACATAATTGATTATTATGCAATAAATAATGGACAATTGGAAAATCTAAGACTTGGCAGATGTAGTGACAATTTCGAAGAGACATTGAATAATCGAGCTGAGAAATGTAAAATTATCTTCGACACTATGAAAATAGTTAAGAAACTATTGAAGAGACAAGCTTATATCAAGAGGACATTGATAAAAGTCTCTTCAATCACTCTGAAAATGAGATAAGAGATACAAATAATGTGGCAAAGTAACATTGAGGCAAGGATTTTGAGGAGACCATAGGATATCGAAGAGAAGTAATAGCATATCTCTTCCAAACTCCGAAATAAGGAATAAAGGCAAGAAATATCAAAGAGAGGAGCTCATATCGGGGAGGCGTAAATAAAAGTCTCTCCAAAACTCTAATAAACAGAAGGGAGATGATTGTTGAAGGGACAATGGCATATCAAAGGGAGATGGTTGCAAGTCTCTCTAAAACTTCAATAACCAAGAAGGGAAGAATATAAGAAAAGCGGTAAAACATGGGACGGAGTTTTCAGAAAGACCATATGATATCGAAGAGAAGTAATCACATGTCTCTTTGAAAATTTGAAAAAGAAACAAGGGCACAAGCATGTCAAAGGGAGAACAAGATATCGATGAGAGTATAAGTAAAGTCTCTTCGACACAACGAAAAAGTATCTCACTTGGCTGACATGACTGGTGTGGTTTCAAAGAGACAACTAACATTAATGCCACCATTAATTAGCAAGTTGGCAGTGACAACATTTATGAACTAGAGTCAATAGAAGTGTGCCAAATCTTGATATATCTTGCTCATAAGGTGTCAAAGTCTTAATGGATTGAAGTTGAAAGTTGAGGATGTGGGATCAAGTGATAGTGAGAAGCTTGGAGAATGTGACACTGGTCAAGTACTGAAGACTTAGCTGAAGAATTTATCAAAGTTTATTTGAATTGCAATAGAGCTAGGGTTTTGAAACATGGAAGGAATGCTAGAGAAACCCAAAGTGAAAAGACAAAAATAAAACATGAGACTGCTAAACCAAGATTTAATTGAACAATGTCCTAATTCTAGACCAAAATCAAGATGAACAACCCAATTAAACCCTTAAGCTGAGAAGTTAGAAGATAAACACAAGAATTTAGGAGATGTGTGGACTCCACAGCGAGGATGACATATTCATATACCATTACAGAAAGAAGTATAGGCATAAGCCTGTGTCAAACCCATGGAATATGAATCTATAAAAGCTCGTCGTGCCTAATGTGTTTATCAATGTGGAATTAATCAAGGTTTTGGCCAAAATGTATAACCCTAAAACGAGGACGATTCATTCACGTGATGGATCACACTTTCTCCCCATCACCAGAGAGTATATTGCTATAGTTTTTCAATTAGATACATCTATGAAAATGCCACTAAGAATTAGAGATCTTTTGGAAGAATTCCGTAGCATGGACAACTGGTAGAGGTTATAAAAAAGTGATGTAATTAATTTTAGACAATATTCTTTGCTAATGCACATGATCTTATATGAAGGACAATGCATGGGGATTTTGGGAGAAGAATTGAGAATTAAGGATTTGGATGAAGATGAGAACATAAGGCCAGTACAAATGTGGACTTCAATTTGGGACAGTACATGCAGGAGGTTCTATTGCTTGTACTTTGAAGAAAACTTTGTGAAACCCTTATACAAATTGTTTGGTCATCATTGTGATTATAATTTGTCTCATAAAATACAAAGATTTCTTAGACCCAAAGAGAAAAACCCAACAAGAAAGGCAAACCACAACTGGGGATATTAGTACACCTATGAGGATTGCACTATGATTAGAGTATATGGGTTTGAGGTAGCTCCATTCCTTCTTCCTAGAACAATTCCTGATAGGATTGCATATTTAGAGATAGTAGGAAGTTCACTTATTCATATTATATGCATCTTAAGATTTATGGAAAGTAATCTCTCATGCCTTCAACTTTATGTTTTGGTCATTTTACTATTGTTTCTGAAAAGGGATATGATTTCGTGGGTGGCAAGATAGACTATTATGGTATGCCAAAAGGAAATAAGAGGGGAAATTTTGATCCTAAACATTTCATTCATACTTCCAAAATGACACAAAAGTTGAAAAGATATGAGCATGAGTTCTTCATAGATGATATAATCAGAAACTGAGATAAATCTTAGGCAATGATAAGAAAGGCTACATATAACAAGGTAATGATAGCAGAGGCATGGAGGAAAAGAAATAATCCACTATATATAGAAATATTTCATGAAGTGCAAGACCCTACGGAAATAATCGAGAAATTAATCCTACATGAAGAAGAATTTACCAAGGATGTACCTCTCGTAGCTTTCGAGAAAAGAAGAGGTGCTTGTTCTAGGAAACAAGCTAAAAACATAGTTCCCAAAGTCATTCATCACCATAGCCCACTTTGGATGTTAGCTTCTCAATTGACACTCCCATTACAATTGAAGATAACATTGAAGAGGAGGATGAGGTCACACAAATAATTGCTCCTACCATCCCATAATATGAATTACCACCATAAAGGAGTATAGTCTCATTTGAAGCCTCAAATACTCTTTGATGATTTAAGACATCATGCAAGTCAAGAGTTCATTTCAGATGATGCATTTGTTCAAACCCCCTTAAGTCATTCATTTATGAATACAAAGGAAAAGTAATAAGAGAAAGAATGAATGAAATTAATCTTGAGCAAGAAGTTGATGCTCTAAAAGAATTACAAGAAGTTGAAAATGAAATGAAAAATATCACCCCTGAAAGATGACCAGAGTTGTTACAGGAGCTTGGGGTCATGCTTCTTCGAGGATGGGATATCAGTTCAGCTAGAGTCTTTGACAATTTCATGAGGAGGGAAAATAAAACTTTACAGCTGATAGATGAAGCTAGTGATGAGATTTATACTAGCTCAGGGTATAATTTGAATAATGCTACTTTATAGATTTGGGCTCTATACCTACTAGGGAAGAGGCCAACACTTATTGATAACCCCAATCAAGTATTCAGCCATCTTTTAGTACAATGAGTGGGAGATGTAGATCCTATTGAGACCACTGAATTGAATGTAAATGTTGCTAAATTCACTAAGGCTCAAATTGAAAAATTGATAAGAGATAACAAGTGGCTTGCTTCTAAAAATGAGAGATTAAAGTAAGAAGTGATTAATTACAGAGATAAGTTGCCTTCCTCCTCTAGCCTTTATTCTCCATTGGTAGACTGTGAAAGAAAGGTACTTGGAGCTATGTTTGAAACCACACATTGGAAGTGAAGGTATGAAATAATTCAGTAAAAAAATGAAGAATTAAGAAAGGAATTAAAGAATACTAAATTTGAAATGGCTTCAAAGTTGGTAAGAAAAAGGATATGAAAAGATGTTCAAGAAAATTGATAAGGTTTGGATTATCCACAGCAAGAAATTTGCAACCTACCAAGAACATAATAGGGTATACAATAGAATGAAGGAGATAAAGGAACAAATAACAACCAAAGAGAATATTGATGAACATGTGTTTTAGAAGTACAAAGAATTGATGAAGATGCATGACCATGTCCACACCATACTAATGCAAGAACTTAGCGATTTCAATTAGTCTTTGAGTATGCCTTTACCAAACTTCTTCGATGATGAAGGGAGCTGAAGGAGCAAGATGTATGGAAGAATGAAATCACTCAATGTTTACCAGTGGTCCTTGATGAAATAAATGATGAAGAGAGAGTAATGGAGAAGGCACATATACAATTGGAGTGGATTTTACTCTCAAATTTTTTATTAAAGATATCATTAGCAATGCTGATACGTATGCTAAAACAGGATATATCGAGAACCTATCTAAAGTTAATTTGTTTATCTCTCAAAAAAAGTGAGAAATAGGGGATATCAAAGTTTCATAATTATTTGATGCCTTATCATGGAGTATGGACCTTTAAAAGATCTTTAGTGATCATAGGTACCTGATGAAGATTAACGAATCATGGTGCATCACAAATTATTGTGGACTTCATACTTTTATTGATTGTCTAATACAGTTGTGTAGACATGCAAAATTGACATCATGCATTCCTCATATTTAATTAAATCACATTCGCCCATCAATTAAATAAATCAATTTTATTTGTTTAATCTCCTAAGTTATCTCTTTAATTAAATAAATCAAGTTTATTTAATTAATCTCCTAAAGTCATCCATTAAATTAAATAAATTCATCTTTATTTGATTTAACACTAACATCATCCTCTTTGATTAAATAAATCAAATCTTTATTTAATTAAATCTAAAATCATTTTCCTCTCATTTTGATTTATTTTAATCCTAAAATCTAAGTCAAAAGTTAAAATCACCTAATCTCCTATTAAATTAATCAAATCCTGATTAATTTAATCCTAATCCTCTTTTCTCTAACTTTTGCAACTTGCACAATAAATCAATTTATTTGATTTATTATTTCATCTAATTTCATTCAAAAAGGACATCAAGATGGAATGTTCTTCAAGTTTGAATTTTCCCTCCCACATGTCTTGTCCTCCAACATGGCATTAACTCCTCTTACATTGTCTCTTACATGTCTCCCATTTGGCATTTAAGACTCTTTCTTCTCCCTCCAACAAGCCATCTTTTGAATTTCAAATCTTCCCCTCTTTGGCACATTGATCGAAATGTGCACAACCTTCATCCTCTCACATCTTGACAAGTGGCATCTTGTCATTGGCTCATGTTTAGTCCCACATCCTCCATGTTTTTCATTCTTCCATCCTTCTTGGTTATAAATAGAGGCCTCCTCTATTGTATTAATCCTCCACAACTACACAATCTCAGTCATTTGAATCCACATCCATCATCCAGGAGATTATCAAGGATTGGGAAAGGGCTTCTTTCCACATCAAAGAAGCACTAATACACTATGGGATAGAGTTTGATTCTTGCTTTCTTATGCTTTCACTTAATATATTTGATATCTTACTTCTTCGTTTGCATAGGTATCATGATCCAATATTTTATAGGGATGCTTGAGTTTGCTTATTTTAAATTGACTAACAATGTTAATAGTTGTTTGTTTTGAGTATTTGCATATTTTAGCATCCACAAGTTGTTAGCTTTTTAGTTATGAAACAACACAACTTTTTGTAAAGGCCTAAATCTTGTAGCTTCCCACATATATAAGGGAAACCAAGGCTTGATTTGAAAAAGATATTAGATTAGGATTATCAATAAAGTAGCAACAATGTTAGCATATATATTTTACAACATAAAAGACTTCTTCTATACAATGTACCATTTTTTTAAGTAAATACAATGAAGAAGTTTTTACTGGGTGGCTAAATTTTGGCGTTAGTTATTTGTTGTGAATATATGATTATTTGGCTGTCTCCAGTTTGATGCTTTCTTATTATTTAAATGGGTCTGTCAAGCTCAATTTATCAAGGCACATTTGTCATTCTTGTGTGGTTTAGTTAATTGGTTTCTTCAAAAGAATTAAAAATCCTTTTAATAAATTACAGTAATTTGGGAGTATCATTTGGATTGATAAGAAGAGCACTATAACTGATAAAATTATCATACTATATCCAGTTTGATTCTATCTCAATGTTATTCAAATTAAAAGTATTTGATTTCTCAGGGTGCACTTGTTACTTTTGTGTGATTCAATTAACTGGTTCCTTCAAAAGGATTAAAATTTCCTATTAGCTAATCACAATAACTTCAAAAGAAACATTTGAATCGATAAGAAGAGTCTGGTAGTTACATCCTTGCACATTTATGCTAGTCATAAGCAGTCACAAGTGCCAAATAATTTGAATTGTAGCTAGTAAGTAAGCCACATATCATTCATCTCTTGAATCCATTAGCCCAATAGAAGTAGGCACTGGTCATACCCATTTCATTACAACATTCTACAAAATCTTAATTATACATTTACATTTCAAATTTCAGCACTAGGATTAGGAGTAGCCATTAAGTTTTCATCCATTCCACATTTTATGCCATTGTGGGTAGATCCATAAATCCAACTAAGTCACACAACTTGTTTAAATATGCTTCAGTTATCAAGGTTCACCTGCCTAGGTTTAGTAGATCCTGAAGTGCAGGAAGTCATCAACCACATAGGTTATCTTCAGGTTCATTAGCCCAAAAATGTTGTAAGTTTGATCATAGAGTCTAGCATCCTCTTAGGATTTACAACTTGCATTTTTGAGACCAAACACACTTCATGAAAGTAACTTTCAAAGACTGTACCAACATGAAGATGCATGGATATTTGAGGAATGTGCAAAGGTTGCATGTCAATATTCTATAGTATGTAGAGGATATTAGCAAACAAGAATAAGTGAGATTGATGTTGGCTATTTTCCCTCTTATAGAATAATTCAAATCTAATAATTGAATGCATTATTTTTGGTTGTTGTGTTTCAAATATAAATTTGTTTTGGGATGATCCAATCATTTGAATTTCTAGTTGTCATTTACATATGATTTTTTTGTTGAAATGACTGAATTCTCCATTATATTTGGATTTGATGTTTATTAGGGGATCCTTATACCATTAACTATTTGTGCAGGTACCTACACTGAATGGAGTTAATACATGTACATGTGAGAGGAAGTATGGGAGATTGTGTATTTGATAGCCCATAAAATTGATAGGAGCTTCTCATAATTGCAAATGACTCACACTAATAACTATGCATATGTATTTTTAATTTAATATGTAATGAGTTTGGCACCCTTTGCAAGTGGGGGTATTTGTAGACATAAAAGATTATTATAAATTGAAAAAGTGGGTATTTAGGAGCAACTTGTCTTATATTGTAAATGAAATTGTATGTGTAGTTGACTACATACATTGGTCAACTACACATTGACATGTGTACATGTATTGGTGCTTTTCCAATATGTTATTAGACATTTAAAAGTTTTTTAGTGGGTCAAATGAAAAAGTTATTTGTGGGGTAAAGTGAGCAAGGAGTGAACGATTATTGGAACATGGGTGGTAACTAGGCCCCTTCCCCTATTTTACTAATTTTATATATTCTAAAACAATTAAATTGTATGTTTTCTCTTAACATACTTTTAATTGATTAAATTTTATTTATTTACATAGTTAAAAAACTCAAATCTCTTTAATTGTACTTATAAATATATGATTAACTCTTGAGTCTAAATTAATATAAAATCACACTATATTATATTATATTTATAATATATACCTTTTCATTATGATTTGTAATTTGGGGGTTCTTTTGTAGCACAAGTAAAAGTCAACAAAAATGTTGTTACTATAAATTTTGCTTTGGAAATGGTGTAAGTTAAAAGTAATCCTCAATTAGCCCAAAACTAATTGTTGCAAATATAAATGCT
Source organism: Sequoia sempervirens (assembly GCA_007258455.2). Classification (NCBI taxonomy): domain Eukaryota; kingdom Viridiplantae; phylum Streptophyta; class Pinopsida; order Cupressales; family Cupressaceae; genus Sequoia; species Sequoia sempervirens. The sequence goes on from VDFB02105785.1 coordinate 516,732,954, forward strand.
ATTATTCTCATTAATATGACTGGAAATGGGGAAACCCTTATCTTTTTTGGTAACATTATTTGAGACATTGTGGAAATTTAATTATGTTTATAGGTGTTCCAAAATTTGAATTGTTAAAAAATTAAAATTTAGGGCTTATTGTTGAGGAGAAAATAAGTATGTGAATTTCTAGGGTTTTTTTCATATATATTTTTTTCTTTTCATATCATTTATTGCAAATCAACATGGGAGTTTTTTATATCCTTTGTATTTTTTGTATTTCTAGAGTTTTTTCATAAGCTTTTAGTTGTCATATCATCTACTGTAGATAAACACAAGATTTTTTACATTCCTTGTATTTATTTAATGTATATATTATGCTAAGTGTGTCCATTTAGACCTTCTAATAATATGATTATGCTTATAATGGCCACTACTACATCATAGTAATTTATTGATGCAATAATTAATGCTAGAACTAGTGACCATAGTACCTAATAAGAATTCTATTTTATTCAAATATTTTAAGAGGTACATTTCTTCCTCAACTTAGTTTAGACCTAATCTTGCATTGACCTAAATTCTATATTTTTGTGTTGTCATTTAGCCATTTTATTGATAGTTGATGAAAGTTATTTGAACTAATGTTTTGTGTAGTTCCTTGACTTTGTGTTATATTCCATATTTTGTGTCTTGTTTGAGATTTATCTTCATAGTCATGGGAGCCTAGTTTATGTGCTCAAGTCATTTCCTCTAAGTCAATATGTTTTATTTCTAATTGGTTGGTGACTTCTTATAGACTATAGCACATAACTTAGTGAACATCTTCCTTTTAGATGGTGATCAACTGTCGACATTTCAATCTAACACATTGGAAATGTGTGATTACATATGTTATTTTTACCCTATTATGGAGTGACATTAGCTAAATCCTTTGTTGATTCTTTTGTTATTCAATCCATTTGACTATGAAATGGTGGACAACATTCTATTATATGTTATGGGCTTGTGTGTCTTGAATTCATTGTGTCAGAGTATGTGCATACGTTGATTGGCTTCATAATGGAATAATCTTAGTGTTTAAACTGGCCAAATGGTTCATGACTATATGGGCATGACTATGCTTGACATAATTGGCTCATTAAGGAAAAAAGGAGGGGTGATGTGATTATTTTCTATAGGAAAATAGTGAAATATCTTTGTGCAAGTGTGAAACTTTACCTAGTTAATAATTAAAAATGGGGTCCTTGATCTTCACATATCAATGTGTGTCATTAGATAGATACAAGGAAGTTATTTAAGTGAGTGATAGTAGTAAAATACATGTGGTGCCATTGGTGGATAGATGAATTATATGCCACATGTATTTCTATTGGTTCGGTGATGAAAACATGGATGACCCCAATCGTTTGTGCTATGTGGACTGATGGTAGAATGTCACATTGCATGAGTATGAAAATAGTGATGTGTTAGGTAATCTATATAGTTGTGGGATTAGGTATATTTTTATTCCTTCACAGTAATAAGAAATGGGCCTATGTGTTTAATTCAAACTAGAAATGAAAAAACAAATAAAGACCAAAAGCCCTCATGTTTGCTTCCTCTATTCATCCTTAAAAAAAAAACTATTGGTTTATAAAGAGGAACACAAAAACAATTATGGTGTGCATGGACAATTCCTATTGGTATGTTTGGACCAATGAGAAAAAATTATCAGGGGTCCTTCTATGCATTAACAAATAAGTTAGTGCTATGTTTCCTTTGACGTGTATGGTGGGCTAGTTGGAGAATTATTTCTAATATGTGTGCTCATAGGCTTTTTTGATGAGATAGATTTATAGATTGTGGATATAGATGGAGGGTCATAGTGTCAAGGTGGTGTTTAGTGGCTAGTGAGGGATGAATAAAATATGACCATATATTGCTACGCACTAAAGGATGGTGGGCTTCCATATATTTCTTTCCTTCATAGTATTTTTGAACAAGGCCATATGTTTAGCTAATGTTGAAAACAACTAAACATAAAAGGCTAAACCTTATGTATTTGTTTTGGTGTTGAGCCTTTCCTTTTAGTGTATCACTTCAAAGGAGATAACAAAGGGGCATGTGCGGGAAGAGTGATGGTTTA
>VDFB02105785.1:516735160-516798625 GCA_007258455.2 Sequoia sempervirens
TGGAGGTTGGTTTCTCCCTCAAATATTTCTTGGCATATTACTTATGTTGTATGTTTTTAATCTATTTTTTTGTAGAATCCTACATAACTTACTTGAATAATTTATCTCACAATCTTATTTATTTTGTTTCAATAGGTAGGAGCACCACAAATGAAACTATATTTTTAGGTCAACATGATAAAGTTTAAGCACCTTGATGCTTAAAATCATCCCCAAATCATAGGAATAAGAACACAAAGAGAGATTGATTACATATAGAATAAAGCACATGAAAGGAAATACATAGATAGAAGAGGATAAAGGGGACACAACTAAGGATACTATAAATTTTAGGTATACCTCAATGTTTTACACTATCCAAAAAATATACGAAGAAATAAATAAATAGGGACATGAACAACTTATAAAATTGAACACTTGAAAAATGGACTAAAAATATAAGGATACAAAAGGGAGAGGCATTATAATAATTAATATTGTTCCTTTCCTCGTGCCAACATGCACCTATGAGTGTGGCTTTGCATCATCCAAAAACTACGAGGAGCAAGGCATATGACATAACACAAATGTACTTATGAAGAAGAGCCAAAAGGATTTATTTGATGTGTATATTAGGCCTCATTCTTAATGAAATCATCATCCTTAAGGTCATCTAGAGATATCTTAAAAATATGATCCATGAAAGAGCTATCAACAACAAGAGGGGGATAAAGGCCAAGAGATACACTAAAGAGATAATAGTGGAAGGAAATTATATACAAGCTTAAATACTCAAATTGGGAAGGCTCAAACTCCACCTTAGCCACAAGGAAAGTATAAGAAAATAGGGCACTAGTGACATATAAGTGAGTTTATTTAGGATGGTAGGAGTAGGAATTCTAGAAGGTGTTGGGTGGATTTTAAGAGAATGAAGATTGGATTTATTCTTATTCTTAGAGGTTGTCATTTTGGGAGGGCATACGACATGGGTTTTTTAAGATTTGGGATAGGATTGGGGATTTAAAATAGGAATACTGTTGGAAGTAGGTGATAAGGATGGGAGATGATAAGTGAGATGGATAGAAGTGTATTTAGGATGATTAGGGGGTGCTTTTCTAAAGTTTAGAAGGATAAGGTGATGTGTGGGTTTGGATGTAGAAGAAGAGGATATAAAGAGGAGGAAGGAGGAGGTAGGTCATGATTATATATAACAAAGGGATGATTGGTATCATTGTAATTAGGGGCATGGACAAGATGAGAGATAATGGTAAGAGGCTCAAAGAGATAGATAACAAGGCACATATCACTCTTATAAGAGCATAATTATTTCTCTTTAAAAAATATTTATAGGATCTCTATAATGGACCTAAAATAAATAGAAAGGCCCTCTATGGTTATAATGCATCATGGGTCATCTTTGAATGGTTATAATGGAGTAGTAATAGAGCATCCAAGTTTTTGGTTTTGTTGTGATGGATTATGATAGCATAAGAGAATCTTCTAATACTAGAATGTTGACTCTTCATGGGACTTGGGTGTTATAACTCATAATGGGGATTTTGGAATGAGTTTTGGTGTGGTATTTTCCAATGATTTATAGTTTCCTATTTTGTATCTTCTATGTATTAGTGCCTAAGATGGAGATGTAATGTGATATAATATTTGTAGGAGCTTATGTAGCTAAAATTTATCTAAACTTATAGTGTTGGCTTTTCTCCTGTAAAGGCTTAAGAATATTAATTTATTGCAACCAAGTTAATACTACAAATACATTGGTTCAATATTTGGAAGCTAGGTTTTCTCCCAAGATATTTTCCTTGAATAACATTATGTCATTGTGATATTTTTTATTCTTTTTGTGTATTATCTCTTGAAATTGATATACCATATTTTAGAGATTTTCTCTCTCCATTAATTAGTATAGGAAGTATGTATATACCATCAACTTAATTTTAGGGAAAGTGATATCAAAAAATAAAATGAATGGTAGAGACATTAGCATTTGACTAGATGTGATGGGAAGCATGAGGGAGGGATAAAAAAAAATATGAGGAAGAAGCATAGAGTGGGGAAGTATTTTGGAAGGTTAGGGAAATTGTGGGAGGAATAATAGAAGAGGCAAAGGACAAGGTTTGGGTAGTAGGAAAAGGGAATTAATTTATAATAAGAACAATACATTTAATTAAGTATAATCCATGAGTGGTGGAGAAAAGCATGGCATGAAGGACATTGATAAGGTAGGAAGGGTTAACATTGTTGTCCAATTCATTCAATCAATCTCAAATAATTTAGATTCCAAAAGTGGATGATTGGCACTTATTCAATTTTCTCATAATGAGCATTATGGTTGAAATGTCCATTGGTAATGGGGAGAAAATTGTCGACCTATTCCATAGTGGGAAGTGGAGGAAGTGACATGGTGGAAAAATGATTAAGGTGAGGGCTGCAACATATAGGAAGATGCAATTGAGAGGATGGTATACACACAAGTGTGGGATGGATGAAGAGGAAAAGGGTGATAGGAGGTAACTTGAACTATTGTGATTGTTTTTGTATTTTTGTATTAAAGGAGGAGATGGGATGGATAAATGTAGGCTTTTGAATTGTTTGAAAAGATAGTAGTTGATGGTTTTTTTGTGTTTTTGTGATATTTTAGTTTGTTTAGATTTGGTGTAAAAGGAAACTTGCAAGAAGGTTATGTAAATATGTTAACATCACAAAAATGTAAAAAAAATACCTTAAAGTAAAAAATGTTAAATTTCAATAAGTATATTTATATTTATTTACTTAATATAATATTATTTCTACTAAAAATAATAGTTAATTACCCTTCATACTTGCTTAAGTAAAAAACATGTGGAGTGAGCTTACACACAAAATAGAAATGGGAAGAAGATAGAGTTATAGAAATTTTATTTGGTTTATATGTTGTAAAAGTAGTAGAAGGATAAGAATAAGATAATAAAATATTCTAGGTAATGAAAGTTAGGTTTTGGGAATGCTAATTGATAATTCCCCAAAAAGTGTAGTGGTGGACACTAGTGTTATAGTAGTGTCCTAGAAAATAGATGCATGTGAATAGGGTTGGAATGGGGTTTTTATTGTGTGAAGGGTTATGCTTATCTAGAATGAGATTTATTTTGGGATGATTTATGCTCCAAGAGGTTCAATATTATAAGTTAGGATTAGTGTAAATGAGAACTAAATTGAGTGAAAATTAAGGTGGAAGATTGTCAAGTAAATGTAATTTTAATCTCTACAAGGATACTCATCAACAATAATATTATTCTTTACATATAATTAAATGACTTAAGAGAAAAGGGTTAAGTGCAAAGAAAGAAATATTCATATACAAATAATGTTAACTTAGAAGCTTATTACATTGCTTTGATAAATATATTATTATAATTGTAAAAATATTGGGTATTTTCCTTAAATATTAACAAATGAATAAGTTAATGTGCCTTGGGAGAAATAATTGAAGTTAGCAAAGATGCACATTGATTAACTCGACTCTGCTCTATTGTTACGTTTCCTTCTTTGGTTGTTTTTTTGAATTTTCGGCCACTATTACAGTGATTTGACTACTTCATGGGTCGATCGGGAGGGGGGCCTAGGAAGGCTCCCCATTCCAAGAATGTTGTCCTCTTACCTGGCACTATGCCTACAGTGGCAGCAACCAATTTGGATGTTCCAAATATGATGTCCCCTCCTTGTACTTTAGTCCTTTCCCTTGGGGAAAAGACGGAGGGAATCTCTAGAAAGTCACCCATTTCACCATCTTTTGGGCTCAACTCTTTCTTCTCAGAAGAAGCGTCGGCTTCCTACATGGAAAAACTAGTGGGGTCTAACTCACCAGCTTCAAGTAAAAGGCTATTGGAATCTACTTCCTATTCGGTGACTGGTTGGGAAGTAGATGTCCCTGAGGTTTTGATGCTAAAGGTGATGGATAACCTCAAAATGGCACTTGTTGGAAAGTTTTTGGCGTATAGGCCAAATATTGAATTGGTTCATCAATGGGCTGCTTCCACTTGGAATCTGAAAGGAAACGTCACCAAAAATTCTATGCCCAAAGCTATTTTTATTTTTTCCTTTGTGGTTTACGAAGAAATGTTGAAGGTTTTAACTGGTGGTCCCTGGGCTTTTCAATCGAGTTTTAAAAAATTTCTCTCCCTCTGTAAATGGAAACTGGGTTTTGACCCATTAGCTAACTTGGGGGCCTCAACTCCAACCTGGGTTCACCTTCCGGGCCTCCCGCTAGAATTTTGGGAGAAGGGAATCTTAAAGGGAATCACCAACTCCTTTGGGATTCTTTTGGCTATAGATAAGATAACTCAGGAGAGATCAAGACTGGTGTATGATTGTATTTGTGTAAATGTGATAGTGAACACGGTCCTTCCTTTCTTAATCTTGCTTAAGTCTAAGTTTGGTAACTGGACTCAACCCCTTGAGTACAAAAATTCTTGCCTCTTTTGCCAACAGTGCAAGAAGTTTGGTCATCTAATAGATTCTTGTGGGAATAAATCTGGTGAGGGTTCAAAGGCTAAGGAGAAAATATTAGAGAGGACCACTCTGCTAATGAAATGGCTTCTAGTACGTAGCCTACTCCTATTCCAGCTCAGGAGGTGTTTGTTCCTCTTCTGAAGGATAATCCAGATATGGATATGAAGTCTATTTCTAATCCTCTTATAGAAGTAAATGACTTGATTTTCCTAAACCTTCAAGTGGTTACCCCTGCTTCTTCCCTTATAACTCTGGGCTTTCCTACAATGGAGGATATGGGAGGGGAAAATGTAAATATGGAGAATGTTCAAGTTGGGGATTCCCTGATAGTGAAAAATGTGTTGGCTCTGAGGGTGAAGGTTTAGAATCATGGTGCTAGCGAAGAAATTGAAGAAGGTGAGTATGTTCTAGCTAATACAAACCTTTCTCTAGAGGACATGAACTCCTTATCTCAAATTGGAGCAAGAAACTTGAGTGACTTACAATTGGATCTTCTTGGCTTCCCTCAAGGGTCTAGTGATAAGGAGGATGAAGAGGAAAGTCCCAATCTCCAACAGAATCCAAAAAGAAAAAGAAACCGAATATGGAAGGGGGAAATAAGCTGGGAAGACCCTCCCAAAAGGATTCCATAACTAAAGATACCATGGGGGATGTGGCAGCGGGAAAACAGAGAACCTTGGACTCGATCGTAGGATCAAAGCCCAAGAAGAAGTAGCCTTAACTGTTGCTTTGGGGTAGAGGTGGGGTGGAATTTTGTCTTATCAATGAAGTACCTCTCCTGGAACATAAGGGGCCTTACTAGCTTGTATAAATAGTTTTCGGTAAAATCTTGTATTCTTGACAATAAAGTGGATGTTCTCCTTCTACAAGAAACGAAGATGAAGAAAGAGACTTTTGATAAAGCTATTTTGAGTATCTGGCTAGGAGGTAATTATTTTTTTAGTGAGGTAGAAGGAGCTTCAAGTGGTATTGCTACCCTTTGGAATCCTTCTAAACTGAAAGGCACTCTGTGCTTAACTTGTAAGAATAGTCTATTGATTACTCTTGAAGACATTGTTTCTCAAGAGAAATAGAATCTTATAAACATTTATGCTCTGAATTCAAGCAGGGATAGAGTTATACTTTGGGAATAGCTAAGTGATGTTATTTCTATTAGGAAAGATGACCACTGGATGCTTGGAGGGGACTTCAATTCTCCTCTCCTTCCTTTAGAAAATTTAGGAGGGTTGGATGATTATTCTGATAGTATGATGGAGCTAGCTAAGTTCTTCAATTTGGTAGGTCTTATTGATATCCCCCTCCAAGGAACTGAGTATACTTGGTCCAACAGAAGGAATGGAAACCATCTAATCCAAGTTAAACTAGATCAGTTTTTGATCTCTACTAATTGGAATACATCTCAATTCCTTTCTCTTTTAGCTCTTCCTAGGTCTAGTTCTAATCATAATGCCTTGGTGCTTAAAATAAATGTGGAACATAATAGGGGACCTTTCCCTTTCAGATTCAAAGCTATGCAGAGACTCCACCCAAATTTTGCTACTCTAGTTAAATCTTGGTGGGAGGAACCTATAATTGACACACCTAGATGTATTCCCTAGTGGAAAAGCTAAGTAGAATAAAGCAAAAAGTAAAAGGGTGGAATAAGATTACCTTTGGAAACATCTTTGAAATAAAGAACACCCTAGGAAAAATTATAAAGAGGTTTAGGATATAATGGAGGTTAGTCAAGTGGATGAAGAGATATGTGCTAAGGAAAGAGACCTCAAATCCCAATGGTATAAGATAAACAAAAAGGAGGAAATCTACTGGAAACAAAATTCTAGGGTGCAATGGCTAATAAAAGGGATAGGAACACTAAATTCTTTCACCAATCCACATTGAAACACATAAGCAAAAATAAAATTAGATTGATTGTGAAAGAGGATTTCTCTATTGTGACGAATGAAAAAGATATTGCTTGGGAAGCAATTAACTTCTTCTCTACCTATCATACGACTCCTGGCAATGCTCTTCAGGTAAATGTTGACTTTCTTGAAGTGATCCCTAATGTAATTTATGATATAGACTTAAATATGATGACTAATTTTGTATCTGTGGAGGAAGTAAAAAAGGAAGCCTTTTCATTTTGGAGCTTTTAAAGCTCCTAGCCCTGATGGGTTCCCTCCAGTCTTTTTCCAAACCTACTAGGACATTGTTAAAACTAATATTTTTAATGCTGCTAGGGATTTCTTTAGGTTGGGTAGGTTGTTGAATCAATTGAATGCTACTTTTATAGCTCTTATCCCAAAATATGTTGATACCTTAGCCATGAAATATTATAGGCCTATCAACCTCTGCAACATGATCTATAAAATTTTCTCCAAAATTTTGGTGTTAAGACTCAAATCGGTGCTTGGTAAAATGATTGCCTCAAACCAAAAAGGTTTTTTCCAAGGTAGAAATATTCTTGATGTTTTTATTTCTACCCATGAAATTATTCATTCAATGGATCACTCTAAAAATCCTGGGATGGCCTTCAAAATTGACATTTCTAAAGCCTATGATAGGGTTTCTTGGCCTTTCCTTTTTGTTGTTCCTAAAGATAATATTTGCTTGTGTTACCTCCCCCATGTGCTCTATTATGGTTAATAGAGTCCCTCAAGGTTTTTTCTCCTATGGTTGTGGGCTTAGGAAAGGCGACCCCCTTTCTCCCTACCTTTTTATTATTGTTGTTGAAGTTCTTGGTAGGAATATTCAAAAATTGGTGGACTCAAAAGCTCTAAAAGGTGTTAAAGTTTCCTCAGCTCTCATGCTTGATTCCCATCAATATTTTGTTGATGATACTTTAATTTTTTTTGAAGCCTCAATGGGGGAAGCAGGTCTCTAGAAATAGGTTCTCAATGACTATGTTGCTATTTCTAGCTAGTGCATAAACTATGAAAAAAGCAAAATTTACTTCTTCAATACCACTATAGATATTAGATTATCTCCCCACAACCAACCCATGAATGGTTCTACCATGATGACGGATTGTATTTTCCATCTCCATCACTTTGTATCTCACCTATGTCTCCCTCCTTACCTCTTTCCCTCTCTACTCTCTATTTCTCCTCTCCCTCCCTCTACCTACATCTCTCTCTCACTCTATATCCCTCTTTATCCCTCTCTTCCCCTCTTTCTCTCTAACTCTCTCCTCTCTATCTCATAATTCTATCTCCCTCCCTCTCACTCTCCCCTCTCTATCTCACCACTCTCTCTATCTCTCTCTCTCTCTCTCTCACACAAACCTATATATCCCTCCCTAACACTCCCTCCCTCCCTTCTTCCCTCTCTACTTCTCTCTATCTCTCCTCTCCTCCCTCTCTCAACCTCACCCTCCCGCCCCTTCTTTTTGTCTCTCCTCCCAATCTCTACCACTCTCAAACATCCTACCTATATACATCCAAGAGGTGCATTAACTCCAAATACCCATAATAGGTGGAGGTTTTAGCTACTTGGTAAATTTCAAAACATATGGCATAGCCTACTTAGATAAAGACAAATGAATGGTTATCAGAGGTGGATTTAAAATCCAAAATATGGGTGTATAACTCAACTACCCATGTGAGAGTGACGCATGTAGTTGATGTATTATGTTGTGTGGTCTCTATTAAACAAGTCTAATTAACCTAAGAAATATACCCTAATGTAAGGAAAATAAAAAACCTACACTAACACCCCCTTAAGCATAGCTTAGGTGGGTGAAAATATGGATCCCTACAAGTGAAGGTTGAAAAGAATAAGCCCCCTTAAAAATAGAGAGAAATTACCCCCCCCCCCCCGCAAAAGGAGATAGTGAGAAAAATGAAGGACAAACAATCCCCCCTAAAGTAGACACCTAGAGCACCTCCAACAAAGCTTGTAGATGAAGGAACTCACTCTTAGGGAAGGTTTTGGTGAAGATGTCTATAATCTACTTTGATGTAGGACAATACATAATATTAATGATGTTTTCCTAAATCATCTCTCGAGTGTAGTGCATATGAATCTCAATGTGTTTTTCCACTAATGGTGGACTAGAGTTCATGAGATTTTTATCACTCTCTAATTATCACAAATTATGGTTCTAGGATTTCTGAATGTAATTTCGAACCTAGTGAGAATATTTTGAAGCTAAATAGTAATCAGTGGTGGCATTCCCTCTATATTCAACCTCTATAGATAAAAGGGAAATTTTAAACTACTTCTTGCTTGACCAACAAATTGGACCAAAACCAAGTGAGAAGAAATGCTCTAAAGTAGACTTGCAATCCTAATAATTACCTACTCAATCTAAATTTGTATATCCCACCAATTCAATATCTACACCTATTGCATATTGAATCCCATGATTTTGAGTACCTTGGATGTAGTGGAGAATCTAATTATCTGCTTTCCAATGCAACTAATGTGGCTCCAACATGAATCAATATACCATGCCTACAACATATGAAATGTTGGTTCTTGTAGATGAGACTCCCAACAATTTATTGATATAAAGTGTTGTAAGGGGGGAAATTAGCATAAGGAAATATCAATGAATCAAACCAAATTAATTCAAAAGAATGACAATTGATATAAGGGGGAATTTACAATAAGGAAACAACTATGAATCAAACCAAACTAATTCAAAACAAGATCAAAATCCCAAACCATACTCATGAACTAAAATTATAAATCTAAGAATTCAAAGAACAAATGCAATCATAAAGAAAACATAAAATGAATTCAAGCATTACAATGTTACCATCACATGGCGAAGTGTAATTTGTATTTGATTTCGGATCGCTTGGATCAATATGAAGCCTCCATTGTTGTTGCAAAAGATTCAAAAGGGGTGTTAATGATGATCAAAGATGTAAATGTGCTAAATGTGCTTCAATGGCTATTTTTACATAACCTCTTCACAAATTTTATAGATTCTTCAATCGTTTTTTAGAAGAAAGAAGGTTGTTTTATAGATTTTTAGTTTTAGATGAACAATTGAGATTCAATAGTAAAAGATCATGATCAATAGTTGAGAACCATTATGAGGAAATGTATTGGCCAGTTAGCTTCTCTGATTGATCTAATTAATGATTTAAATTGGATAATCAATGGGATTAGATTAGAATGATTGGTGGGATTGAGAAAGTGAGGTTGAGTTAGGAAATAGATGGGTTTGTTAGCTAATTAGAGTGAGAAATCAATGTTCGTGATTCACTCAATCACAAAGAGGTGAGGATAATTAATTAATATTGGAGATGAATGTGCAAGTTGCATTTGAATTTAACAAATAAAGATATATTTGTTTGTTTTGGATAAGATAAGCAACATTTACAGGGTGTCATGCCCTTTACAAGAAGAGACCAATGGGCCAATAGAAGAAAAGTAGAAAAGCAGAACCAACGAAAACACCATATACTAATAGCCCACCCTAGCACCAAATACCAGGGGCAAAGAACACTTAGAACCAGTAGTCCTAAGTCAAATCCAAAGGAACAATAAGGCCATTAGCCAAAAAAACTTACATCCAAAACACAGGACCAAGGTTCCAAAAAACCTCCTGGAACAGCCAGACAACGAACCACCTACAATAGCTAGAGTGCAACAAACCTCTTGCTCATATTAGGAAAAACTGAGCCAAACAGAAAACAACCCTTTCTAGTACCCAAAACAACAAGCCCATATGATTTTCCTATAATAACCATGCCACAAAACACCTATAGTAGACAGATTGTAGTAGAACTTCTACTCAGAACTAAGCCTAATAGATTCCCACCAAAGGACATGCCTAGCCCAATCAAGCCACGAACCACATGCAGCAGTCGAACTGCAGCAAAACTTCCACTCATAATTGAGCCAAAAAGAATCCTTACAAGGAGAACCATACTGAGAAAAGGAAACATCAACTCCCAAACAACAACCCCAACAAAAACAACCTACGATAGTAGGAAAACAACAAACCTTCCACACCTATGGCCACCAAACACCTGCAACAGTTGGATAGCAGCAAACCTTTTGCTCACATTTGAGGAGATCGAGTCTAAAATATTCTCACCATAGGGTTAAGAATCACTACTAGTAGTAGAGAAGCATTCATTCAGATGCACTAACCAACCAAACACCAACCCCAAAACAACCTCAAAAGGAAGGGGCTCCCCTCTAAAGGAGAGGAAGAAGTGGGGACTAGAACTACCAAAGAAACCTACCTCCAAAACAAGCACGCTCCACCTCGATAGGAACCAACAAAGGAGAGAAACACTTCCCACCAATCCAACAACCCTCGGCTCCACCTCAATAGGAGAGGGCTCCACATTTATAGGAGTAGAATTCACCTCTATTGAATACAATAGTTGTAGAAAAAAGTAGCAAGCAATAACTCTGATAGAATAGGAAACCACCTCCTCCCAAGGAATCCAAGCTAAAGAAACAACAAAAAGGACAATAGCTTCCCAAGCCACATCATAACCGATCCAATACACTAAGTAACCACTAGCTCCTTCCATAGATGAAGCTCCATCCATCCCAAGGGGAAACCAATGACCTAGGGGAACCCCCACATATAGGAAGCCCACAACCATCCACAACTAAGAAAAGTGTCTCCCAACCACGCCGTAAAGAGACCCAGTAGTAACCAACACAACCCCCACATTAGGCAAGGTATCCCAATAAAACAACCAGCCCCAGAACACCAAATTCAAGGAAGAAAACAATTTTGAAGCTCTAACAAAAATAGAGAGCTCCAAAGCAAACCTTAAGACCAAAAATAGAACCACCATCATTATTGTGGAAACTAAGGGGCATCTCCAACACCCACGAGCAATAGAGCAACTCACAAACACCAGACATTTCCCAAACAAGGTAGAAATGAACCAATAAAGTCTCACCCACGCCACAACCCCACCGGGGCATGAGAACAAACCCCAGTCATGTATCAAGGACACAAACCGATGGGTCGAGTAGCAACAGGAAAACCCACATCTAGCCAAAAAAGCTCTACCCATGATGCACATGGGAACCAGAAAACATCAAATGAAACACAAGGAAGGACAACCCATTGACCAAATAGCACCTCCAACACAACAACTAACACACTGGCCAAAAGGAGACCACATAGAAGAATCGACTAGAGGCCACCAGAGCTTGCAAAGGACATCGCCATCGATAGCTAGCTCAACATTGTTTTCCTTAGAAACTTCTAAGGAAACCAAAAATCTAGAGCCATTGCATCTCATGTAGGCAACAAGAAACGTAACCACAGGAAGGAAATCCAATGCAAGGGAATCCAACATAACACCTACAGTCCCAAACCACCTCTCAGTAGAGACAACATCAAGAAGATGCGCCAATAACAACACATCAACCATTGGCCAAGCAGAGACTAGCAACACAACCAAATCATCTGCATTAGGATCCCCCTCATCTTCTTCGCCCTGAATAGAGGAATTAAAAAATCCTCGTCCACACAAAATCGCACCTAAATGTTGCAGAGCCATTGACATTGTGTCAAGATGTTTATATATAATTCATATTTGTTTGTTGACCACATGTTGAATGATTTTGAATAATTGATTTAATTATTCAAGTTTAGAGAATGGGGAGTGGTTTAATTAAATTATCAATGATAACAATTTAATTGATTTAGATGAATAAGGTATATTAGTGACATAATTAAATAATTGATATTTATTTAATTAATCAAGGGGGAAAAAGTTAGATTAATGAGGAAGTAGTGAATTGATTAAATAATTAAAGATTATTCAATTAATCATGGAAAATAGGGTTAATGATGTAAATGAGATGAAATGCAATTATATAAATGATAATGATGTCGATAATGGACTAAATGTCATTTAGGATGTGTGATATGCGTTAGGTCATTTTTACATGTCTACATTTTGCCCCTCTTTGAGACAAAGTATTGGTTACATTGTTTCAAAAAATTCTATGTTCATATCAAGATTTGAAAATTTTTATATGCCCCACTGTGCCCTGGTGGTTAGAGGAAAGATAATACGATGTTGGGCTGCCCCCTCGAGAGGTTGGTTGGAAAAATTATTTTTTTTGTCAAGCTCGTGACAAGGTTCCCTTGTAGTTTGGATGCATAGAAGATGAAAAATTAAGCTATAGGGCCCACGTTTATGGTTTTAGATGTTCCAGAGTGCTCAAAATTTTAACCTAGGAGGTTTGCTAAGGTAAAAAAATAGGGTTTGGGGAGTAAAAATAGGAAATTAGGGTTCATTTTTCCTCATTTTACACTTTGAGCCTTAGTGAATTCTTGCCTCTAGAAATCTTGTTGTTGTGATTGTCGATTTGTGATGGTGAGGATTCTAGGTGCCCCACACTGCACAAATATAGTTCATTCTTTTAGGAGGCTAGTTGGCGCAGGCATCGCGGTATGTGCCCCTTCATTTCTTTTTTCGTCATTTGTCTTTTGTGTAACTAATGCTAAAAAAAATTAGACGATAGCGGTAATTTCGTGATTTTTATGCTATTGTTTTGATTTGACCACTAGCGTAGTAGGTTAGATGACCACTATAGTAAAATGTCAACGCTAGTGTATAATTTCACTACTAGTGTAAAAACCAACCACTATTGTTCACTGCTTATGTAAAAAGTTCACGCTATTGTTTTTCTTTTAGGAAAGTAACCGCTTTTATTAAATTTGCATGCTATCATTTAAACCAATTGCTAATGTAAAATCATGATGCTATCATCTAGAAAAGGCTCACTATTGTCAAAATTGAATGATTTAGCTAGTTTGTTTGTAGTCTTAAGTTCCTAATTTGATTTTCTAGAAAATTCTTGATGTTATGGGTTGAATGCTTGTAGGCGGTTCTCAAACTACTATATTCCAAGGAGTGATGCATGATAGTTGTTTGATTTGATTGTTGGGTTCTAGGAGGTTGAGCAAGACTTCCTTGATGCTATGGGTCTATGTCACATATGTTATATGCCCTAGATTTGATGCCATAGGGAAATGATGACTGCACTTGCAGAGAGATGGCATTTTGAGATGTCCTTCCATCTACCTATTGGCAAGGCTACGATTACACTAGAGGATGTTTGGAGGATTTTGCAAATTACTTATGATGTTAGACAGGGTACCCTCTCCATGTTGTGAGTACTTGGTGTGTGATGGCTATAGGTGGTGGATTTAGAAATAGACCTATCTCTATTCATTGATGATGTTAATCCTTTATCGATGGTTCTAGCCGAATTGATTATCAGGCCTTTGATGCTTGATCTTAGAGGTAGGTTATTTCCTATTGGCTGGGGCATTTGTAGAGAGTAGATGATGGAGCAAAAGACCAAATATGCTTAGGGTATGTGTTTTTGGGCACATTTTTATCAAGATATGCATGAGGCTGTATATCAAGGCAACATTGCTATCTCTGCAGGCATGGCACTTTTGCATGTATAGGCCTGGGAGAGCATCCCAGTGACCAAGCCTGATGGTATGAACTTGATCAAGATGAGCATGATCCATATTATTATAGGTATTCTAATTTTTTGCATTATGCTTGGCCTAATGGATTACACTATTGGTAAGGTATTTTTAATGATATTACTAAGTTCAATTGGAGGTTGTGGCTAGCTTGTGAGGCTTGGCACGATGACATGGAGTAGCTCCCTTTTTGCAGATAGACATGGTGACTCATAGGTTGTGTGGATACTATTCTCAAGAGATATCTACCTAATAGGGTTCTCCAACAGTTCGAAGAGTGACAAACTCAGTTTGGTGATGATTATCATGCACAATTTGGGTGGACAACCTAAGAGGTTAGGGTGTGGGAGGCAACAACATCCTCTACTAATTCTATTAGAGATTTCAAAGCACTTGCCCCATTTGGATGGGGATGGGTTGTTGGTCCTACAGATCTAGGCACTACCTAAGATTTTGATTAGTGGTGGGCATGTCATGTTCCTTTATAGTTTACAAATCCTGTTGGTGCTATGCCAGTGATGGGGTAGGTCTAGAGGGTGGTTGGTATCATAAGTAGGAGGGGTGATTGCCAAAGGTTATAGATTTTTTTAGAGCAGCTAGATAGAGCATGGGGTGATGGAGATCAGGGTGATGGATATGATGGGAATGATGGGTAGCAGGGGACACATGCACCATAGGGTCCTCCCCTATAGAGGGATGTAGCAGCTCAGATAACAAAATTGACTATTGATAGATATGCTTGAGTTGTAGATCAAAATGTTGAGATTGCTCGATGACAAGCAACAGAGGGACAAGATGCTACATTGACCACTGAGAGAGATGGGTTTAGAGCTAAGCATGATGGTCTCATACAAGAGCTATCCATTGAGTAGTAGTAGAGATTAGTAGTGGAGATTTCTTTAGCTTCTTCCATTCCCTTGGCTCAGTATTAGACTGAGGGAGATCGACTAATGATGCAAAACATATATTACTAGACCCTATATGAGGCCTTTATTCTAAGGGCTTAGAGATGCCCTCATTTCAGAGAGCCAAGTGTTTAGATAGGTGCAAAGTCTAGTGGGTAGTCTAATAGATAGCCTCAATAGTCTATCGTTATTCCACAACCATCTCCCCATTAGAGCTAGCAGCAACATAGATCCCCACCCTAGGGCAACTAGCAGGGCTAATTTTGTC
This sequence comes from Sequoia sempervirens, assembly GCA_007258455.2. NCBI lineage: Eukaryota > Viridiplantae > Streptophyta > Pinopsida > Cupressales > Cupressaceae > Sequoia > Sequoia sempervirens. The sequence goes on from VDFB02105785.1 coordinate 516,750,243, forward strand.
ACGATCTTTGTATTGATTTTTATTTTTTAAAAGATTCTATGTAGAAATTTTATTTTGTATATACATTCATTAGCCTAGCTAATGCCTCATATATATTTTTCTATATTTTGATATCGCACATGATGCTTGATGATGTATATGAAATTCCCATTTTTTATGATATATGAGATATACCATATTTTGTCTAGGATTTGTATGTGTTGTGAGATGATTATGGATGACTTACTAATGCTTATATGTGTTGATGATTTATACATGCTCATGTTTTTGTACTTTTTTGATGTATAAATATGATATGGATGGATGTATGATGTATGCAATGGATTATGATATATGATATATGTGATGGATGACTATATATGATGTATGTAATGGATGATGATATGTACTAATGGATTTTTGGATGTAGGATGCATGTGCTACTATTGATGTTGTGATGGAGGATGGAGCTACTAGTTAGAAGAATTTTTAGTATGATTAGAGATGGATAGAAAATTGATGTTGTTAGTTATTGATGACTTTGATTTTTCTTTCACAAAGACTTCGTATTTTTACCAATCCTTATTGAGGTAGCAAATAGAAACAATGCACTTGGGTATTAATGACCAAGGTGGTTTTGTTTCCATTGCATGGACTTTGACTTTGTAAACAAAGAGTATTCTTTCTCATACCAAACATACATAAACCCTATTAGAGTGTATGAGTGAGAATTTTTAAAACATTTTAGACCACTTACACAAAGAGGCATGGAGTACCTAACATGAAAATGCTACACAAATTTCCCCAAAATGACTTCCACACATAGAACAAAGCAAGTATTCATCATGGTAGTATCACAAAAAATATCTAAAAAACAAACAAAAAAAATCAATGATCCATTTCGCATTCCTTCCTCTCTAAATCCTTATGGACATCTTTGAGAGATCCTAGAAAAGTGACATTATGATAAATCAAAAAGAATAAGATCCTAAAAAGATAAACAATGTTGCAGTATCACTTGCCATAGTTGTTTTGATCTATCATGATGTAACCCATTGATGATGTCTATCGTAGGAACGTTTTATCCATTAAGACCATGTAAGGATTGTTGCTAATGTTTTTCAAAAGGCAGGATACTTCATACTTAAGAATTATTTTAGTCTAGTGATGATCTAATCATTTCAATCTTTACTTTGGAAGTATTGATTTCATGTTTGTTTTTCTTGTGGGTTGTGTTTGTCAAAGTTTTGAAGGCAATGTTTGTTTATTACAAATGAAAAGTTTATTGCGAGTAGGTGACAATGGAGATAGGACTTTTAAAATTTTCTGAATTATTTGATGTTGTTTTTGTTGTTTTCAAGAGATTTAGAGATAATTAGGGGGGCCTAAAGGGACTGACCTAGTGCATCAAGGACTGATCAAAGATTAGCCTTGCCTACATGATGAACATAGAGACATCGTAGTTTGATTGTATTGAGTGACACTTCTTTTTTTGGAGTTTTCTATATATTTATGAATGTTCTTAGATTTTGATAAGATATTTGAATGTTTTTGTTTTGGGGGACTAACCTAGGGCCTCAAGGGCTCATAAGTGATGGCCTTGTCTACATTGTACATGTAGAGGCTCATAGTTTTCTTGTATTTTATGACTCAATTGTAGATCTTCTAGAGACAACCTACAATGTTTTTGGGATTTTGATGTTTTTGACTTTGTTTTTTTATTTTTTTTTATTTTTTGGATTTTTTATTTTTTATTTTTCAATAGTGATTGGATGAAAAAGCATCCAATTCACTGCTGATTTCAAAAAAAATCCCCCAATTTAGAACAAGATTATGTTTATTAGGGTAGATGGATGAAGATGGTGTAACAACGTTCAATACTTGATCAATTATCGAGCCATGGTTGGATACACATTTTATTATGGGATGGATGGGGTGAATGTTATAGATATTGTTGATAGATATAGATACAAGACTTATTCAACTGTAGCACCTATTTACGAGGTTTCCATTATGGTACCAATCTTAGAAGTGCCACAAGGTATTTTTCACTTAGAGGATGTTTTGATTTCTCTTTACTATTTTTCTTGATTTTTGATTTTTTTTCTTTTTTAGCTTTTTTCTTGGGATATTTTGATGCGCTCAAGTGTAAAACCTTTTGAGATGGTTTCTATTCAGTGGTTCAGCTAAAGATTCTCCTTCAAGAGTAGCCAATTGACATGCTCCAGAGCCATAGCTTGCAGGTCATCCCACAATAGTGGTTTATGCTGGGTCAAATGACACCAAACAATTTTTTTTAACAAATTCCTCACTGTGCACCTATAGCGACTAAAACCATGAGAATTTAAGATGATGCAAACTAGAGTTTAAATTTTTTCTATATATTCTAAATATATTTTTTCAAAATTTTTGGAATCGACTGCACTTCTTTTTCTTATCTCCTGAAATTAGTTTTTTTTCAAAACAACATTTTTAAAAAGTGATGCTCACCAGAAATGCAAATAACTTTTTTCCATGAAGGATAAATTTAATTCTTCAAATTTAGATTCAAACTCCGATATCTAGTGCTTCCACTTGGTTAGATAGGGCATTTATTGAATATTTTCTTTAATCAAGTCAAGTCAAACCAATTACACCGTATATACACCGTATAACGCTGTGAATCTCTTTTTGTATGTATCAAAATTCATTTTTTTTTTTGTTGGATCAAGGACTTCAATATCTATACCCATATTTTCAAAAAAAATTGATAATTTTTCTTTCCACATGTAAAACAAAGAGCGCATTTTGGGAGAAAACCCCATACATTCACAAGAAATAATAAATAATAATAATTAAATTTATTTAAAATTATACTTTTTGGAAGTTTCTATAATATGACTGAAAATTTAGAAAATAAATTTAATGAACCTATTTGATCCCCAAAAGGTAAAATCAAAATGTGGTTTTTAACTCCATTTGATAGAAAAAGGAGACTCAAGTAGGAAGGGTTAAAACTAGTGGGGTTCTATCCAAGGGGGTTTGAACTAAGGTAGTTTCATCAAAACCTATTCAATTGAAGAGCTTTAAATGGAAAATTTTAAGGCTTAAATCATTATATTTTCTATAAATATTTTATTTCAGTAAAAATTAGAATCTCCTAGAAATTGTAAACTAGCTTTGTGGGATCACCCTTCCCATTATGATGAAAGGACCTAACCAGTTTAGTTCAAACTTACCCTTCCCATCTTGATTTAGTTGGATCTTCTAATTTTATTTCAATACCAAGTCACCAACTTGAAATATTTTATTCTTGATCTTCTTGTTATAGTTTCACTTGAGCCGATTCTGATAAACCTAGAGATGGTTTAATGCACTCAAACATCTTTCATCTAGAAGCTCTAGCTCGTTAAGTCTAGAAACTCGATATTCCTCATTGTTGAACAAGCATTTTAGGGATACTCATAGTGATGGGATCTCGACTTTGATAGGTAGGATTGCTTCAAATTTGTAGACCAAGGAAAAGGGTGTCTACGTGGGTGCAAAATGTCAGGTCTATGCTCATAAGGTTGACGATATAAATGCCAATCTACGTATTGACATCATTACCAATATTTTTCGTTTTATCATTTTATTGGATGCTTCATCTAGTCATTTCTTGTGGATATTATGGGTTGAGAATTGGTGTTGATGGAGAACCTGAACAATATCTGCGGACATCTTCAATTTTTTAAATGAAGCGGCCAATATCTCATGATATTTTAGAATTTACATTGATTGATCAAATAAGTCAAGATAAACTGATATTTGTTTCTATGATGTAGGTTAGAGGATAGCATCTATCCACTTTGTAAAGTATTTCTTTTGTAGTGATGATGAATTTGTGCCCATTGGATGAAGCAAGAGATATCTTTTCTAACAATTCAAGTCCCCACTACGAGAAAGGACATGGTGTAGTACTTATAGGTCGTAGCTCATGTGTTGGTGCGTGAACAAGATCACTATGTTGTTGACATTGGTGACACTTCCTTGAGTAATGAATGAATTCTTTCTCTATTGAGGTCCAATAATACCCTATTCTCAACAACTTCTTTACTCTGATTAGTTCCACTAGAGTGAGACCCACAAACACCTTTGTGCACTTCTTGTAAGGAAGATTGTGCTTTGTTCGTGTTGAGACATTGGAGTAATGTACCATCTAGACTTTGACGATATAGGGTATCTCCTAATATGGTGAATTGGGAAGATCTATGGACAAATATTTTCTTTTGATTTATCATTAAGTGAGGGGGTATGATCCCATGTTGGATATAAGCAAACGTGTCTTGGTACCAAGGTGAGTTAGGACCAACAACATCACATACAAGTTATAATTCTAGGATATCAAATGCTGGTATAAGTAGTTGCTCCACAAGGAATTTGTATTTTGGTATGTTTTGGGGTATGTCCAAGAGTGAACCTATTGTTTCCATAGCATCATCTTCTCTATTGTTGATTCTAGGAACCTATGCAAAGGTGATGACCATAAAGTACTACTTGAAGCTATCCACTATTATTTTGTATAGCATGAGCTTCTCATCCTTCATCTAGTATTCATCATTTTCCTTCTTTATGATAGATGGGAGTCACCATAGACTTGTAGTTCCTTTATTTTCCATCTCATTTGATCCTTCAACTATGATGAGCGCCCATATTCAAAAATTGCTATGATGGAGCGCTGCATCCTGTGTTTGGAGTATATTATCCCTGAGGTGAGGAAGAGATACCAACCCTTGATCCATGTTGAGTGTGTGGATCCACAAAGTGCTGCTGTCCAATGGATCTAATCTACCCCTTTCCCCTTTATTGATAACACGAGACCTTGAACCCCATTTATATACTAATAGGCTACTTGTGAGCAAGGAGGAATCATGTTACTCTTATAGTTAAGAAGTATAATTTCGCATTCATTTATTAATATTGCAAAATAAACAACTATTTTTATTTTCATTTTGGGATAATGAATGATGGTTTTATCATGGATCCATAGGCCAACAAAAAACCTCTAAGTATTTATGAGGGAAGGAAATCACAAGTATTATATATTTTATGGCCTGCCCTTCCTTTTGAATATTATCAGCTACTCCTTTATTGTTTTATTTCCATCCAATTTAGATTCCTCTAACATTTTCAAGGATTTAGGAGTTTCATTTTTAATCAATATTTAAGAGAAATGAGACCCTTTCTACCAAGTTATCTATTTAGATTTTATATTTTCCATTCAACAATCAACTACTATAACATGTTACAATGATTTTTTTATGTCTCAACATTTTTTTTTCCATTTATTATAACTTCCACTTTTATTTTGATTTCTAGCAACCTTTTTGAAATATCCAACTCTATTGATCCTATTTTAAGTAGAGTGGATCAAACCATCTATTTGTAAATCCATAAATAAACATTCTAACATATTTCCTATCCCTTGGAATTAATCTTCCCTCTTGGACTATAGTTTTAGATAGGGAATTCAAATATATATTTTTATTTTCATGGGCAACTTAGCTATTGCAGTTAAAATTTAGAAAGTGTAGCTTCAACAAAATTGTTAGGGTTGTGTGATAATTAGATGAAATCTGATTTTTAATCTATATTATTTATGATAAGTGGGCCTAAAGGGCTCCCATATCTCCCTAATTAGAGCTAAATTCTTTGAAAAGTTCCCTCCAAAAATAAATTGGCCCTTTTTTTTTTTAATCTCTTTTTGGATGTTTTTTGAATTTTTTTCTTGGGCCATGTTTTTTGTGGCCATGGTATTGTAAAACTACCTTTTATGTACCTATTAATATTTTCAAATGAATGAGGGGTTGAAGTAGTGAGTTTTATAGATATTTCACAAATACACAAGGGTTGCTAGAATTTTTTTTAGATTGAAGGGAGAAAAGTTGTTGCATATGTACTCTTGTGTTTAAGATTAATACATATTTGTTCCTTTTTGAGGGTTGAGTTTTTTCCACAAGATTTTCTCCATGTATATCTAGTGTCATATGTTTATTTATCATGTTTTATCTATTTATTTTTATTTTTATATAATATATTAATAGGTAATCTAATGTTGCATTAATAAAATTGTATTTACATACCCTTTGAAGGGATAAAATTCATGGTATTTTCCATTTTTAATAAAAAAATATATATTATTATCTCAAAAACATGCTCCACTTCCTTATATATGATTTATCCTCAAATTGATAGAATAAAATTAAAAATCTTGGGCACTTGGATAATTTATATAGTTCATTTTATCTTTACTAGCCAACTTTTAGTAATCCGCACATGAAGATCAACTAATATATACCATAAAGCTTTCAATCTATAGATAACCCTCCACATGAAAATTCCTCTTCCTCGTATAACACTTCATGGACTAGAGAAAGAACTAGATGCTCACCTAAACAAAGGATTATTTTCATCCATCACATTTGATGAACTAGAGCTTCTATTGCATCCTTCCTCTCCACTACTTTCACCTCCTTATTGACTTACATTTAGAATGATTTGAAATAAGCCATGTATTTCTATTTTATTAGCCAATATGCCCCTATATTGACACAAATTTCTAGGTGTAACTAGGGCCACAATCACCTTCAACCATAATGACTAAGGGTATAGTACTAATAATTCTACATCAATGATTTCCATTGACCCTATCCCTTGTCACACTAGTTGACCCTTCCAAAACCTACATATTCTCACCACTACCATTGGTACCAAGTTCTTTAGGATTATTTTTGTTTGGTTGGGTGAATCCTTTTGAAATTTAATCTATCCTTTGATAGAGGACTTGATCAAATCTACTATTGTGGAAAATTGCAATATGATTCAATTTACTTATTATTTTATCTCTTGTTTTATTTTTTTTAAGGATTTTCTTTACCTAAACTTTGAGGTGTAATGTTATTCCACCTGTCTTTTTTGTGAATATGGTGTAATAGACTTCTTTATACAAAGTAATATATAAGACACTAATTCATCAAAACAAAAAATATCTTAAATTAAAATTAATATAATATAATATAATTACAAACCTCGTGCCTTTTACTTAAAAAACATAGAAAAAAATATTTTTTAAAATGAAAAAGACCTAAATTATAATAATAATGTATGATGTGATAGCATTTATTTATATTTTTATATGAAATATTTCAATCTCTCATGTAGTTTTGGTGTGGAACATTTTAAATTGGATGATTTTTTTCTTGAGTCTATAATAAATTCTTTTATAATGTATCATTTTTTTTAGAGTTCATTTTATCTAGCTTCAAGAGCTCTTAAATTTGTAAAGGTGAGTGAACAAATCATAACCATAACCTCAAAACTAGCCAAAGATTTTCCACCATTCAAGAATGAATTATATGGTGTTGGTGGCTCTTCTCTTACCCATGGTGTTCAAGAGATTTAGATTTCCTAAATTTAATTAACAATCATTCAAACCTAGTGATTTTTTATTTAAAAGTCATTAGAGGTGTTCAAAATGGAAGAAAATTGGTTGATTTGATGAAGGATTCAATTATTTTTGAAAATTTGAACCCTCCTCTACTTTTTTTTAAAAAAAAATAAAAATTAAATGATTGGTGGAATGGATATTTTATCATTAATCATTTTCAATGTTTTAGGATATAATTTTTAAATATTAGTGATGGTCTATTAATTGTAACATTATCTATTTCTTGATTAGAGTTGTGTATATGAAGTTAGTTACATCATTTACTATAGATGAAAAGATGAATTTTAAATGAATATGTCTCTTCTCTACCACCACAAGATTTAACCTGAGCAACATACTTTGAAAATTAAAGATAGTTATGCAAACACAATTTCTAACTCAAACTTCTCCATTATCAATTATTTATTGGTAAATTAAATATTAAATATTTTTATAGTTGTTAAATTAATTAATTTATTGCTAATCATATTCTTATTATTTAATATTTAAATAATTAAATATTTTCTCCAATAGTACTATACCTAAATAGTCTAAATAAACTCTTTCTAAAATGTCTTTAATACATTATCACAAAATTTACGGAGTAAGCACTAGAGCAAGAATGGCATCAAACACATTTTGACCAATTTTCAACTAGAAAAATGGTAGTGTCATTACTTATCAAAATGTAATAATTATAAGTCATAAAATATTTGGTACCATGAATTAGTAGTTGTTCCTATGATAGCTTCGAAATTCATTACAAATGGGCATTATGAACAAGTTAAGGAAATGATGTATTATCCTTCACATATGCAAGAATTTAAGACATGATTGCCAAAAGGTTGATATGAAAGGAATTCAAGTCACTACAAAAACAATAATGATTTATGTGCTTAAAAGTGTTCATATAATTGAAGCATTTAAATGTTGAGAATTTTTTCTTGAAAATGGCATTTGAAACATATTTATATCATATATTCTTCATAGATGTGTAATCTTAAACTTTATATTGCAATGACTAAACATTCACTTTAAAAAAATATTAATAGATGAGAGTGATGTGATGGCAACCTAATTTCAAAAACTTTTAAAAATAAACTACTAAATAATTTTTAATGTATATATTTTTATTTTTCAATAGTAAAATTTATTTATCACTTAAAACTCAATAGTATAGATTAATAGTAATGTTTAATTTATGAATTAAAATCATAATAGTTAATTATTAAATGATGAAAATGAAAAGAGTGTAGGCATAATTAATAAATTTATACAGTGTATACATAAATATAGATTGTGAATAGTTGTTAAATTGATAAAAAAATAAGGATTCATTCCATAGTGCAATGGTTAAGTGATGGCGTTGTTGTTGTGGTCATCAAGATTCAATTCTCTGTTGGACTATTGTGATCAAAGACACTATGCATTCACTGATCCAATGTACTCATAGGCTTGACCCACAGTGTTGAGGTTGTTGATGATATTCATGCCATGTGCCAAGCGTTCATGCCTAAGACACATTCCCTCATCGGGTTGGTGTGCTTGGGTTGGTTTGTTTCTTGTATGAACTCAAACTCAAAAGTATTTTGTTCTAAATTTTAATTTTATAAAATATATATAAACATCAAATTATTACATTAAAATAATTTTCTTACAAAAAAAATTAATTTATATTTTCATATAAACTCAAATCACAAATATAAATTTTATATTATGAATTGCTTATATCTAATTTTTAAATTTTAAATTATTTTCAAATTTAATCCATCTCTTTTGAACTTAAATCACATCATATTGTATAAATAGAAAAATAGTTTAAACTAGTATAGATGTCTCAAATACATCTATCTTAAAGATGTTCAATAAATATCAATATTTAATATATTTATTTATTAAATAATAAGAATAAATTAATTATTAATTTGTATATAATAATTTTATATCTATTATTATTTATAATTTATTTATAAATTAATTATATATGCAAAATATTTTTGTATAATTATTAATAATTAATTTAAAAATATGATATTTAATATTCGAATTATGTCTTTTACATCATGTAATGATCAAAATTTTAAAATAAAACATAATGTAAAAGATAAAAAAATTCCTTTAGACTTAATTTATTCTAATTAAGTAAATGCAATTATCTTTTTGCACTAATTAAATATAATTAGAACTAATATAATCTAATAATTTAGAGCAAATAAATTAGGAAAGTAAATTTAAAAGAAGATTGCACTTAAATTCATGACTAAATAATTTGTGCCAATAATGAAGACTTTAAAATTTGATTTGTATCAACTTAGGAAATGAAGTCTCTCTAGGCCTTTATATTGATCTTGTGCTCTATTTGGGTCAAGTTTAGTGGTCTAGTTAGATCCAAAATTTGATTTTGTATAATTGCACAATCTACTCTTTTATTAGACTAATGAATATTTTCCTATTATGTTCATATTGATGTAAAGGCTAGTGGTATTTAGAATTGTCTTTTAAGGGCTATCATTTCATCACAAGAAGACAAGTTATCCTAGTTGTTGACAACGATGTCACTCGTAGCAACAGTGCAAATAAAATCCTCATAGGAAAATTGCGAAGAACCTATCTTACTTGAAAGACTAAACTAGGGCAACCTAAGGTGTCAGTGTAATAGGAAAAGGTTGGCGTAGCTTACTCCCAAGGCTCTGGTAGTCAGGTCTTGAACATACTAAGTTGACTCCAAGGTATGATGTGATATTGTTGTTAATCTCAAGGGGTCTATGGTTACCTTTAGGTTCATTAAAAATATCTCCAGTTTCATTAAGAATCATAAGCATTGGATACAAGATTTCTAGTTCAATCATAAAATAATCTGATGAAATCAAAAGATTTGCAATAATATTTTATGAACATCAAACAATTTTTCTATCACTTAAGTAGATTTAGCTTTAAGCATTCAACAATTTCATAGAAAACGAAAGATTTTCAATAAATTTTCATTCATTCATCTATTTTTTTGGAACATTTTCAGGAATTTAAACATCTATTCTAAAATAAAGCATAAAAAATACTAAAAAATAAAATTTCTCTCAGTTATTCTCCACACATGCCCCAAGATTTAATCAAATCAAAGAAAACTGCTTTATACTTCACTAGATTGCTTCATAGCTAGGTATAAAGCGATGCAAGCTTTTAAAAAAGGGAGTTTTGTTTAGACATTGAGCAGGTTCTGTATGCACCCTTAAACGACATAGCACACCGTCTTGTTTAGCTGAACTAACAAAGATGAGCTACAAAAATACATGAGATAGGTAGCTATCAAATTGGCTTTGATATTGATTAAGTTCTATGTGCATACAAGTTTTTAATCTAGAATTATTCAAAAAATAGGAAAAAAGAACAAAATTTAGAGAAGTTTTGGCTCTTCTGACATCCACAAATTTTGAACTTAACTTAAAAAGGAGTATCCCCTAGCCTTTTATAGAAGTAAGACATAGGTAGGATAAGAAAAATACATGAGAGGAAATCCAAGGGATGAATCACATCTAGGCATATGGAATATGGTGACTTGTAAGAGAATTGCAAACAAATTCAATGAAGGTCAACCTCCATCTGCACGTTGAAGTCCTTCAGGTTTTTCATCTTCTTATGATCACTAGGATAATAACTTGAATCAGGATAGTGTGTAGGAACTTTCCTATATATTCAGAATGTTTTTTTATCAACCTGTTCCTACACTTTTGTTCTTCCTCAGGCTTTCTACTATCAAGAATGAGCTTCTTCAGAGGTTGGTGTTTTCTATCACCATATGTGAAATACAAGGATCCCTAGAATTTTGGTGGACTCAAACCCCTCTACATATCAGTTCCCAGAATAGTAATATGTAACCTGATATGGATATGATTCTATCCATTATTCAAATTTTCCTTACCATCCATACCCAAACTCTGCATCGCAATCTGCTTCTCCTACAATCACAAATTTCACCTATCAAATCTCTTTTAAAAAGCCATTTATAAAAATCTCATGTAAATAAAACCATCATTAAATCGTTATCATATAAATCCCTCATAAATAATACACTTTCCAGAAAGTCACATATTCTTGCGTAGTTATCCTTTTATATATTGGGTTACCAGACTATCAAACTTCTTAGATAACCTTAAAATTTTAAAACTTTGATTTGCATCGTTACCTAGTACCCGATATCCAGCTTTACCCATGATTTTCTTGGACTTCAGTTTTACAAGAACTTCCATCTTTACCAAACCTCGAGACTGGAACACTTTTTCAACACTTGTGCTACCTTTTTCCTCTCTAGCATTCTCGGTTCCCAGTACCCGAAACACTTGAATTATGAAGTACTCTTTTAAGGAAAGATTTCTCGTAGCTTTTCACTTCCAGTGATCTTTCTGTAACACCCGCCATGCAAACCCCAAAGGACAACATTGCAAACATATTTTTTTTTAGTAATACAAAGTAAACATGCAACTAAACATTTATACACATTTACATTGCACATTGACATCATAACATCAAATCCTTTGGGGCACGTGAGGTCACATCGCATAACAAACTCATACGAAAAAAATAAAAGATAACGCTAAATAACTTATCCAAATTTCATCCATCATAACATTACAATAACCATTTACAGAAGTACATCCATGTAACCATGAGTGAGAGTATAATTACATCACATATTACAACCATAATAAGTCTCATCAAATGAATGGTTACAAAGGTACGTAATTAATACATCATCGTTTAAAACATTATATTACATGTTCTCAATTAATGAATTACAATAAATCTCCCATACATGTGGGATAAATACATAGTACAAATAATGTTTGAATTACAAAGTGAACAACTGGTACAAGCTCCAACTGAAGAATGCTGAGAAGAACGAACGTTGATGGGGAACCCAATGACTACGAAGCACATTCCACTCGACCACATGGGTTATAAATAACCCACCCCCCGTGCTCAGAGGTGATAAGGAAGTAATCACAACCATGAATTCCACAAGACTAACTCAAATAAAGAATAGCATGGCATAATAATTCCAAATACGACATCAAGGATTGCAAAGGACATAAACGACAACATCCACAAATCAACGTAATAAACACAAAGCCATAAATCTCATCACAACAAGCAAGGAAATAACCATAAACCAAGTAACCAAGGAAACAATCATAAAACATTTCCAAATGAATCTGAAACCACAATTAGTTCACAATTCCAGAGGCAACCAAGAAACAAGGCAAAAGGGTATCTAGTGGAGAGTGTCATTGCATAGCCTTCATGGGTTATCTTGGCCCTTCCTCCAACTTGAGGTGCCAGCCCCCATCTATGGTTATCCTGGCCCTTCCTCCTACTTGAGGCACCGACCCCATAGGGTAGCTCATGCGGAGCCGTTAACCTCTCATGAGGACAAGGTTACGACTTTGCCAACCATGGCCTTCTCAGTCTAAACATTAGTCTGTGATAGCCCTAATGCACAGATGAGGTATCCAATATTATCTTATGTGTTTTTACTACCCATCCCCCTAAGTTCTATTATTAGGTTTTCACTTGTTAAGCTACTCTTACATGGGTTATTTTGAGCTCTTCCTCCTTTTGAGACGCTGGCCCCCACGAAGAGCCACTCTCCCAAAAGACCCCAAAACAATAACAAAATTAAGCAAGGGTTATACCTTAAGGAATAAAGCATATATCTCAAAACAAAGACATGTGAGGCATTACCCATCTTGCTAAATACATAAACAAAGTCTCAACAAAACCCGTACAACCCTTCCAAATAATAATACTAATAAATTGCAACTTCGAGAGTGCAAAAAAAATGAGGATAACATTCAATGATTGAATCACGCCTCTGGAAACTAAGGTTCACAATTACAACAGGGTTCCCACATCCAAAGAAAAACCCAAAACAATTATAAAAATGGTTGTAACAAAATCATATGACCTTATAGTTCACAATACCATTTAATACATGTACATTGTTTTTCCAACTCCAAAATAATCCATGGGTTTAATTGCATTTAAAAATTTCTATTTTTCTCGATTCAATTTTGAAATAAAGTACAATAATAATTTTGACATAATTACATAATTTTCTTCTTTTAATTAATCAATGAGACTAAATTTCATAATTTTATCATTAAAAAAAAATTATATCTTACATATATATACTCAATATATATATATATGTTTATATTTATAATTTTATTTATTTATTTTATATTTATATATAAAATATATAAATATAAACATAAATAAATAAATATATATATATATATAAATATATTATATATATTAAAAAAAAACCAAAGCCATGTAGTACTGCTGGTGGCAGCCCACGGCTGTGCACATCAGCCCATACGGTTGTTGCGCATAGCAATCAATGGACTGTTGTGTCAGTGTAGTCCCATGGGAAGTAAGGGGAAGGGTATGGCTTTGAAGGCCTCTCACTTCCCCTCCTTAATCCCATTTTTTTTTACATTCAATTTTTTTTTTATATATAAAAACCAAAAACAATAATAAAATAGCAGAATATTATATGTATAAGTTAATTTTATATATAAATGTTGGATACATATATTAGTAAGAGATATACTAAATTCTTTTCTATGATTGCAGAAATCGGGAAATTAGGTAATCTAGTTGGTTGGTTAAATTTAATGAAACAAAATTTATATTACGTTAAAACTACTATCAAACTCCTTTGTTTCAAGTTGCATCGAGTAAAATAGAAATATATATGCAATTAAATTAGTTTTTTATTTTGTGTTGCAAAATTTGTGTGCATGGTATCTTGAGTGTTATGGTTAGGAGAATTTATTATTACCATTTTATTATTGTTTTGGTTTTCCTTGGATGTGGGAACCCTGTTGTAACTGTGAACCCAATTTTAGTAATTGTGAACCTTAGTTCCAGAGGCGTGATTTAATCATTGAATGTTATCCTCATTTTTGTTTATACTCTTGAGGTTGAAATTTATTAGTATTATATTTGGAAGGGTTGTACGAGTTATGTTGAGACTTTTTTTATGTATTTAGCGAGATGGGTAATGCTACGCATGTCTTTGTTCTAAGATGTATGCTTTATTCCGATGGTACAACCCTTGTCTTGTTTTGGTTTATGTTTTGGGGTCTTCTAGGAGAGTGGCTCTTCGTGGGGGCCAGCGCCTCAAAAGGAGGAAGAGCTCAGGATAACCCACATAAGAGTAGTTTAACAAGTGAAAACCTAATAATAGAACTTAGGGGGATCGGTAGTAAAACACATAAGATAATATTGGATACCTCGTCTATGCATTAGGGCTATCGCAGACTAATGATAGACTGAGAAGGTCGTGGTTGGAAAAGGTGTAACCTCATCCTCATGAGAGGTTAACAGCTTCACATGAGCTACCTTATGGGGCCAGCACCTCAAATAGGAGGAAGGGCCAGCATAGCCATAGATGGGGGCCGACACCTCAGGTTGGAGGAAGGGCCAGGATAACCCATGTAAGCTATGCAATGACACTCTCCACTAGACACCCTTATGCCTTGTTTCTTGGTTGCCTCTGGACTTGTATTTTGATTATTATTTCAGTTTTCATTTGGAAAAGTTTCATGATTGTTCTTTAGTTACTTGGTTAATGGTTATTTCCTTGTTTTGTTGTGATGAGATTTATGGCTTTAAGTTTATTGTTCTATGTTGTCTTTTCTTGGGATTGGTTTATGGCATTCATGGTCGTGATTACTTCCTTGTCACCTCTGAGCACAAGGGGTGGGTTATTCATAACTCACGTGGCTGGGTGGAACGTGCTCCACACCCGTTGGTTTCCCCATCAACGTCTATTGCTCGATTTGCAGTCTTCAGTTGGAGCTTGTACCTGATGTTCATTTGTAATTCTGACATTATTGTATTATGTATTTATCCCACATGTATGGGAGAATTATTGTAATTCATTTATCGAGATCATGTAATGTAATGTTTTCAACAACGATGTATCAACTATGTACCTTTGTAACCATTCAATGATGGGATTTATTATGGTTGTAATATGTAATGTAATTACACTCTTATTTATAATTACATGGATGTACTTTTGCAAATGGATATTGTAATGTTATTGGATAAGTTGTTTAGTATTATCTTTTACCTTTTGTTAAGAGTTGTTATGCAATGTGACCTCGCGTGCCCCAGAGGACTAAATGTTATAATGTATTGTGCAATGTGAATATGTTTTAATGTTTAGTGGCATGCTTACTTTGTATTTAAAAATAAATAAAATTGTTTCCAATGTATGTTCTCTGGGGTTTGCATGATGGGTGTTACATCAAACATTACCTTATGAGACTGTATAGATAATTTGAAAAAAAATTCAAACATGTGACTTTGACATGGTGAAATGGGTGCTGAAAACTGACTTTGTAACTTTGACATTGCGCAACGTGTGCTGAAAATTGACTTTTTGCATAACTCTTACCCAGAAGCTCATATTCACATAAAACTTTGTCAAGATATGAATAATATCATTAAGATGATTCCCTCCAAAAAGGATTTTTCTCTAGAATTTAAAAATATTAAAAATTAATTATTTTTGTAAAACTTCCTGTGGAAACCTTAAAATTGTGACAAAGCAAAAACTCAAAATTTTAAAATTAAATCACATGAGAGATTTTCTAATGCTAAGAGATGCCAAATGAACCCCAAAACACACCAAAATGGAAATCCAAACTAGAAGCTTTTTTTTTGTTGATGTTGATTGCTAGTCCGCCCAGATGCTCCTGCATCAGACACACTGGATAGGAAAAATTTTGTGAGTAGAACTCACAAAATGGAGTGAAGTAGTAGAACTACTCTTTCAGGTTGTGGAAAACCTGCATCGAACTCCATCACTGATTTAGACAAAAGGAATTTCTTCCTCTATCTCTTTCAACACTTAGCTAGGATTCTTTTTGTCCCCCTCCACCAAATATGCACTCTATTCATCCTTCTTCTCATGGACTCACATCCACCATAGACCATAATTCTTCACCATATCTCTTCTTCCTTTCTATCTTTCTTTGTGGGATCCAACCCACCACAAATTGACCACCTCCACCAAGTTCCTCCTACACCATCATCTACAACCTCTATACACAAATATGCAACATTCACATACGCATTTTTAACAACTTTATTTTCTACTACTGCAATCTCTTCCTTAGAGGGTAAACAATCAACATTTTTAAATTTAAAACCAAAAAATACCTTCTTTGCTGCCCCAACATCATTTTCTTCATCCTCAAAACCTTTCACGTATGCATCTTCATAAGGTTGTTTGAATTTCTCCCATGTAGTCATGTCCTCCAAAGGACCATTGTTTGCTGCATCTCCTTCTTTATTGTTTGCATTGAAAATAACTTCATCCAACATTTGCCTCTCAAATAACCTATCTATCATCCTCATTTCTTCTTCCAACAAAAGATCATCATTTTCCTCACCAACCCGCTTGTCAAATTTAGGACCATCCATGTTCACAATTTCTGATTGCAAACCCACTTCAGCCACTTCATACAATGTACTCCATTCAGATGTTATCTCTGCAACTTGTACCTTATCATCTTCTTCACTTGTGTGCGCTATCCCCACATATTCTTTCTTACATTCAACCCCTACCAAAGGGATGTGAAACTCTTTCTTTTCACTCTTCTTTTCACTATCCTCTTCTAAGAGAACATTCTTCTTCTCATATCTCTCTTCTCCCATTCTCATTTCCTCTTTAAACTTATTTTCTAATATATTCACTTCAACCTGAAGTTTTTCAAACTCTTCATGGTGCTTCATATTTTCCACTTCTTCCCAATATTGTTCCCATAACAAAATTCATATGGGCCTCCTCATGACCCATCCCATCCTCTCAGGTATAGACTACCTCATGCTCAATGATCTGTCTACATACTTTAACCCTCTAACTTCATTCTCCATGTATAGGTCTTGGCATAGACTGTCTCACATGCGATGCTCTGCTTATGCACTCAAAACCTCTGGCTCTAATATGACTAATGAAAATAAAAACACATACCCATCCACAAACTCACAAAACATAGAATTTGAACAAAAAATCAACTACATTCAAATCTAAAAATGATGTGCAACCATGTTGAAACAATTACAATATTTATTCAATCATATGATCAGTAAATTTCTTTTTTCAATCTTTGGCTCTCTATGGCCATTCTCTCTCACTTTTCCTCAAACTCAATCTTCATCTTTTCCTCCTACAAGATTTGAAAATCTACTCTCAAAACTTCCATGTTGTTGTTCTCACCTCCACTACTTCCATGCAGCCCTCCAACTCTCCCTCTATCTTCCTTTTTTTAAAACTTTTTGAAATCTGAATTAAAAAACAATTAAATGCTCACCCCCAAAGTAGAATACCACTCCCTCAATAAAATATATTTTTTAATAATTCAAATCTCTGCTGGAATCTTCTATGTTTGGTATTCAAACTTGCTCTCACGTTTTTCTGAAGATTCCCTCCAAAATGGAGGTCTAAACATAAAATTTTTTAATCAATAAGGTCAAAAATACTTGCCTCTTACCAATCCATACCCCTAGGTCTTCAAATTAATGATGATATCTATGTTTCCAGCTCTAAATTTATCTGTGTAATAGCTAAAAGTAATAATTATCATTTTTTGTTTTACCAGGAGTGATTACATTGTAACGCCCGCCGTGCAAACCCCAAAGAACAACCACATAAAAAGCACACAATTTTTTTTTTTAGAAAAACAAATAATTAATATACCAAATATTAAATAATTATACACATTCATATAATTCATTTCCTTACAACGCAAATGATATAACCAACTTTGTTCTTTGGGGCACGCGAGGTCACATCAAAATAATCATTACAAGTCAACACAAAGATACCATACAAACAATAAGGAACTATAAATGCCAACATAACATGAATTCATAGATTCCATCATAAAGTAATACCATGAGGAATTTCACAAAACCAAGTAAAGATACAAAGTTGATAACTACATTACAACATCTTTTAATTATACATCATATCCATATAATTTACATCATGGTTCCCAATCGTGTGGGATGAATACAATATACAAGATTTATCAACAGAGTATAAAGTTCTTTTGGTACAAAACTTCAACAAGATGAGACTGGGCCAACGAACGCTGATGGGGAACCCAACGACGTGCAGAGCACGTTCCACCCGACCACCCCCGTGCCAAGAGGTGACAAAGAAGTAACTCCGACCAAGACTGTCAACTGACCAGAACCGAGGTACAAACATAACAAGAAGTACCAAACATAGAGCTATAACACAGTATTCCAAATTGCAATTAAACAATACAATAACATCATATCATAGTACAATAAGAGTACAAAATCATAAGTCAAATATCAATGAGATCACACAAAACCACAAAGCACACCAAAGATGTATCAAGACAATATTCCATAAATCAATATAAGTCCATTCAACAACAATCTAAACCAACTGCCATAACATACCTCCAGAGGAACACAATAAAGTAAAACACCTGGGCAACTAGGGGAGAGTGTCATCGCATAGTCCTACATGGGCTATCCTTTGCTCTTCCTCCCAACTAGAGGCACGCCGGTCCATAGGGTGACTCATGCAGAGCCGTAAACCTCTCGTGAAGATGAGGTTACGAACTTGCCGACCACAGCCTTCTCAGCCTTCCATTAGTCTGCGGAAGCACTAATGAAGACGAGGCATCCATATTTTAAAATCTTATAATGATATTACTACCCAACCCTCCTAAGTTAATTATTAGGTTTTCACTTGATTACTAACTCACTCGTGGGTTATCCTGTGCCCTTCCCCTTAAACGAGGTGCCGGCCCCCACGAGGAGCCACTCTCCCTAGAGACCCAACCAAAACCAAAAGTAACAGGGGTTGTACCATTCCAATCATGAACATAGAAATGAAACAATAAAAATAATATGCGAGGCATAACCCATCTCGCAAATAAATACCATAACAAAATCCCACAACTCAGTACACCCCATTCGTAAAACATAACATAACATAAACTCATGATGAAAAGATATAAATTCAGCAAAAATCACAATCCTCTGGAAGACAACAGTTTTAACACAAATGGGGTTCCCACATCAATAAACTGACAATTTCCCCAACCCAACTAATTTACAAAATACAACTCACACGGGTACACAAATAACTTATTTAAAATCTACAATAAATTTTGTTTTCACAGTACTCATATTAAAATAAAGATTAAATAATAGTGCTAACATAAATACATAATTTGTCTCTTAACTTATAACATCATTTGGATATTTATAATTTAACAAATATAATATCAATTCCTTTCTATTCTCATAATTTTATTACTAAAATAAATTTTTGTTTTTAACTCAAACCAGAATAGAAACAGTCTGATAATATACAGAATATATTGACCAATTTACCAGTTAAAGAAATGACTTTCCAAATATAACTAAACGAATTTAATAAACATATATATATATACATATATATATATATATATTCATTTAATTACAACCCAAAAATTTTAATACATAGAGATTTAAAACTTATAACACAAGTTTCAAAAATTATTGAATTCCCATCGCTGCAAAAAGGTGTATGAATAAGGAATCGCCCGGCCCAGCAGATAGTCTACGGACTGTACGCAGCAGTCCGAAAGACTGCCACGGACAGTCCCTAGACTGTCGCGCAAGACCCACGGACGGTTGGATGGTGGTTACGGCCAAGGCCGAACCACCATTCGGTCGGCCAAAACATGATTTGTTTAAATAAAACAAAATAAAATTTATTGATGACGTTGATAATACGGCCGAACACAGGGTTTTAATGAATTTTCATTAAATAAATATATATATATATATAATTACATTTATATGTGTATATATATATATTTATCTACATATATATACATATATATATATATGTATTTATATATTTTGAATACAGAGCCTTATAACAGAAATGTATATATAAACAAAGCAAAAATATATAGATCCAGAGTTCACATTAAGAAAATTATTTCTTTTCCCAGGACAATACAACAGTAACAGTGTTTATTCCCAAAACCCAACCAAAATTTCATTTTAATAAACAACAATCCCGAACCCCAATACAAATTTCTTTTGATTGAATAACAGACCAAAACATTTCTAAAAACCCCAAAGATTTTATTTCCACACACATTTAATTTCAAACCCCAAGAGAAAATTCCATTCACAAAAACACAAATTTTTATTTCATTTGTTGCTACAGAAAGAAAATAATTAAAAAGGAGAAAAAGAACCTGGTGTCATGTGCCTGTAGAGGATCTGTGGAAGCTTTCTCCTGAGCTTGATCAAATCCTTTTTGTAGAACTATTCCTTCGCAGCCGAATGTTTCCAGCAACAGGTCCAGAACCTCCCTTAGACTGAACCTTCTTATTCCATAAATTCTCCAGAATAATAGAAAAGATGTATGCAAAATTTCTCCAGAATCCAAGAAATAGAATCCATCCCCGTACAAAGAAAAACCCCTAAATAAAATCAACACTCAGAAAAAAATTTCCGTTTCCTCTTCCCGTGAATACCAGAAGTCACTTCCTAGAAATAAATAAAAATAATTATTAATCCAATAATTCCTTTTGTTGCCTTTTTACATGCATTTGCATTTCATTTTTTTTTTTATCATGCATTTGTTGAAATGAAAACCCATTCCCTAAAATAATTTTCCTTCTGTTACAAGAATATTTGATTTGACCAAATTAAAAATTTAAATATATTCAAATCCACAAAATTTAACTTTTTATTTATTTATTTATTTATCATCTCCACGAACACTTTATTAAATAATCACATGCCCATTAAAATAATTGAAATCAACCATTTGCAAGATTTTCTCAAAATAAATTTAATATTTTCACAAACTACTACTAACATTTATTTATTATTTTATGCTTTATTTTATTAATTGTTTAATTATTTAAATCACAACATAAAACCATACACCACATTAGATAAGTCATAAAATAATAACATACAAAGACTAACGTAACAACAAAATGGCTATGACCAAGACGCACAAAACCAAGAAGATACAAGACAGTTGGCATCTTGGGACGGAGTTACTTCCATGTCACTTTTGTTCAACTTTGTGCCGTTGGGTTGGTTCAATGCTCGCCCAGACCTATCGAAATAGGTGGAATCAAGTCTTATTCCTGCAAAACCTGCATCCAACAAGGTGATACACAACATACATACATATAATCAATTACAAAGCATCGTGAGAAGGATTTGCAGTGTAGCAGGGCGCTCGCGAACAAGTGATGCTACCTGTCCCCTCACCAAATCATATCATCATCTATTGCATTATAGAATTACATTAATTCGCATCAACATCATCAATTACTATTCTCTAGCCTACTACATTCCAATTAACTCCATCAAAACAATTGTAATAAAAATGTCATTATAATATCCATGGCATCATAAGAGTAATATAATCAGTAACAATCTAAGCTACCACAACATAACATCAACAGTATCATCAAAACCACAATGTGCCAAACAAAACCACAGAGAATGTCAAGAACTAGCAGCAACATGAGGGGTATTACATCCTCCTCCCCAAGAATTCGGCTTACTCCTGGAAGCCAGTAAAAAGATAAGGATAAGAATCCCTAATACGAGAGGCATCCTCCCATGTAGCTGAAGCCTCATCATTCGGGTCCCACTGAACCCGTACTTGATCAATTTCTCTGCCTCTAAGGGTAAGTCGCCAACACTGAAGCACGACCATGGGATCAAGAGCCAACTGCCCGTCCTCGACTTGAAGAGCATTCCAATCAAGAACATGAGTAACATCAGGAAAATATGGTCTAAGAACAAAAACATGAAATACATCGTGGATTCACGACAAACTGGGTGGCAAAGCTAAGCAGTAAGCAACAAGTCCAATCTGCTCTAACACCTCAAAGGGTCCAACGAAGCGAGGCGCAAGCTTCGAACCCTTTCCATAACGAATAGGGCTCTTCCGCGGGCGCACTCGAAGGAACACCCGATCACCCACTACAAACTGTCGATCAACTCTATGAGCGTCAGCATACTTCTTCTGTCTATCCTGAGCAGCTACAAGATGCTCCCGAATGCGAGCCACCTGCTGCTCCATATCTCTAAGCATTTCGGGTCCAAGAAGCACCCTATCCTCCACCCGATCCCAACTCAAAGGAGCCATACCAATGGAACTATGGTACCCATTGTTATATGCAAACTTGACCAAGTACAGATAGTCCTCCCAATGTGATTTCTGGTCCATGACATACATACGAAGCATATCCTCTAGCACCTGGTTAACTCTCTCAGTTTGACCATCAGTCTTAGGATGGTAGGAAGAACTGAAATTCAACTTAGTTCCCAAAGACTGCTGCAAAGATGTCCACAACGCAGACGTGAATACTGGATCTATGTCAGAAATGATCCTCTGTGGTATCCCATGCAATCTAACTATATCATTCATGAACACCTTAGCAACATAAGATGTCGTATACAAAGATCAAATAGGGGAAAAATGAGCTACCTTAGTTAATCTGTCGATAGTGACCATAATAGCGTCATGTCGTCTAGATGACATAGGCAACCCAACAATGAAATCCATGGAAATAACATCCAATTTCCATTCTGGAACAAGGTGAGGCTATAGCAACCCTGCTGGATGATGATGTTTAGCCTTTCCTCTTTGACATTCAAGACATTGAGCCACAAAGTCGGTGATATCCCGCTTCATTCCTGACCAAAAATAAAGTGAACACAGATCCGCATACATTTTCTTAACTCTAGGGTGTGCTACGTAAGGTGCCCGATGACCTTCTGTCAAAATCAGGGTATGAAGACCCTCTGAAGGAGGTACATACAACCGTCCAAAGAAATGCAAAGCACCATCCGAATCCAACGAATAACCAGCAAATTTCCCTTCCAAAGCTCTGCCTGACTCCACCTCAGCTTTCACCTCTGATTACCAACTATCTGAAGGAAGGGCTGCGAGAATCTGACTCTTCAAATCCACCTCAAGAGTCATTGCCGAAACCTCATGCCTGCATCGACTCAGAGCGTCAACCACCACATTTTCCTTACCCTGAATATACTTCACCTCAAAATCATATTCACACAAAAATTCCATCCACCTCCTTTGCCTTGCATTCAAATTCGGCTGTGTGAAGATGTATTGTAAACTCTGATGGTCTGTAAGCAACACGAACCGGTGCCCTAACAAGAAGTGCCTCCATCTCACAAGAGCATGAAAAACTGCGGCCAACTCAAGGTCATGTGTGGGATAATTGAGTTCATGATCCTTTAGTTTCTGAGATTCATAGGAAATCACTCTCCCTTCCTGCATCAACACGGCTCCAAGACCTTCCAAAGAGGCATCAGTACAAACCATGAAATCACCTGTAGGATCCGGCACTGCCAAAATTGGAGCACTAGTCAGTTTTTCCTTAAGATTTTGGAAAGCTAACTGACACTACTCTGACCAAAGAAATTTCTTTCCTTTCCTCTAAAGTGATGTGATAGGATACGCAATCCTCGAAAAGCCCTGCACGAACCACCGATAATACCCAGCTAGTCCCATGAAACTGTGAATTTTCTGAGACATTAGTGGGCACGGGCCAATCCATGATAGCCTGGATCTTAGCAGGATCCACTGAAATTCCCTCACCAGAAATCACATGGCCCAAATACTGAACTTCAGTCTTATAAAAGTCACACTTTTCTAGGTTGGCATATAACTGGTTGTCCCTTAAGCACTGCAAAACCTACTTTAGGTGCACCTCATGTTCCTCCATAGACTTAGAATAGATCAAAATGTCATCAAGAAACACGAGGACGAACCTATCCAAGTAAGTTCGAAACACCCCCTTCATTAGACTCATAAAGACTGAAGGTGCATTCGTTAACCCGAATGACATCACTGTGAACTCATAATGTCTGTACTGAGTGCGAAATGCAGTTTTATGAATGTCGGCCTTTGCTATCCACAACTGATGATACCCTGATTTGAGGTCGATCTTGGAAAATACCTTTGCCCCTTTTATCTGATCAAATAGATCATCAATCTTGGGAAGGGGATATCGATTCTTTACTGTTACCTTGTTCAATTGTCTATAATCGATACAAAGACGAAGAGAACCATCCTTCTTTTTTGACAAAGATCACTGGTGCTCCCCAAGGAGAAACACTAGGGCGGATAAACCCCTTAGCCAACAATTCCTCCAATTGCAGATGAAGTTCTTGGAGTTCCTGTGTGGTCATCCTATATGGAGCTCGAGAGATAGGCTCCGCTCTAGGCACCAGATCTATCCTAAAGTCCACCTCCCACTTAGGAGGCATACCCGATATCTCACTAGGAAAAACATCAGAAAACTCTACAAGGAGAGGGTAATCCTTCAATGACACCTCACGGCTAACCTCAGACTCAAGGTCACTAACCGACACTGCAAAGAGCTAACAACCCTGACAAAAACACCTTTTTAACTGCATAGCTGAGATCATTCTCAAAGAAACAGGCCTCTAAACACCCACAATTTCCACCTCTTTTCCAAAATCATCCACACACTACACTGCTTTACAGCGACAATCTATCAAAGCACGATGTGAGCTTAACCAATCCATGCACAAGACTACATCATAAGAACCAAGTGGAAGAATTCTGAGGTCCACCTTAGTCGACATTGCCCCTAACTCTAACATACAACCCTGCACAAGCTTCTCGACCATAACCTTAGATCCTGAAGCTAATTCAACCTACCACTTTTCACTTTGCTTTATTGCCCCCAGTTTACATCGCTCCACGACTAAAGGAGATATGAAAGAATTAGATGCACCAGAATCAAAGAGTACTGAAATGCTAGACTTATGCAATAAACCTGTAGTCTCAACAACAGTGCTCTGATGATCCGCCTGACGATTATCCACTGTTGCGAAGACTTGGTGAGATCTCCCTACGTCTCCCACTGTCGGCTCAGACATAGCTGGTTTCTGATTAAACTCTGAAGTGCTCTTCTGAGGACACATCCTAGCAATATGCCCCTGCTACCCACACGAAAAACATCCAGAACCTCGACCAAAACCTCTTCCCTCGGATGGAGCATTCGATTGCTGGAAGCTCCCACAACTAGGTGGAGACTGAAAACTCAATGTGGGCTGCTCCTGATGTGCATGATTCCAGTTCCGATCCTTATGAAACTGAAAATGGCCACCATGCTGAGAAGTAGCATTCTTGTGCTTCGGTTGAGATTGCTGCTGCTGACCCCCTTTTGAGGGCACAAAACGGCTCTTAGAAGGCCCTACTACCTGTGTCTGACCTCCTTGAGAACCAGCTCTAGGAGTTGGCACACTACCAATCTGCACTCCTACATGACCACCCAATGCCATAGCCAAGTTTTCTTCCACCAAGCGAGCCTTTTCGATAGCAACTTCCATTGTCTTTGGTTCGAAGAATTGTACACCACCACTGATGCGAGCATTCAAGCCTCGAACAAAATGTTGTACCAACATCCCTTCCTCATGACTAATCCCTACATACTATTTCAGTTCATAGAAGCGTCGTTCATACTGTTCTACTAACATTGCCATTTGCTTAAGATCGTGGAATTCATCTGCCCTATGCTGCCTCCAATGATCTGAGAGAAAGCGAGCCCTGAACCTTTCCAAGAAAAACTCCCAAGTGACCATACTGATATCCATATGCAACTTATGTTCCTCTAGCTGCCACCAAGTGGATGCAAAACCCCGCAAATGCATAACAGCACATCGAGCCTTGGTATTACTACTGTAGGGGTGCATTGTGAAGCATCGGCCCAAATCAATTAACCATGTCTCAGCTTCCAACCCTCCTCCAGAGCCATTGAAGGTAGGTGGATGAGCTCTCATCAAATCCCTCATATGGCCTACTAATAAAGCATCCTGATCAACTGAAGTTCCCCTATGTCTTGGAGACCTTGCTCTTTCTCTCTCAACCCGCTGATCCCCATCAGGTCTAGGGCCCAATCTATAAGAAGCTCACCCAGAATACACTACAACTAACCATCCAACCTCGGCTGCTCCGGGTTCTGTCCACCACCAGACGGATTGTTTTGAGAATTCTGTTGCTCCTCAGACTCAGGACCGTGAGAACTTGGCAGTGAAGGACTCAGTTGGTTGGCTCCATGGCCACCACCTCAGCCTCTTCCTCGGCCTCTACCTCTTCCTCTAGGCATACTTCTGCACAACAAGACAAAGGTACATATGAGCTCAAGAGCCAAAACGCAAAGGTTGCCTAAAGGACATAACTACCCAAAGACCCCAGCGTTTGCAACCTTGGCTCTGATACCAAGTTGTAATGCCCGCCGTGCAAACCCCAAAGAACAACCACATAAAAAGCACACAATTTTTTTTTTTAGAAAAACAAATAATTAATATACCAAATATTAAATAATTATATACATTCATATAATTCATTTCCTTATAATGCAAATGACATAACCAACTTTGTTCTTTGGGGCACATGAGGTCACATCGAAATAATCATTACAAGTCAACACAAAGATACCATATGAACAATAAGGAACTATAAATGCCAACATAACATGAATTCATAGATTCCATCATAAAGTAATACCATGAGGAATTTCACAAAACCAAGTAAAGATACAAAGTTGATAACTACATTACAACTTCTTTTAATTATACATCATATCCATATAATTTACATCATGGTTCCCAATCGTGTGGGATGAATACAATATACAAGATTTATCAACAGAGTATAAAGATCTTTTGGTACAAAACTTCAACAGGATGAGACTGGGCCAACGAACACTGATGGGGAACCCAACGACGTGCGGAGTACGTTCCACCTGACCACCCCCGTGCCAAGAGGTGACAGAGAAGTAACTCTGACCAAGACTGTCAACTGACCAGAACCGAGGTACAAACATAACAAGAAGTAACAAACATAGAGCTATAACACAATATTCCAAATTGCAATTAAACAATACAATAACATCATATCACAGTACCATAAGAGTACAAAATCATAAGTCAAATATCAATGAGATCACACAAAACCACAAAGCACACCAAAGATGTATCAAGACAATATTCCATAAATTAATATAAGTCCATTCAACAACAATCTAAACCAACTCCCATAACATACTTCCAGAGGAACATAATAAAGTAAAACACCTAGGCAACTAGAGGAGAGTTTCATCGCATAGTCCTACATGGGCTATCCTGTGCTCTTCCTCCCAACTGGAGGCGCCGATCCATAGGGTGACTCATAGGGAACCGTAAACCTCTCGTGAAGACGAGGTTATGACCTTGCCGACCACAGCCTTCTCAGCCTTCCATTAGTCTGCAGAAGCACTAATGAAGACGAGGCATCCATATTTTAAAATCTTATAATGATATTACTACCCAACCCTCCTAAGTTAATTATTAGGTTTTCACTTGATTACTAACTCACTCGTGGGTTATCCTGTGCCCTTCCCCTTAAACGGGGCGTCGACCCCCACGAGGAGCCACTCTCTCTAGAGACGTAACTAAAACCAAAAGTAACAGGGGTTGTACCATTCCAATCATGAACATAGAAATGCAACAATAAAAATAATACGCGAGGCATAACCCATCTCGCAAATAAATACCATAACAAAATCCCACAACTCAGTACACCCCATTCGTAAAACATAAATAACAAAAACTCGTGATGAAAAGATATAAATTCAGCAAAAATCACAATCCTCTGGAAGACAACAGTTTTAACATAAATGGGGTTCCCACATCAATAAACTGACAATTTCCCCAACCCAACTAATTTACAAAATAAAACTCACATGGGTACACAAATAACTTATTTAAAATCCACAATAAATTTTGTTTTCACAGTACTCATATTAAAATAAAGATTAAATAACAGTGCTAACATAAATACATAATTTGTCTCTTAACTTATAACATCATTTGGATATTTATAATTTAACAAATATAATATCAATTCCTTTCTATTCTCATAATTTTATTACTAAAATAAATTTCTGTTTTTAACTCAAACTAGAATAGAAACAGTCTGATAATATATAGAATATATTGACCAATTTACCAGTTAAAGAAATGAATTTCAAAATATAACTAAATGAATTTAATAAACATATATATATATATATATACACATATATATATATATATATTCATTTAATTACAACCTAAAAATTTTAATACATAGAGATTTAAAACTTATAACACAAGTTTCAAAATTTATCGAATTCCCATTGCTGCAAAAGGGTTTATGAATAAGGAATCGCCCAACCCAGCAGACAGTCTACGGACTGTACGCAGCAGTCCGAAAGACTGCCGCAGACAATCCCTAGACTGTCGTGCAAGACCCACGGACAGCCAGACGGTGGTTACAGCTAAGGCCGAACCACCATTCAGTCGGCCAAAACAGGGTTTGTTTAAATAAGACAAAATAAAATTTATTGATGTCATTGATAATACAGCCGAACACAGGGTTTTAATGAATTTTCATTAAATATATATATATATATATATATATATATATATATATATATATATATATATATATATATATATATAATTACATTTATATGTGTATATATATATATTTATCTATATATATATACATATATATATGTATTTATATATTTCGAATATAGAGCCTTATAACATAAATGTATATATAAACAAAGCAAAAATATACAGATCCAGAGTTCACATTAAGAAAATTATTTCTTTTCCCAGGACAATACAATAGTAATAGTGTTTATTCCCAAAACCCAACCAAAATTTCATTTTAATAAACAACAATCTCGAACCCCAATACAAATTTCTTTTGATTGAATAACAGACCAAAACATTTCTAAAAACCCCAAAGATTTTATTTCCACACACATTTAATTTCAAACCCTAGGAGGAAATTTCATTCACAAAAACACAAATTTTTATTTCATTTGTTGCTACAGAAAGAAAATAATTAAAAAGGAGAAAAAGAACCTGGTGTCCTGTGCCTGTAGAGGATCTGTGGAAGCTTTCTCCTGAGCTTGATCAAATCCTTTTTGCAGAACTATTCCTTCGCAGCCGAATGTTTCCAGCAACAGGTCCAGAACCTCCCTCAGACTGAACCTTCTTCTTCCATAAATTCTCTAGAATAACAAAAAAGATGTATGCAAAATTTCTCCAGAATCCAAGAAAGAGAATCCATCCCCGTACAAAGAAAAACCCCTAAATAAAATCAACACTCAGAAAAACTTTTCCGTTTCCTCTTCCCGTGAATACCAAAAGTCACTTCCCATAAATAAATAAAAATAATTATTAATCCAATAATTCCTTTTGTTGCCTTTTTACATGCATTTGCATTTTTTATTTTTTTTATCATGCATTTGTTGAAATGAAAACGCATTCCCTAAAATAATTTTCCTTCTGTTACAAGAATATTTGATTTGACCAAATTAAAAATTTAAATATATTCAAATCCACAAAATTTAACTTTTTATTTATTTATTTATTTATCATCTCCATGAACACTTTATTAAATAATCACATGCCCATTAAAATAATTGAAATCAACCATTTGCAAGATTTTCTCAAAATAAATTTAATATTTTCACAAACTACTACTAACATTTATTTATTTATTTATTATTTTATGCTTTATTTTATTAATTGTTTAATTATTTAAATCACAACATAAAACCATATACCACATTAGATAAGTCATAAAATAATAACATACAAAGACTAACGTAACAACAAAATGGCTATGACCAAGACACACAAAACCAAGAAGATACAAGACAATTGACATCTTGGGACGGAGTTACTTCCATGTCACCTTTGTTCAACTTCCTGCCATTGAGTTGGTTCAATGCTCGCCCAGACCTATCGAAATAGGTGGAATCGAGTCTTATTCCTGCAAAGCCTACATCCAACAAGGTGATACACAACATACATACATATAATCAATTACAAAGCATCATGAGAAGGATTTGCAGTGTAGCAGGGCGCTCGCGAATGAGTGATGCTACCTGTCCCCTCACCAAATCATATCATCATCTATTGCATTATAGAATTACATTAATTCGCATCAACATCCTCAATTACTATTCTCTAGCCTACTGCATTCCAATTAACTCCATCAAAATAATTGTAATAAAAATGTCATTATAATATCCATGGCATGATAAGAGTAATATAATCAATAACAAGCTAAGCTACCACAACATAACATCAACAGTATCATCAAAACCACAATGTGCCAAACAAAACCACAGAGAATGTCAAGAACAAGCAACAACATGAGGGGTATTACATACATGGAGAAAAGGTGAAATTATGCCAATAATTTAAAATCCTCCACCACTACCCATGTTGACTTTTTAATTTGCTTCAAAACATGAATATGAGATAAATAAAATCTATCAAAAATTACCTTTTTAGTCTATATAGATAATTTGGAAAAAAAATTCAAACATGTGACTTCGATGTTGCGCAATAGGTGTTGAAATTTGACTTTGTGACTTCGGCGCTACGCAATGAGTACTGAAAACTAACTTTTTGCATAATTCTTACCAAAAAGCTCATATTCACATAAAAATTTGTCAAGATATGAATAATATCATTAAGATGATTCCCTCCAAAGTATTTTTCTCAAACATTTAAAAATATTAAAAATTAATTGTTTCCATAAAACTGCCCATGGGAACCTTAAAACTGTGACAGAGCAAAAACTCAAAATTTGAAAATTAAATCACATGAGAGGTTTTCCAATGCTAAGAGATACCAAATGAGCCACAAAACACACCAAAATGGAAATTCAAATTAGAAGCGTGTTTTTGTTTGATGTTGATTTCCAGTCTGCTTGGATGATCCTGCATGACTGCCATAAGCATTAGTTCTCACTTGGGGTCCCTAATTCTTACAGTCTTGTGGTGTGTTGTGAGACCACACAACAACTTGCAACATATAAAACCAAATTTAAACCAAAACTTGAGATTAAATCACCAATCGTAAATTATAATTTATGCATATTTTAAAACACTAACTCTTTACCTTTACCTAGATTCTGACATAAAAATAGTAAAATTCCTCCATAAATATCTATGTGTGCTTTGATTAATTCTAGTTTTTGGAATTCAATAAAAGAAATCAGTTCATTAACATTGAACTACATAATTTTGTAATCCTCCAAATCCAACTAGGGATAGAGCCTTACTATCAGTCAAGCGTCTATAGCCCCAACAAGGTTATCTCTGTAATTCCCCCAAACATAGCTCTACTGCTAGCCCGACATCTATAGCCTCAATAGAGATATTTGGATAGTCTAAAGAGTTTATATATATATATATATATATATATATATATATATATATATATATATCTTTAGATATTTCATTGATAGCTCATTTCAACTTGCAAGCAATGAAGCCCACTATTAGGTTGGGAATTACAATGGTAGTGAAGGTTACCTTTTGATTTTTCATTCAATGCAAATCCCTTCATCATTTCACTACTTCCCAAAAACTCATTTAATAATTCCTTGTTGGTGTGTAATCCCAGCTAAACTTTACCACTTTTAAGCCAAATCCTAGCTAACTGCAACTTGCTATATGTTAGAAAATATTCATAAATTAAAATTTAGCAACAAACAATTTAATCACGAAATTTAAATCTAAATTTAGAACCATTTGTTACCATCCTTTCGATCAAATTCTATGGTGACTACTAAATACTCGGCTAGCAATTTCCAATTTTGACAACGTTGCACTACATTAATGGATCAAAAATGTCATGATGACACTTAAACATGATTGCATTATTTTGTATTAAATTCGCACACCTCAATTTGCATGTATCATTTCTTTCAAATTTCTCAAGTGATGACGTGTGCTGCCTTACCAACTTCATTTTCCTTTCTGCTTTGCACACATGGGAACCTTCATGATTAATATGGCTTAATAAAAATAATAATGAAATGACCACCATTAATTTCAAAATATTTAACTTGCTTGATTCACAATCTATGTACTAGCCGAATTTGAAGCAAATTGTCACCAATTGTGTGTAAAAATTAATTTGATTTAACATTCTGCTCTGGAGAAACTCATATGGTTGCCACCTTGCTTAAGATTTCCAAGACTTCAATCTAGGCAACTATGTACTGGAACTTCTTCACGATTTTCTATAAATTCCGTAATTCTCTCGAATTCTTCACACTTTTGTTTTTCCTTCTTTTTTATTTTTTATTTTCTATTATTCTAGTGCTTGCTTGCTACCAGGTCATGGATACTCCAATTTTCCTGACCTGCTCTCACCACCAAAATGTTTTCTTGGGTCGTATCATGACTTAAAGGCTTGAAAAGGTTTTCTTCATTCAGACTACTAGTTTCACTGTACCAAATTTGTGCTTAGTCCTTGGGGAACAATATGTGGAATCTAGAGCTTACTACCAGTTCTATTTCGACTTAGCTTCTCACTTTGTAGCATCACTCCTATACATTGGGATTCCTGTTGAACATGTTTTCTCAACTCTGAATTGGATAGTGCAGCCTAAATATTTGGAGAATCTACATACGGTTCTATTTGTTGCACATCCGACATTGGAATCCCTTCCATGGATGATATTCCTCACTTCCTGGAACACAGGGAAGTAGTTCCACTTCGGTCATTCCTTACAAACCTCCATACTCTTGACTTTGAAGTTCACCAAGAAATTTCCTATGTTAGGTATTTAGCCCTGATGGATGAGGCATCCCAGATTGACTGAATGGCTACTCCTATCTATAACTCAACTCCCTCTTTTTGTTTTTTTTTATCCTCTTTTATAGCAAGGATTTGATACTTCCATGTATATACGTGATACACACACACACATATAGCTTTGTCATACATTTTAAAGTGTGTATTTACTGTGTGTGGTTTATCATTTTTCATTTCACAGTACAATGAAAAGGAAAACAAAACAAAACAAAGGGCCAAATAAAAAAAGAAAGAAAGAAAAATGAAAACAAAACAAACCCTACAAAAAGAAAACTAACCCTAACTAACTAAAACTCTAATCTAACAAACGACTAACCCTAATAAAGCAATTTATTTTAATTTCAATGACTATTTCCATTGTTGTTTTGGTATGAATTACAATAGGTTTATCTTTAAATTCACTAGAATAAATTTCAAATGTCCTATTGTAACAATGAATTTCTTTAAATTTTATGCATTTGATAAATGTAAATTCAAAGGTATACTTGTTATCTCCTAAAAATGCACCCTATGCAAAGTTATGAAACTAAGCTTTATGGAGAAACATGGGATCATTCCAAGGCTATGGGTCACCTAAGGTTGAAATGAACCTTCGGATAAGGCCGGCTTGCTTGTTTGTTTATCACCTAAAACTATTGAATGTGAATGAAAAAGGGTAAGAAAGAATACATAAAAATGAAAACTAAACCCTATGGTGATACACCTAAACTGAACTTGAACACAAATCTTAGATTGTAAAAAAAATTTAAAAATAATTGAAAATAAACTTTCACAACTCTTTATTGTACGTTTTAGCATAAGTATTTCATAATAAGGTCTTGATGCTTATACTTCTATAAGGAAGGAGACTTCACAATTATAAGTCATTCACAAAAAAAATTGACACAGATTATGACCTGCATAAACTAACTCCTACATAAAGGTAATGAACATGAGATAAAACTATGAGGGAATAACAATACTTCACAAATAGCATTATCAAATCATTTGAATGAACACAATGAAGCAAGGAAAAAAGAAGGAAAAACCTCCAAAATCATTGATAACCAAGGTTTTCTCTGTTATTTCATCTCCAAAATGAGTTACAAAATCTACAAGAATATGTGAAAGGACTGCCAGAGTCACTGTCTCCCAAAATCTGCATGAATAGAACTACTTAATAATGAGTTACAAAAAGTAATATATGCATTATTTCCATCTCCCACCAAAGAAGGCTCTAGAAGCACTTGGGGTCGGATGCAACAATAAACCCTAAATTCTAGCATCCAAATCCACTCCAAAAGGCTTCCAAAAAGGTTGAAAAGATCAATTTGACCATATCAAACATGAAGGCACAATAAATTGATGCCTATATGCTCTAAAAAGCAACTAAAAAGCAATTAAATGCTCCTATTTCTCCTCCAAGTGTTTGCAACTTATCTCAACTCTACCTATACCCTTTGCATGTCATAAATTTTCATTTATATTCTTCTCATGACTTGGTCATTTGACATATGCTCCATTTTTTGCATTTAAAGATGATGTCTTAAATTTAAAGTGATTTATAAAATATCACTTTAAACTCAAACATTTACAATGTAGAATGAATGCAAAATTACAAGACTTTTACCTTCATGTATCAGACAAAAGACATAGATGAAAGTAATTATCATCATACCTTATGCCTAAATTACAAGGAAAAAATAAAAAACCATGGGGTATGATTCATTTCACATTTTAAAAAAATAAAAATAAAAAATGTGATGTCATTGGTTTTAAAGAATTAGGGAAAAAACCCAAGAGATGTGAAGACACAAAAAGAAGTGAAAATACTTCATTTTTCATTTGCAATTCCAAGGGCGCCGCCATGAGAGAACCAAGGTTTGATGTTCAAGCTTCTGGAAAGGAAAATTCTGCAAATCTGATGCTTTTCACAAGCTAACATGGTGAGTTTCTTGCTATCTAGATATTATCATTACAAAAGATTTAATATTTTTGTTTGTAGCCCGCGGATTTCTCTGTCATTTTAATCATGTTTCTATGGTTGCCATGATCATTCCTTCCTGAGCTTTAAAATTTTGAGATTCAACTTCAAGAATCTTTGTATATAAAGACATTGTTTGCTATTTTCATTTTATGCAAAATTTGAAGATTTAAAATAAAACCATAGGTCATGGCTTTCCCTTTGTGTTAGATATTTTTTGGGTTTCTCCTTTACTCTGGGCTATGTATCAAAGCTCCTAAAAAAGATATTGCTCTATTTTTTATATACAAGATTGGCATAGGTATTGAGACTTTTCCTTTCCTATAGTTCACCTTTTATGCTTCTGAATTGATGCATATGGGTTTATTCATTTTTAATGATGGGCTCCATCTTCTCACACTGAAAATGGGTTCACTTCCTCTATATTTAAATATAAAAACCCACAATATTATCTTTGTATCAATTTGCAAAGAATGAGCTACAGTTTAATAAAAATCTTCCTATTGTTGTTTTATCTACAATTTGTAAGATTTAGCCTTTTTTGTTGAAAACCCATGAGGGTTTCAAGGCACATGAAGGAAATACATTTTGGGTTTTAACTCTGTAGATTAGCTTGTCATTTTTCTTGTGCTTAAATCTTCAAAATTCAGCTTTCACCATCTATTGAATTTATGTGTTGAAGCTGAAAAAGAAACTCAATTTTAGTATTGGATAATTTCTTGAAAACCTAAAGTGATTCCATGTAATCATGACCAGCAGTGTCATAAACACCCTTACTATGATATATGCAAGATTATAATATCAATGAGATTTCATGAAAGAGTATTTAGCTAAAACAAGAGCTATCTCAACCATTCGCTCCACAAGAAGATAATGCCCTATGAAAAGTGATTTTACTTAAATGATTCAAAACCATTACCGTATTTTTTAACCATTACCCTTTATTTTTTGCATAACCTTAACATTACATTTATGTCAGTATGACTTGAGTTGTTCTTTAAACACTCTTTTGTCAAGAATGCAGTCTCCATAGTCAGTTTTCATGTTACTTGTGAACCCCCTTAGAGATACTTTCTAATATACAATGTTCTCTTACTGTTTTGTGCAATAATTATGGACAATGTATTGATGATTTTCTTTTGCACCAATATTATTGTCTTTGCTTTGCCTAGGTTGTGTTTGATCATTTATTAAGATAATTTCAGGCCTATCTCTTGCTTAATCAAACTATCATACTTGTTTCATTACATTGTATATTATCCTAATTGTGAAAACTTCAATGTCTTTGTGCCTTGTCTTCATTCTTGTGAGCATGCCATCTATTCCTTTGGCTCTAAACATTGCTCCTTTTATCTCTTATATCATAATGATTACTGCTTGAAGGTTATGGGCATAAGGAATGCTTCCCCCTGTCACTTTTTTTACTCTTCTTATATATTATGGAAGTCTTGAATTGTATTTGGAAACAAATGATCATCCTCATAACTGGAAGATTGTTATAATGATGATGATGATCATTATTTATTTAAATTAATTACTTACACTTTTAATTAATTAAATAACTTTTTAATTTACAATATATTTAAAATTTAACATTTTAATAACTTACAATTAATCAAAGCAACAAAACAACATTAATTAATCATATAAAATAAAGATTAATTAAATAACCACTAACCATAAATAAAATAAATAATCAACAATTGAACAATACAAAGACAAGGAAAAAACCTAAATCATGACCCAACAAAACTCACAACGGGATGACAGACTTGGGACGGGGACACTTCCTTATCAACTCCCCTTTTCAACATTGTACCCATTGGGTTAATTTAATGCTTGCCCTGTCCCGTCGAAGCAGGTGGAATCAAGACTTTATTCTTGCAATTCCTGCATACAAATAAACATCAAGTAACATGTAAATCTCCATTGCAGACACACCGTGAAAGGAAATTGTAGGGTAGCAGGGTACTCGCAAGCAAGTGATGCTACTTCATCCTTTCACCAAGACTTACTAACAACCACATCAAAAAACATAGCATCATAGAATCACAACATCAACATATATAATATTGCAGAAAACCATAGCATATTCAAATAATCTAACCACCACATAAAGTATCATAAATCATCATAATAATGTCAAGTGCAACAACCAACTATACTATGAATCCACACAGAACCAAGTCACTGAACTAATCACCAGCACAAACTAGTATCAAACTAACACATAAGAGTATCAAATAATAGCAAAGAGTATCAGCAATATAGGGGTATTACACTTCTTGTGAAATTAAATCATGGTGACATTGAAATTTGCACTATTTGTAGAGTGCCTGAAACTGTTTTCCACATCTTCTTTGACTGTCTATTTGCAAATGAAATCTAGAATTTTTTTTGTAGCAATCATCTCCTTTTTGGATTAAATGAGAACATCAATTGGTTTTTAATTCTATTTGGAAATAAATTTAAACCGAACAAAGAAATTCATTTATTCTGGTATATACTATCTACAGAAATTGTGTGGTTTATTTGGAGGGCTAGAAACAAGGATAGATTTAATGAAAACCAGAGAATGCTCATTGAGTCTCCTAAAAGACTCACTTTTTTTAACATTTCCTATGTAGGCTACAGCTACAATGGTGGTCTCAGAGAAGTTTCCAAATCTTCTCAAGGATGGAGTGTTGCTGCTAAACCAAAATGAGAAAAAATTGGGCCACACATGGCAACAAGGATAGCCATCAAATACCTCTGAAATATACATGGTTTTTTCAAAATTGTTTGTTTCATGTGCAGCTACAAGTGCAATCATCTATCAGATTAAATATGAATGGGGATAAATGTGGCTCCCACAAGGGTTGAGCCCAACTCATAAAAATGGTATGCAAAACATGAATGATATCAGCGCTACAAGTTATTTTCATTTTCAAATTGCATTACAGATTCAAGGGGGTGGTGATCTAAGCCTTAATAGAGTTCTCATCCAATAGGATCAAAATAAACTCCATTATAACAATCTTCTAGGTATGAGGATGATCATTTGTTTGCAAATACAATTCAGGACTGCCATAAAATAAAAAGATTAAACAAAGTGACAGGGGGCAACATTCCTTATGCCCATAACCTTCAAGTAGTAATCATTATGATCTAAGAGATAAAAGGAGCAATGTTCAGAGCCATAGGAATAGATGACATGCTCACAAGAATGAAGACAAGGCACAAAGACATTGAAGTTTTCACAATTAGGATAATATACAATGTCATGAAAAAAGTATGGTAGTTTGATTAAGCAAGAGACAGGCCTATCATTATCTTAATAAATGATCAAACGCAAGGGAAAACCAAAGACAATAATATTGGTGCAAAATAAAATCATCAATATATTGTCCATCATTATTGCACAAAACAGTAAGAGAACATTGTTTATTAGAAAGTATCTCTAAGGGGGTTCATAGGTAACATGAAAACCGACTATGGAGACTGCATTCCTAAAAAAAGAGTGTTTAAAGAACAACTCAAGCATATTGACAGAAATGCAATGTTAAGGTTATACAGAAAATAAAGGGTAATGGTTACAAAATACGGTAATGGTTTTGAATCATTTAAGCAAAATCACTTTTCATAAGGCATTATCTTCTTGTGGAGAAAATGGCTGAGATAGCTCTTGTTTTAGCCGAATACTCTTTCATGAAATCTCATTGATATTATAATCTTGCATATATCATAGTAAGGGTGTTTATGACACTGCTGGTCATGATTACATGGAATCACTTTAGGTTTTTAGGAAATTATCCAATACTGAAATTGAGTTTCTTTTTTAGCTTCAACACAAAAATTCAATACACGGTGAAAGCTGAATTTTGAAGATTTTAAGCATGGGAAAAATGACATGCTAATCTACAGAGTCAAGACCCAAAATGTATTTCCTTCATGTTCCTTGAAACCCTAATGGGTTTTCAACAAAAAAGGTTGAATCTTACAAATTGTAGATAAAACAACAATAGGAAGATTTTTATTAAAATGTAGCTCATTCTTTGCAAATTGATATAGAGACAATATTGTGGGCTTTTATATTTAAATACTGAGGAAGTGAACCCATTTTCAGTGTGATGAGATGGAGCCCATCATTAAAAATGAATAAACCCAAATGCATCGATTCAAAAGCATAAAAGGTGAACTACAGGGAAGGAAAAGTCTCAAAACCTATGCCAATCTTGTATATAAAAAATAGAGCAATATCTTTTTCAGGAGCTTTGATACACAGCCCAGAGTAAAGGAGAAACCCATAAAATATCTAACACAAAGGGAAAGCCATGACCTGTGGTTTTGTTTTAAATCTTCAAATTTTGCATAAAATGAAAATAGCAAATGATGTCTTTATATACAAATATTCTTGAAGTTGAATCTCAAAACTTTAAATCTTAGGTAGGAACGATCATGACAACCATAGAAACATGATTAAAATGACAAAGAAATCTGCAGGCTACAAACAAAAATATTAAATCTTTTGTAATGATAAAATCTAGACAACAAGACACTCACCATGTCAGCTTGTGAAAAGCATCAGATTTGTAGAATTTTCCTTTCCAAAATCTTGAACATCAAACCCTGGTTCTCTCATGGAGGCACCCTTGGAATTGCAAATGCAAAATGAAGTATTTTCACTTCTTTTTGTGTCTTCACATCTCTTGGGGTTTTTCCCTAATTCTTTAAAACCAATGACATCGCATTTTTGACTTTTTTTTTTTTTGAAATGTGAAATGACTCATACCCCATGGTTTTTTATTTTTTCCTTGTAATTTAGACATAAAGTATGATGATAATTCCTTTCATTTATGTCTTTGTCCAATACATGAAGGTAAAAGTCTTGTAATTTTTCATTCATTCTACATTGTAAATGTTTGAGTTTAAAGTGATTTTATAAATCACTTTAAATTTAAGACATCATATTTAAATGAAAAATATGGAGCATATGTCAAATGACCAAGTCATGAGAAGAATATAAATGAAAATTTATGGCATGCCAAGGGTATAGGGAGAGTTGAGATAAGTTGCAAACACTTGGAGGAGAAATAAGAGCATTTAATTTCTTTCTTAGTTTCTTTTGAGAGCATATAGGCATCAATTTATTGTGCCTTCATGTTTGATATGGTCAAATTGACCTTTTCAACCTTTTTGGAAGCCTTTTGGAGTGGATTTGGATGCTAGAATTTAGGGTTTATTGTTGCATCCGACCCCAAGTGCTTCTAGAGCCTTCTTTGGTGGGAGATGGAAAGAATGCATATATTACTTTTCGTAACTCATTATTGAGTAGTTCTATTCAGTTCTATTCATGCAGATTTTGGGAGACAGTGACTTTGGCAATCCTTTCACAGATTCTTGCAAATTTTGTAACTCATTTTGGCCATGAAATAACAGAGAAAACCTTGGTTATCAATGATTTTGGAGGTTTTTCCTTCTTTTTTCCTTGCTTCATTGTGTGAATTCAAATGATTTGATAAGGCTATTTGTGAAGTATTGTTATTCCCTCATAGTTATATCTCATGTTCAGTACCTTTATGCAGGAGTTAATTTATGCAGGTCATAATCTGTGGTTTTTTTTTGTAAATGACTTATAATTGTGAAGTCTCCTTCCTTCTCGAAGTCTGAGCATCAAGACCTTATTATGAAATACATGCTAAAACGTACAAGAAAGATTTGTGCAAGTTTATTTTCAATTATTTTAAAAAAGTGTTTACAATCTGAGATTTGTGTTCAAGTTCGGTTTAGGTGTATCACCATAAGGTTTAGTTTTATTTTTTATGCATTCTTTCTTACCCTTTTCCTTTACATTCAGTAGTTTTAGGTAATAACCAAACAAGGAAGCCAACCTTATCCAAAGTTTAATTTCAACCTTAGGTGACCCATAGCCTTGAAATGATCCCATGTTTCTCCAGAAAGCTTAGTTTCATAACTTTGCATAGGTTGCATTTTTATGGGATAACAATACTTACCAGTAACTTAGCTCATATGTATGAAAATGACCTCATTAAAGGTCGAATGCACACACCTTCTCTAGTTTGTCGATACTTTACCTTCTTTCAGCCCTAGTTCATGGTTTTTCTCTTTATTTTGTCCAGTTCCTTGAATGGTTGTGTCCATTTCTTAATTTTCTTCTCCTCCAAATTTTTTTTTGTATTAAGTCCTGTCTTCACTTTGAATTTTGTTAGACCAAGCGATATCACAATTTATATTGTTATTAGAGAGAGAAAAAGTAAAAACTTGATACTCTATATCTTGTATAAAATTAGGAAAATTTCCTTTTTTAGCTTGTAAATTTTTAGTTTGGAACGAGAAACACACGTCTCCCGCTTGATTTTCCTACTGCTCTTCATTTACATTTTCCATGTATGAAGAGTATGATGACTCATTGATGTCATTTCCTTGTTTTTGGTGCAATTTTTCTGAGTCTCGACATTCTCACCTATTTTCCTGCAAAACCTTAAGATTTTCTTCATAACAATTGCAATTATCAAACTTTTTTGATATATTAGTTAATTTTTTAACATTTTCGATTCCAATAGGGTTATACTTTCTTTCAGGATTCAACATATTTCTCACTACTAGTCTCTTTCTTCTAGTAGTTAAGACTTCTTCCGTTAACAAAATCACCTTATACATAGTCAAACTTACCCTAGTTAAAAAACTTTTACAATCAAGTTCATCGTGATCAATTGTATCATGAATTCTACACTCGGTGACTCTACCAAAGGTGAATAAACTCAAAGGATGTAATCTTTGGATAAGAATTTTCTTGAGTTTTTCAACTTCCATTTTTGAAATACTGGCTTGCATTAGGCTTTCACCTTACATGCTACCTTTTAAACTTGAAACTAATACAAATTCCTCAAAAAAACTTAGAGATAAAGATATAAAGAAAAGTGAAAAGATGGCCCTCCTTCTAGCACCAATTCCTATTGACGATGATGTCACTCATAGCAACAGTGTAGATAAAATCCTCACAGGAGAACAACAAAGAACCTATCTTTACTTGAAAGACTAAACCAAGGCAACCTAAGGTGTTTGTGTAATAAGAAAAGGTTGACTTAGCTTAATCCCAAGGCTCTGGTAGTTAGGTCTTGACCATACTAGGTTCACTCCAGGGTATGATGTGATATTGTTGTTAATCTCAAGGGTTCTATGGTTATGTTTAGGTTCATTAAAAATATCTCCAGTTTCATTAAGAATCATAAGCATTAGATACAAGATTTATAGTTGGATCATAAAATAATCTCATGAAATCAAAAGATTTGCAATAATATTTCATGAACATCAAACATTTTTTCTATCACTTAAGTAGATTTAGCTTTAAGCAATCAACAATTTCATAGAAAATGAAAGATTTTCAATAAATTTCCATTCATTCATCTATTTTTTTGGAACATTTTCAAGAATTTAAACATCTGATCTAAAATAAAGCATAAAAATTACTGAAAAATAAAATTTCTCATGGTTATTCTCCATGCATGCCCCAAGATTTAATCAAATCAAAGTAAACTGATTTATACTTCACTAGATTGCTTCACATCTAGGTATAAAATGATGCAAGCTTTTAAAGAAGGGGGTTTTGTTTGGACACCAAGTAGGTTTTGTATGAACCCTTAAATGGCGCAACACAGTCTTGTTCGGCTAAACTAACAAAGACTAGCTACAACAATACATGAGATAGGTAGCTACCAAATTGGCTTCAATATTGATCAATTTATTTGTGAATACAAGTTATTAGTCTAGAATGATTCAAAAAACAAGAAAAAAGAATAAAACTTAGAGAAGTTTTGGCTCTTCCGACATCCATAAATTCTAAACTTAACTTAAAAAGGAGTATCCCCTAACTTTTAATAGAAGCAAGACACGGGTAGGATAAGAAAAATGCATGAGAGGAAATCCAAGGGACAAATCACATCAAGGCACGTGGAATATGGTGACTGGTAAGAGAATTGCAAATGAAGTCAATGAAGGTCAACCTCCATTTGAACGTTGAAGTCCTTTAGGTTTTTCATCTTCTTATTGTCGTCAGGATAATAACTTGAATCTGGATAGTGTGTAGGAACTTTCCCATATATTCAAAATGATTTGTTTATCACCTTGCTCCTACACTTATGTTCTTCCTCAAGCTTTCTACTCTCGGGAATGAGCTTCTTTGAAGGTTGGCCCTTTGTATTGCCATATGTGAAATACTGGGATCCCTAGTATTTTGGTGGACTCAAACCCCTCTACATATAAGTTCTCGGAATATGCAACTTGATCTAGATATGATTCTATATGTGATTCAAATTTTCCTAACTTTCCATACCTGAACTTTGCATCACAATATTCTTCTCCTGCAATCACAAATTCTGCCTATTAAATTCGTTAAAAAAAAAACATTTATAAAAATCTCATGTAAATAAGACCATGATTAAATCGTTATCATATAAATCCCTCATAAATAACACACTTTCAAGAAAATCACATATTCTTGCGTAGTTATCCATTTATATACCAGGTTACTGGACTATTGGACTTCTTAGATAACCTTAAAATTTTAAAACTTTGATTTGCATCGTTACCTAGTACCAGGTACTCGGTATTCAACTTTACCCATGATTTTCCTAGACTTCGATTTTATCAAAACTTCCATCTTTACCGAACCTCGACTATCGAACCAGAACACTTTGCTCAACACTTGTGTTACCTTTTACCTTTCTAACATTCCCAGTTCCTAGTACTCGGTACCTGAAACACTTGAATTATGAAGTACTCTTTTAAGGAAATATTTCACTTAGCTTTTCACTTCTGGTGATATTTCCAACTAGCCAACACCTACCATAAGTGTTAGTTTTCACTTGGGGTCCCCAATTCTTGTAGTCTTGGGGCATTTTGTGAGACCACACAACACTAGTCAACCCTTATAAATATATACACAAATACATAATGGTTGTTTGATGTCTAAAATAGATGAAATTAAATGTCTTGAAATATAAGGACATGGAAACTTATGTGCACAAATTTGTGTTTAGTCAATCATAGATGATAAAAATATAGGTGCAACTAACTAGATTTAAATTTGAAATATGCAAGTCAATGACTACAAAAAATGGTTTTAGACATGAAGAGGCACCAAATAAACATAGATAATGTGTACATAAAATTATGTGGATATAATGAAGTAATAAATAATTGAATAGGAATCATGGGTAGGCTTGTGTAAATAAATGAATGGGATGTAGGTACATATAGGAATGTTTGTAATGGATAAATAGATGGTATGGAACAAAGACCTAACTTTACACAAAATTATATCATTTTTAAATACAATCGTTTATGTATTAAGATGCTCTCATTAAAATGAACCCAAAACTAAAGAGAAATATTATGAATATGTAAATTTTACCATTATAAATTTTACATATTTAAATAGTGTGTGTATATTTAATTAGTGATTATTATTTTGACATGTCAATGGTCATTAAGAAAAATATTTTGTGAATATACTCACTC
Source organism: Sequoia sempervirens (assembly GCA_007258455.2). NCBI lineage: Eukaryota > Viridiplantae > Streptophyta > Pinopsida > Cupressales > Cupressaceae > Sequoia > Sequoia sempervirens. The sequence continues at coordinate 516,794,966 of VDFB02105785.1, forward strand.
CTTCACAATATAAACCTTATTATTATTAGAATTATGCTTCTCAATACAACTCTCAACATAATAAAAACTAAATTTAAATAAAAAATTAATAATTTTATAAAATGTTTATCAACCACATAAAATTATATTTTTTAATTGAATATATTATTAAAGATCAATTTATATAATGACCACTTTACAATTCTAAAAGAATAATCAATTTTTAACAATTTATAATTTACCTATTTTCTATAATTTAAAAAATTACAAACGTGTGAAATTGTAATCTATATCTTTTTTAACAAATGTATTTTTTCATCCTACATAAGGAGTCAGAATTTGAGGAGGATGTTGACTATGTGTCAGACTCTCTTATTGCCATGGAAGAGGAAACCCCTGCTTTTAGGAAGTCTAAAAAAGGGGAGTTGATCCCTAACAAGGGTTATGAAACTTACAGTGAGGAGCCAAGTGTTGAAATGTTGATGAGTTGCATGGAGGAGAAAAATGAAGTGGTTGGTGAGGTTTCTTTGCCTCTCCCTATTCTGGGGTTGAAGTAGAAAAAGGAGCTAGAGATGGGAAGTAATAGGAAGTTGGTTGTTAAGTCTATGAGTCAACTGTTGGAGATGAAGTCTTCTCTTAAGATTATGATAAAACTTGGTGATGTGGATTCTCCAATTGAGGTTTCAGGCTTGTTGGTGGAAAGGAATGCTATGGATGAGGTGGGGCAAGGTGTTGAGGATTCTCCTCATGTGGACCCAAATAGATAGAAGAAAAGAAAGGCGGTTGATGCGGGAATTACAGAGACTATTGAAAAAATCCAAACTCTGACTACTACTAGGAAGGGGAAGGAAGTCTCTACCAGTCAAGATAAGGTAAGTTCCTCTCATGAGGAGGATGCTCTGGGAAAGGGAGTCTTCAACATTGATAAGGAAAATATTATTGATGTTTTGGTAACTGCTAGAGAGGGTTCCATTATTTTTTATAAGTTATTTAAATGGTTGTTCCACGAATTGAATATGACCAACGTGAAAGTTCATGGTATGTTGAGTAAAGTTGATGAGTCTCTAGGCCAGAATCAAATTGATAATCTGATGAATTCTCTAAAAATTGTGGTGGATGAAATATTTATTATGAAGTAGAATCTTGAAGGTAGGGTTCTCTCCCTTGAAACTCATTTGGAGAATATTCACACTAACATGGAGAAGGGTGGGGAGGTGGAAAAATTTGGGGGTATTTTTTGTTCTGTTGGTATTACCTCCCCTTTTGAAACTGCCAAAAAACACAAGGAGATTGTTCAATTTGGTGAGATTAGTGTTGTTGGCAACTTGCTAGAGGGAGAGGTGTCTGGTGACAAGGGTGATCAAGGCTTAAATTTGATGGCCGTATAACTATATTTAGAGATTTTTTCTGTAAAATACAATCAAAATTTTAAGAAGATTGTATGAGATGAAAGGAGAGATTTTGGATAGACTGTCAAAATTTATATAGAATTATAATGATATATATATAATTTTACTTACACTAAGGTATATCCTAATGTTTTAAGGGCACCTTTGAATAGATAACCGTCATTAAAAAAAATTGAAAGGCAAGGTCGACCGTGAAATTTAAGCCCTGAGGGTGATGAAGTGAATAATGTTTTGATTACCAAGGTAAATGTGGGTGGGTCTGGGGCCAAGACCTGTAACAATTCCAAAGATCTAGTTGGTGCACTTGTGAAAGAAATTTCTAATGCCTTTGATGATGGTCAGAAGGGTGTAGTGTGTTATGTGGAGGCTGTGGATATACTAAAAAATGTGTAATGTTGATGGTTGTGCTCCTCCTTTTTGGCTAACTTTTTTTTGTGGGTACGTTGCATTTGGGCCGATTTATACTTAGTGTAGTTCTATTTTGTTTTAGCTACCTTTTTTGTAAAGGGTTCCAAGCCCCTTCAAAACCCATTATTTACCTCTAATAAAAAAAAATGTATTTTTTCAAGAAGATTTAAATTTAAATTACATGTATCATAAATATTTTTAAAAGTTACTTTGCTACAACTTAGTGTCAAACTTAAGTTCATGGAAATAACCTCAAATTTAACATATTAACCTTGATTCATTAAGACATTCACTACAAGGATTGTGATGAAATAGAAACAATGTGATACATGGGTAATATTTACTTATTCCTTGTGATCATAGATAAAAATGTGTTCTTGTGAACAATTATTTAAGAAACTTTCTTTTTGGTATGTAAATATAATTCTATTAATAATAATAAAAAGTATTACATTCCACCATGTAGACACCATAGGCCAAAAAATAGTAGCAGCAAAGCTAGTTGCATAAGACACCACCAACCCAACCCATGACACTGACCTCCCAACCCAATGATAGACCAAACCAACAAACCTAGGACTAGGTTTTACAATTTTTTCAATTTCACCACCACCAACCCTTTCATTGATTCCACTATCCCTATCACGAACCCTAACCATCCATCACCTCAAATCCCTAATTAGGATAAATAAACACACACACTACTAGAATTATTCCAAAATCATAAAGCCATCAATAAGTTCATGGGATGCTAGTATAATATCTCCCATTGGACCACAACATTAAATTTAGAAGTGATTTTGATGCATAAACATATGAGGCAGATAAACTACAAAAATTTGAGTCACCATGTCATAACATGTTGACATGAAATAATAAATCAAAATAAAAACTAATTCAAAAAATCTACATAGGAACAATAATTAAAATAATAGCACACAAACAATAGGGCTCCTAACGCAAGAAGAAATAATCAAGTCAATAGGAACATCCAAATCCTCATCTCCAAAAGATAACTCCATCCCCAAGTTCAAAAATTTATATCTCCCAACCAGCTTGCAAAACCCTCAATGTAAATCTTGGCCTCCCTAATCCCATATCCCAATATAGTGTTTCAACATCTACCACATGCTATGTGTTACTATCATTCATATTTATCCTTGGTCATATGACATTTCCGCATGCCTTCACCATCCCATCCTTCCCCCAACCATTTTTCAATGACCCATCCATTATCCAACCTATCACATCCCTTTTATCTAAGATTTCTCCAAATCGCCCTCATTCTCCATCCACCCTACGTTCCATACCCCCTAGAAATTTGGATGCACAATATGAATCAAAGAATCTAAAATAATCTAAGGATCATTATGTCACAACACATCAACATGCAATAACAAATTTCTTCTAGACCCAATGTTATGGTGCCACCAAGCATGCCAAAATGTGAGCAATATTTCATGGAACAAGAATAAAATATTTAAATAGTGTAATTCAAGCCATTCTTCCATTCCTAATAGCCACCTCCAATTGTGCCTAAGACACTAGTGCACCAAAGGTAAAAAAAACTAAATTTTCTCTCTCAACATTTAGCTTCTTGTTACAAAGTGTGGTTTTACTCAAGATGTTTTTTTATGAAAGAGATAATATGTTGGTGCTAAAATTAGTAGCATAACCTTGCATTCAATTTTTTTAAGCATGAAACTATAAAATAAGTGTATAAATATTTGGTATAGAAAGAAAAATTTGTTGCAAAATATTGCACATCATAAGGACCAAATCAAGGTTCAAAACATTTATGAAAAATACATGATGAAATTAAAAAAAAAAATAGGAAAAGGATGAAAATAAAAAGAGGATAATA